>VZSJ01002064.1:155941-264341 GCA_013398405.1 Pheucticus melanocephalus | reverse complement strand
CATCAGCAGAAGCAACTGCTGCCAGCATGTCACCATCACCACCTTTTTTTCCTTCCTGAAGTACTTACAACTTGCTAGTTACAACTATTTCTCTCAAGTTGTTGATACAGTTTGGATGAAACATATTAAATTACAAGTGTGCGAGTGAGTGAAGTATTAAAGAGTGCATGTGTATGAATTATTAGATTAAATAATGTGAATAACATAAGAACAGTAAAACTACGTTAGGAAAGTAGTTACTGGAGTCTCCCTTTATCGTCAAAGAAAATAGACTCCACAAAAGGATCATTCAGACCACTGGTGATTTTACCTGGAATTTGCACTCTAATTTTCACGTTAATAGAAACAAGGAACAATTGCATTGATTTCAGTGGTGATGAGACTTTTAATTTGCTGGTGGTGGTGAAGGACTATTGGTTCCAGTATGCTCCCCTTTTCCAGCCATTCTTTCAAAATGAAATGTTCTAATTCTAAAGAATGGACAAAGCTCTGAAAATCATACTGCAGGGAAACCATCTAAGCTCTTCTGTGACTGGAAATGAAGGGGAAAAAAAGCCTGATGACCCAATAGGTAATTCTCTTAGCTATTTTTTGTGATTTCCTGCCAATTATGTCTCTGTAAGTCTTGATTAAATATTCAGAAAAATCATTATTTATACATAAAGCTATTCATTTAGAGGTGCTTCAAAAAAGCAGACTACAAACACTTTGTTAAAGGAAGGCAACATTCAAAAGATACCATATCTTTGAGTCCCAATTAGGCCAGATCATTAAGGAAATATATTGCAATTAAGTTTACATCCACTGAATGGAACTTGTTGCCAGATAACAGGAACCTCTTAAGTGTAGATTTGTTTTTTGCTTTTGGTTGTTTTTTTTCCCTATCAGGATTATTATCACAGTGTGAAATCATTATTTCAGATAGAATATAGCCAAACTTTATTAAATTGTGAAAAAAAAGTCAATTTACCTAATTAAAAATTATAAGTTCAAGCTTGCTATTACAAATGAAAACAAATATGAAAACTATTTGGTGCAAAGGGATTCTTTTGTTTTAAATGGATACATACACACATCAGCAGTATTAACTCCTAGAGTACTGTGGGGCAGTAGATTTACTTCTCTCACGCACATGTTTCTAAGGATCTAAGAGGTCACCCCATTCTGACTTAAAGATTAACTAGTGATCCACTGTGAGTTTTCTTTATCTTCTGCAGTGACAGTTTCAAATGATTTCTTCAATCCTCAAATGCATCTGGTCTGGCTCCATTTAGGAGACACATATGATCTCTGAAACTCTCATTTCAGCACAAAATTACTGTCCTGGATCTTATGCTTACAAATCTTATGACTCTCCTTTGATTTCTGCTACATCCATCTCTTGCCATATTCACAAACTCACAGTTTTCAATATAGGAAGCTGCTGCTTTAATTGAACAAATTTTCTAAATTACACAATTGGCAGCACTGAATGCATTTCAAGATCAAGAACACCATTTCCAAGTAGTTAACTTTTCATTCCCTTTGTTTTCCTCCATCATAATTCCAATGTTCTTTTTCCCTGTCCAGCCTGCATGTACAGTTACAAGTTATAGAAATCAAAAATTGGTCTAATTGTCTGTCATCCCTTTGAAATCTAATTGTTTTTCTTTCAAGGATCCCACCCTGAGCTTGAATATGACAGACTTTTTTTTTTTTTCCTAGAATTCTGCCTCTTGCATTTGCTAAGCACTACATCCCACCAGTTGTTTTTTAACAGAAAACTCAATAGACTGTGGATTAGTTTGGGATTTCCTGTGAATTGGAATGAAACATGAACAAGGATATTCCTAAACTGCCTTTTTCTTGAGATTCTGATAAAAAAATAAGAGCTAGTATAATTTTGAAGGACATAGCAGCTGGAGTGACATATGACATATTTTGTGTGAGAGCTATCCACTGATTATATCATTACAGGGATGATGCTGCTCTTTGCACATACTGGGCTCAAATTAGGTTCAAAAGTAATCCCCTCACTAAAGAAAAAGTGAAGTTATTGTCCCTGGCTTGCAGCAGTGCGTGTAAGGGTTTAATCCAATCCATGAGTGATCTGGTCTGAGTTTGAATACATTTTCAGGAGGTAAATTTACCCTGAATGTAATGCAGAGAACCTTGAGGTGTTGATGGTTAACTTTACCACAGATCCCAGATGTTCTCATCCAGCTTGCCTTGTAATGTGCAGGAGATGGGTTAACACATGAGAGAGAATTTCATCATGGAGCATGCTTTACTCATAGGTTGCAATACTACACCCCAAACTGATATTTGACTCTTATTGTCTTCTTTTTTATTTTGTTTTCATTTTTCCTTCCTGTTTTTTCTTGGCGTTTTTCTTTTCTTTAAGTTTATTTATTTGTGTTTTATGGGTGTTGCTATCATATGACTACATCGCAAGACTGAGGATTGAGAAGTAAAATTTTGAGTTAAGTCTCTGGCAGAAAGGTACCTTTGTGTTAAAAATACCCACAGAAAGTTTTCATAAAATAGGACACAGGACATTCTAAATAACTTGTTATTAAGTAATACCTTCCTTCTGGCAATTCCTTCAGCAACAGGGTATAAAACATATCTTTCGTTAGGGCTTAAAAATACCAACACTTCGTAAACATAGAATTTTATGTCAGTTCTTATAATTTATATTAAAAAACAAAGGAGAAGAAAATACACATCTCTGGATAAAGGACAAGTTCAACAACTCTTTAGACAAACACCTTCCTTCCTTTTTTAAAATATTTGTTTAGGGAAAGGAAAAGTTAAACTACAAAACCCCTTGAAAACTAATTTTTCACTTATCCACTCAGACAGCATCAATAGAAGCAACTGAGTTTTCCTTCAGTTACACACAGTAGTAGTGTATTCCTTAGCCTTTATCCTGAATTTCTGTGAAAGAATAATTAAATCCTGCTCTCTTTATTTCTCTTTCTCTTCTTTTTTCCTCTTCCCTCAACCATCAGTGATCTAGAGCAAGGGTAGTTCTTCCTGTGCAGATGCTGTTAAAGGATTTTTATATTTGCAGCCTGCTGAACATTTTATGTCCCTGCCCACCACTCATCATATGCTCATGTCCCTCTTTCACTGTCAGAATGGGCTGAAAATGAACCAGCAGTGGGAGATGGAAATAGAAACATTATTTATAAGTATTCATTCCGGTACACACTACACACTTTTTTTGTACAGTATAGAAAAATTCTCTTGTCTGTTCACAACACAAAGTTGATAAGTTTCTTCCAAGAATGAGATAAAGCAAATAATTGTGTAAAAATGTATCTATACTCTGTGGCTATTTGCGATTAATCCTCAATTTTTTTGCATGTAGCTTGTCCTAGCTATAAAGTAACACTGCCCTTGAGGCAAAGACTCCTGGAAATGATGTAAGGGAAAGAAAACTTGATGTCAGTCATGATTGACTAATCTACATACCCTCATGACCCTTTTATAATCATATTCTTTACTTTTCATTTAGCTGGCAGTTTTTATTGTAAGGGATATCCCAGCAATTATAGTCAATGTTAATAGAACTCTGATTGTGATCTCACAGAATACTTTATTTCCCTCCATGTTTGTCATCCAAGAAGCAAAACCAATAATAAACATTCTAAGTGGACAATTAGTGTTGATATTAAATTACTAAGAAAGAGAATATTTGCATAATAATTGTTGATAATAATGTATGAGGTCTCTATGGACTGCAGTGTATTTAAATAAACTACTTATCCAGTAACTGTGAGTGTGATGGATTTAAAGTTTCTCCTAATGACTTTTAAATATTATGCTATGACCTGCTTATTTTGATGTTTTGTTTGCTTATATGTATGCAGCAAACTAATTTAATAACTACACTTTCAGGAAATCATTTGGAAAAGGGAAGAAGGAATTTCTGATACATGCATCTTGGTATACTCTTCACAATATAGAGAGGTCTTTTGCAGAAATGTTCTTTATCAGGTCTTCCCTCTGTTGGTCCAGGTATTTTGTAGATTAGTGTTGGGTTCCTGAGGAGCTGGAAGTAGCTGGTGGGTTGAGTGGGCAGGGAATGCAGAGTCAAGTCAGTGTTAAATTAGAAATTGGAGATGCTTTCTGAGACTTAGGCCTTAACACTCAGTGGTAAGAGTGTAAGATCCAGGAGGTTTTTTTCAATTGCATATGGAATAGTGGGCAAAACTGAAAGATGTTTTCACTGTCTTTGGAGCATATCAGCTTCAAGGAAGTCCTGGCCTATTGGTCATACTTTACTACTATGTGCAATCTGAGGTACTGAGTGCTTTTCCCATTTTTAGGGAAAAGGTTTATATTTCCTGTTTTGGAACCTTTTGTAAATCAAACCACCCATCTTCAAGCTGGAATTGGTTTTGGACCAGCTGCCTAAGCTGCTATCAATCTGCCCTGTCTTTAAGTAATAAAGTTAATAAGGCATATTTGTTTTAACAACTTGAAATACTTCAAAGGTTTCTGTATTAGCCATTTATCGTACTTTAAAGTTATTTACTAATTACCTCAGGATGCTTTAGTTCATTCTACGAGACCTAGATCTTAAGTAGGAGAGTAATATAGGCCTGGATTCATTCAGATAAATCAACAAATTATGGAAGATAAGCAACTTCTTGTAGACAAAATCTAAACTCAAAGTGAGAACTTGGTTGTTCTGTTCATATTGCACCTTTCTGGACAGATTACTATAACATAATTTAGTTTACAGTTCTATAATGTAACCTAAATCTTTACTGCATGGTATTTGCATGCAGCAGGGCAGCTAGGGAAGAGTAATCACCCTATAAAGGCCCATCCTCACTACTCTATGACAAGAGCATCTTGTAAGTCATCTCCTGTCAAAGTCATATGCACAATATTAGAATCAAAGAATATGTGAAGGGAAAGTCCCCAAGAAAGAATTAAAAGTACAACTATTTCAGTAATTGTGACATTGAGTAAGAAATCTGTTGAAATCGAAATCTGTTTGAATATAAATTCATGAGCCCATGAAGGGGCAACTTTTGAATAAATTAGTCACGGTGAATAGTTTACCCAATTTTATTATAATCTGGAAGAGAGGAGCGCAGTGTGATATTATTTTTTACCTGATTTTTAATGTCCTGAAGCATTTGTCATGTTGTTTACTTTGTAATCACCAGCTTTTTTACAGGCAAGCAATCTCCCAGTCTGAAAAAAACCCATACAATAGAGCAATGTGCTGCAGCCATATCCTGTCAATTTAGTCTCTGCAGCTTCAATGCCCTGTAAATACCTTAGGCAAACCATAGATCTGCTTCAGCAAGGACATGGAAATTCAGTCTGAATACGGGCTAGGCTGATCCCCAAAATTTAGTACATATTCATAAGCAAAGCTGTTCTTTGAGATTATTCATTATTCTTATTTTGACAGGGTCATCTCTAAATGAGGATATTCCTCAGTTGCTTCATTACATATTTCTGTGCAGGTAGACAGACAGACAAAGTTAACTGTCTCAAGAGAAACTAAACCAAATTAGCATCAGTCCAGCTAAGCTATACATTTAAGGAAGGTCTCAGATTCTTTTAAATTTATCTACATCAGTTTTTCTTTTTTTTTCCCAAAAAATGTGAAGATATTTCAATATTAGGAAAAGCTGTTTGCAACAAGTCTAACAGTGGCCTATATTAAACTGAGAGCATTGCAGAAATTATTTAACCTCAATCCAGTGGCCACAAAGCATGACTGTTTCGTCAAAAAAAAAAAAATCTTATATTTCCTGACCTACAAATTATCAACAACTGGTACAGGGTTGTGTGTCCATGTTCTTGGGTTTTGAATAGGGCAGAACTCTGTCACATCAGTAATCATCATTTATGCTTCAGGTTGAAAGGGGAAATAAAAACAAAACAAAACAAAACAAAACACCCCCAGAAACATGAAAAGAATAGATCAAAGGACCAGCTGTGAAAGACAGAAAAAATGTTTTTCAAGTGCATAGTATTTTTTTAATCTTCTTAATGGATTCTCATTGGAAATCCTAAGGAAAGCGACCATTGCAGTGTATGCATATAGGTTTTTTTGGTTTGTTTTTTTTTTTTTCTCCTTAACAAATAGATATATATGTGTGTGTAAAATTATATATATATATTAAAAGTATTTGTAGAGGTTCATTGCTCATTAGAAACACCTGACTTTTCTGGAAAAGCCAAAGGAAGAGGAAGAGGAAAGCTGTAAAGTCAGATGTGTTAAAACCCATAAATTTCTGGAAATAATTGAGAAGTGGCCAATGGTCGCAATCCCTTAGGCTGTTCTTTCCCTGGAATGGATTGCCTGTGGGCTGGAGCCCCTGTTCCAATGCAGTTCTGTGAATTAATGGATGGACAGTATTTTAACATAGAGCTTAACTGGGGCGGAGAGGAAAAAAAGCAATTGTTAGCTCTGAAATGCTGTTGATAGGAGATTTGCTCTGTAAGTTAAATTCTTGTGAGGGGAAGGAATGGGTGAAAAACCGCAATCACAAAAGACACAAGGTAAAGGAACAGGTAGATTCCAGGTCTTGCTCACTGGCTCCAGAGGTGATAAAGGAAGATACTGTCTAGGAGCTTCAGCCTGTCTTCCTTTCTACCGGTACTGATGCCCATGGCTTTAAAGTAAGTCAAAAATTGACGGTGGATGTCTGCAAGTGATAGTAATTGTACAAGATATTACTTGTATTCTTAGGATAAGAGTCGAAAAAAAACATAGTTTTCCACAGTCATTGGTTTTGTTGGAATAAAAATTGCTCAGTCAAAATTTTATTTTTATGGTCTGTGAGCTGTAAAGACCATTTCAGGTCAACTCTTCATACTGTATTAGGTAAACATATAAGAGGTAAATACTTTTATCCAAGTTTGCTGCGAGCAAAGAAATAGACCATGAAAACTCAAGAGAATGGACTTGATGTTTTCATGCTATTATTTTTACTGAGCTAAAGCTTCAGTACTAGAGGTGTTCAGGGCCTCATATTTAACGTGCAAGCTTCAAAACCTCACCAAAACAAAATTGCATTGACATAGCTATAAAAGAAAAGTATTATATAGTCTATGGATTGCATGTTCTGTCGTTGTGGTACCAGAACCATTTCTGTTCTGACTAGTGTTCATGTCAGGGAGAATTGGCAACCATAATGGCTGAGGTCTAACCAAAGCTCTACCTCTGTTTTCCTGTCTCACTGTACTCAATTCTATGGGCTAAAACATCCATAAGCTGTTCCAGTGTTTGCACTAAGGACAGCCCAATCATGGTAAACATTTTATATGTTTGTCTGACTGTGAAGAGACAGTCCCAAACACCTTAGCCACAGGAAATGAGGACTGTGTGCCAATGACAGTTCATTATTGCAATGGAAGGAAGGGATGTGAATAGCCTGTGGGGCACCCAAGCACTTGTATGTGGATTAGAATATTAGAAATAGATAATAGGAAACACTTATTGTTATGTATGAAAATTTAAGCAGTTCTACCCATGCAGGAACTAGAAATAAACAGTACAAGAGAGCAGGTTTTTTGTAGTGAAGATTTGCCGTTAAAAAACCTACTGAAATCTTATCTTACACCATCAAGAATACTTCCTGTGAAGCCCACTGTCTTATTGTTCTGAGAGGAAACAGGAAATATGGCTTGAAAGAGGAGTGAGGTGGAGGTTGGGGATGGTGAGAAATGGTTGAGATATTATGCTGGAAAGAATGTTCATGACTTAAATTCTTCTGAGACTAAAAGAACTTCATGTTAGACAGACCTTGGAAACACCCTTCTCATTTAAAACAGAATATATGAACACATTTCTTCTGCTTACTCATATTTAAACATCCATAGGGAAATACTTGACTAGCAGTCCCTACTACATATTCCCCTTTCAAACTGTATGGCCAAACTTTTTGAAAACACATTGCCCTCATCCTGAAGTCATGACTTGCTTTCTTTTCTGAAGAGCAACTTATTCTCAGACCCAAAGTTGTTCCATCACCCTCCTTTCTCTTCAGTCCCTGTATCCTGGAGTTTGTTGGTAGGAAACTTGCAAGGGAAGCAGGAGATGAAATTTTTACTTTTTTGAAACAAAAAGGGAGATGAACCCAAAGCTCTTCCTTTTCTTTTGGCAAGTACCTCTTACTGAGTGCTCTTTCTAAAAGCTGATTGATTTTTGGAGTTGCTAAAAGTTGAGAGAGTCCTACAAGCATATTTCCAGGGTGAAATACAGAGAATATTCAGGATCATATTGTGGTCTCTTGGTAGACTGCTGGTACTTAAGAGAAATACTGTTATTCTGAATCCGTATTCTGAGAGTAGTTTTAGACAAGTTAATTATACCCATTCCTGCTTTTTCTCTCACAATGGCCTGTCCTCTTAACACCTGAATGCCCCTAACTGTAAAGCAAGAATGTACTGTTCCCATCAGGCTCATAGGGCTATGGGGCTGCTTAATGACTAACTGGAAAAAGAACATGGAGATTCTCACACCTTTTTCATACAAAATTATTCCATTTCAGCTTCCACTGCCATGATGCTTTAGCTACTTCCATGGCCTTTTGATGCAAATATGACAAGCAGCAACCAGAAAGTGCACTTCATGGGGTGCATAAGAAAATTAACATTGAGACAGAAAGTTTTGCTTTTGATGTTTAAATGATTTGCGGTGGTGACCTCAGCTGTGCTTTAATAAGTATTTTGCCCAATTAATTTCCTCAGATATTTTTTGTATGCTTTAAAAATGCATGCTCAAATTTTGTTGTTTTTTTCTTTTCTTTCTGAAGTCCCTGTTGTATTTTCTACACTGTGAACTGCAGAAATGTTGCTGCAGTAAATTCCTTTTGTTTTGCCTTGTACAAATCGTAAAAGAGTATATTATCTTCATTTTTCTTCCTTCTTTCCACTTAAATATGTACAAGACTTTTCAGAGGATGAATAGGGAGTGTAAATGGGTGTTTTGTTTTACTGATGAGCAATTGTCATGCCCTTACATTAGACAGGGTTGAGAACTGAGAAAACTGATAAACAAACAGACAATATAGGCAATATTTAAACCACAGGATCTTGATTCTCGCTTCCTTCTTTTTTGCACTATACACAGTAATGGAGTCCGAAAGGGTCAAGGACCTTATTATCTCCAAAAAAATTTGATGTTACTTTCTGAACTACTCCTTGGAAATAAAAAGGAATTTTTTTAGAAGGATGTGGACACTATTTCCATGGATTTTATGGGCTTTGTAAAGCCAGGAAATTAATACCTTCAAACCTCAGTATGGTCTTCAGATCATCCCTTTGCACTGTCTTACTCCACCTGGTGTTTTCAATAGATTCCTCAGTACCAGGGCTAAAAGTCTGGTTTTTTTTTTAGTGTCTGTACAATACCCCAAGAGTATAGAGTATTCAGGGAAAAGGTAATAGGGAAAATCCCTCTAGGGACTTTCAGGCTTGACTTGTGAAGTCAGTAGATTAAAATAACCAAATCAACTAAATAGAGCCTGGGGAAAAGATGGCTAACCCTCTGAAAACATCCAAAATATTGTAAAATATGTGGTGTGAGAGCAATTACTCACAGGACACAAAAAGAATAACAAGTAATAGAACGAGACTAAGAAACAGAACATTTCCACTTGATAAAGTCCATTTATTCTGTGCAGAAATCTTCTAGTGCAAGGAGCTATTTTGACTCATTTATAGGTGGCTAAACTAAATTAATAAACAAGCTGTAAATCTCTTAATTTCCTGAGTTAGAAGGAGAACTGGCAAGATCTCCTAGTGGAACAGGTATTTCACCTCTCCAGCGCCTATGATACTATCACACACGGTTCCTTTCAATTATCAAAGCATCACGTGCTCATTTCAGCAACATGACTCCCATTAATGTCAAAGGGAGACTCGAGATTAAAAACCCCAGGCATCACTTTAAAAATGCAGAAATTAAAATGATGTATCATTTCTCCACTAGAGAAACCAATTCCCCAAATATGAGACCCCCTTGCAATTTTCTTCTACCCTCTTGCATTTTTGTTCTACCCTTGCTTATCCTCAGCACCCAAAAATAAATACCAAGTCCAGATTGCAATTAACCAAGAGCTTCTGAAGGTGAAAAAGAGAAAAGCAGAGACTTTTTTTAGCCATTAAAGAAATTAAAGACTTTGCTTTTCCAGGGAGAGCATGATTTAAGGGCTAATCAGCACCATGGTCCTACACATTATCTAAGAAATTGAAAATTACTGGCTACTAAACCCAGCTCTCAGAAACTCCAGGGGGATTCTCTGCAAGGCCTCTGATAACTTTTGAGTCTAGGCTTGAATGCTGTTCTCATCTTAATTAGAAATTCATCATGTGTGTGTTCGTATATGTGTTTGCATTTGTATACGTTTATTGCTGTGTGTGCACATACTTACACACATATTTTGTCTCCATATGGATGCACACACATTACAGAATATATAACTCTTCACTTTAATTGCCTGTTTTTTTCCCCTGTCATGTTTAGCAGATTATGCTCTCTACGCTCTATTTTCCTTTCCCTCTATTGGCAAAGACTTACAAATGCCCTATTTGCTTTCTTTTATCTCATTACATTATTCAGTGGTTTTCTGTACACATACACTCACAAACATCAGCAAATAACTTGCTTTCAAAGACTCTTAAGAAAAAACAAGTGCATTCATTAGAGAAAGAAGTGTAAGGCTGCCTCAAAGCATAAGCAGAGTATTTGCTCAGGGCAAAAGATTACCAAAGATTGCTAAAATGACTGCAGTCCTATGGTTTTGCTAAGTCACCAGAAGTCATCAGCATCTTCACACCCACAACTGTCAACAAAGAAAGTTAAGCTGGTAGCTAAGGTAGAAGGAGTATTTGAAGAGCAGCACAGTGCCAGGATTGGTCATCATCTTGGTGCTGCCTGCCTGAGTTCTGAATTATCCCCTGGAAATGGCCCATCCTCTCCTGGGAATACCGGGACAAATGTGAAATGCATTTTTCAAATAGATGAATAACAACAGGAATTCTAGGAGAAAAGGTGGGGTTGCTGCTGACTGAATGGGGACCTTTGGAACAGATCTTGAGATACTGAATGCCTTCCTTCTTTCATCTTTGCTGTCCAGGCTGTTCTCATGGAACTCTGGAGGTCAAACACTGGAAAATGTTTGCAAAGGTCTTGTAGGCTCTCTCTCCTTTAAAGACATTCAAAGTTTGTGCAAACAGGGTCCTGACTACCTTAACCTAATCCTTCTCTGAGTGAGAGGAAAGATGTTTTCCAGTAATCTCTATAGTCTAAAGTACTCCATGATTCTTTGATTTGTTAGAAATGAGAGAAAATAAATGTTTATGGATCTGCAAGCAGATGGAGCTGAAAATAAACAGAGAAATTGTCAACTTAAATGTGCCCAGCACTGTTTTCTGGTACTGAGGCCAACTGGCACAGAAAAGGCTATGTCCATGTTATTAAATGCTCTTCACCTTCAAAAGAAGGTGGATGTGTGTAAATGGGTCCCTGGCTTGTGCTAAACACAAAACATATCTGAAAATTGAACCATCAACTCAGATGGTTCAAAAGGGTGTTGGGGACCTCAGCAACAATTTACCTTCACAACCAACTGACTTCTGGAATTCAGATATATCCCCATAACCATTTAATTTATTAGAACTGGTGTAGCTATGACACCAGAGATTTATTTCTTCCCACAGTAAACATAGAGAAATATTTATATTCCTGAGAACTATTGTAGGTAAGATATGTGGAATGTTCATCTTTCTAGCATTATTTTGCTAATTTGTTTGTTTCATTTTGGTTTTTTTTTTTTTTTTTAAAGATTACCTAGAAAGTGTTAAGTTCTTTTCATTTATTTTTCATACTGAAAATTATGACCCATGGTTGTGTGACAGTCCATGTCTGTGGTGCTCTTAAAGACATAGGTAAGATCATGTTTCTATATAGCCTTGTTGTAGCATATTAGTGCAAATTCTTGATAACGGGGGAGGGTGATTCTGGAAAAAAAAGAAAATTCTGTGTGAGAGATGAGAGGGATGAGATTTTGAGACCAGGCAAAGAACTATACTTTTTGCATATATTTCATATTAAGAGAGGTTCGCTTTTAAACAGTTGTAATGTTTCTTTTTTTCTTCACACATTTAAAGTTTATTTTCATAGTTCCTTAAAATACTTTCCCCTCATTATTAGTTTTGGATTTTCTTTTCATTTTGATTTTTGATATTTTTTATTTGGATATTTTTTTCTTTCAAATGAATAACTTTTGGGGACTCTGTGGGTGGTTTTATTTGGTTGGTTTGCTTGTTTGTTTTCAGCTCACCAAATCTCAAACAGAAATATTTTTATAAATATGTTTATGTCTGGTTAATGTGTGTGGGGGTTTTACATTCTTACTTTGTCTTTCAATGTAGCCTTGAAGATCAGATTAAAGGGAGAAAAAATTGGGCAACTGGTGGGAAATAAGTGGAAAATTATGAAAAATTTTTAATTTGCTCAACTTCAACTTTAGTTATTTCTCTCTCTACTGGTACAGTGTTATTTATTTATATAATAATATTTATTCACATCTTATTTTAACAAACAGCCTTTATAAGCACAGGGTCCAAAACAAAATGAGCACAATCAGCTTTTTGATATAAGGCAGGGCAGGAATGTACAAAGAATTCTTAACTGGATGTAAGTTATTATTTTAATTAAAGTCACTGATGGGTAAAAGTGTTGCACTGATAATTCAGATTGTGAATGATTTGGTTCATCACCAAAATATTTCTTTCTCATCCTCTGCTTCAGACATTTACTTCAGTGGAGGGCAAGTTCAGACTACTCAACTCTTCTCCAGAGGAACTTACCTGTTCTGGCCTGGACTGAAGTCCACTAAAGACCTTTTTTGTCTGCCAAAAAGGCATCATTTCTATTGATCTGTGCTGGGTTTGTACAAGTGACCTCGGGGTGACTGTCTGTGCGAGCTCTCACTCGAGAGAGCCTCACTTTCAACAATGGGTTTTTTCATATTGATATAAAAGCAGGTTACCTTGTGAATGAACAGAACATGAAATAAAGAATAACCGTAAGAAAATAAAATAAAATAAATAAAAACCTTTGTTTTTGTTGTTTGGTTGGGTCTGTTTTTTTTCCAAGGACATGACCACTTTCACTTGAATTACACTCATATAAGGGGTGTATTGCTCCAAAAGATCCAAGAGAATTTCTTTTGATCCACATCTTCTGTAACAATCAAAGTTTCACTTGTAGATTGCTAAGTTAACAGAAATTGACTGGAAAATCTTCATGCTTAGGTGCTGCTTTTCCCAATGCTGAACTATAGATGCTAAAACATAGAGAATATTAAACATAAAAGGGATTTTCTAAGTAGACTACACACACACACCACAGTTGGATCAATTCACTAATCCACAGGGCACAAATTCTGTCAGAAAAATAAAAGAAAAAAAGGGAAGAAATTCCATACATCCCAATGCCAAAATCGTTAATGTTGGGAAAACAATAAATTCACTCCTGAACATTCTTCATTTGGAGATGGGAAAGTTTTGGTTTGGGTTTTGTTTTTTTTTTTTTTTTCAGAAAGACAGAGCTGAGAAAGATACATTCATTACACCGTTGAACGAAAAATCATTCAACAGAAAATATAGATGGAATAGCTGAAGAACAAAGAAGGTAGGTTCTTAATAATTTTTTTTTCTTTCCTCCTAATGAGCAGATTGTTTCTTTTTATCCCTTTCTTAAAGGCATAAGAGAAGCAATATAAATCCCTACAACCAAAAAATCAGAACCAGACAAACTGAGAAATTAAAATTTCACACAAAATATTTTCCTGTATCAGACTTTACAACATTATACAGACTCTAGATAGGCAACCTGGGATAAGGTCACAACCTCCCCTTCAGAAATCTGAACTGCCACTAAAATAAGTGAATATTAAAGTGTCATACCAATGACTTTATGAAAGGAATTGCACAGGTACAGTCATAACCCCATCTCATTGGGAATGACAGTTTCTATATTTCAGAAATAGAAGATGTAATGCTGAAGTGACGCTTGGGTATTGCAACCAACAGAAATAACATTGGATGGGAAATGAGTCTTGAGGATAGGTGGTGAATTATCCACCATCTGACACTTAAAAGTTCTCAAGTATACAGCATGCATTTCCTTCACCTGCTCTGGAGATACTTTAAAAAGGCAAAAGCAGCTGACTGCCTCGTCCTTCCTCTCCTTCTGTCCATCCGCAGTCTGTACTGGATGTGTGAGGGCTGAATTTACATGCTGGATTTCCTTGCGGAATATTACATTGCTGCTCAAAAAGACTGTTGTTTTATCTCCAAGATAACACAACATCTTTAAGACAAAGCAACATTGTACATATAAGCCTGCAGCTCCTTCAAGGAACCAGAGTAAATATTTAATATTGTGTATATGTACAATGTTGGATGGTAAAACACCATATCATACTGAACCCAAAAGGTTTTTTTGGTGCCTTTTTATATAGATCGCTCATCTGGACTAAGTTTGGTCTCCTGATTTTTCAACAAATATGACAAACTGCTGTGCTGGATGGTAAGCCAAAGGTACTTTTAGTAGCAGTTATCAAGACTAGTAACAATCAAGAAAGCATGCACTTTGCAGTACTGAGCACGCCTCTTGATTATTCCAGGGCTTGTCAAAATAAACAACAATTTAGATGAAAACAGTAAATATCCAGGCTTCAGAAGACCAGGAAAGGAAACATTTGCCTTAAGAAAGTAAAGTTTTGGTCCAGATTTGAGTTTCTTGATGGATGCTAGAAAAATGTTCTTAAAATTCATGCCTGCAAAAAGTAGAATGAATGAATGAATGAATGAAAGAAATTTATTAAATTAACTCCAGAGGGTGGGAAATAAAAGAGTCTTCTGAAGGAACAATGTGTTATGGTAAATAGTCCATCATTCCTATATCCAAATTAATAAACCCAAGGTTAAGATCAAGGGTTTGGTCCTAATTTACATAACACCACAGAATTAGTCTGAACTAGTACAAATACTGTACTAGTACTTCAGCTGGGTACGTGTAACATAATAAAATCTAGGGAGATGGAGACATTCTGGTTAGAAAAGAGTCTGAGACCAAAGTGTGTTGACAGTTGCCAAAAGGATCTGAAAACAACAGAAGATTTCCATCTTTTGGGGCACAAAATGAGTTTTTTAAGTTCAGCATTTTACCCTACCCTCCTGAAAGATACCAGACGCTAGCACAAGTCCCATGCTTTGTTCTACCCACACAAGTAATGCACTTTTTTTTCCCCTGCCTACACAGATATATGTGTAAGATTACCACAGGCTGTCTGCTTAGGCATTGGGAAACAGGCACAGAAGGACAGATTTGCAGCTAAGCATTCCATTTCCACCATTCCTTCATTTCAAGGCTTGTTTTGTTGGATGAAAATATGGCAGATGACTAAGGAACAAAGAAACAAGCAATCTCTAAACAAGCAACCTCTGAAGATGGAAGCAAAATGAAGGAGCAGTGGGAAATCAAAGGCTGTCATATGAGTCAGGTAATGAGAATAATTCAAGATTATTATTCCTTCTGCTTCTCTAAAAACTTCCACCAAATATTAGAGTGATTATTTATAATTTTCATTATATTGATGGTATGGCTAAAATCAAAGTCTTTTTCTGCTGAGTACTTTTGAGCAAATAGGTCAGATTCATCTTTCTCAGTTTTGGAAGTCTGAAGTCATCTGACCTATTTTAACAAGCCATTTTAGGATGAAATGAGCAGCCCTGAGGAATAAGCAAAAGTGCTTATATCTCTCCTTTACTTATAAAAGGAGTTTAGAATGACTAGTTCATACTGAAATGTCTAACTTAGGAGTCTTAACCTAAGTGAGATGAATTCTTCCTATTCTTTCCAACTAAGTTTATCACTCTGAAAAATAGGCACCTCATCTAAGATGGTTGCCTAGATTCTCTCCATTGACAATGGAGAAAAATAAGTATCTCTTGAGGGAAATTCTTTCCACATTACTTGGACATTTTTCTTTTGAGAGGATGACTCCTGCTCCAGAAAGGGAAGCTGGCTGGCCAGGGGCCTTCTTGCTTGCCAGGGAAGGGAGTGACATAGATCAGTGCCTTGCTGAAAACACAGTGTCTTTTGAAAAGACATTATAATTATATATATAAAATAACAAAGTCAAGGATGTTTACTGTTGCCTTGGTTGAGGATGGATTTCACTCTAATGGCTGGTTATAAGACAGATAGGAAAACATAAAGTAAGAGTGAAAGAACAATAAAAGTGAGTGAGAGAGAAAATATAAGAAATAACTTCTGCAATCCCCATGAGAAATAAACACATTTACAACTACTTTATGCACAGTTAAATTGAGATACAAATAAGTTTAGTTCCAAATAGTAAGCCGGAGCCAGAGACTCAATATCAGGGAAATAGTTCCCAGAAAATGGGAAACAACTGCATGCTAGCTATGGAGAGAACTCTATCTTGTAAGAGATACAGGACACAGGAATGGGTACTGAACAAAAAATGTCTGAATGTGAAAATAGTCAGGAAAAAAAAAAATCATGCACAATAATATTCCTGGCTGATTGAAATCAGCAAATGGATTCTTTGTTTAGCTATCCAAATAAACATGAATTCTAGCCCCCAAACTGATCCAGCTTTCATTTAATTCACTTTAGTATATATATATATATATTTTTTTTAGTTTAGATAGTTGAGAATTGAATTGTATTCCTTTTTTTTTTTTTTTTGTATTCCGTCCTATTTCCCCTTCTTCAAATCACTCTAGCAAACTGCTCACTTACATCAAACAAAATAGCTGTTGCTCCATTTTCATGGTGAGACTTGTAGGGCTTTTGAAGTTAAAAGATAAAAAAAACTTGTCTAAATACGGTACTGACTTTGCTTTTGCTAGAGCATGAAAGGGTGATATGTGCTGCAGTTTCTACACATATGCACACATGTGCTAGCTACACCTTTTTTTTTTTTTAAGAATTCAAACAAATGATGTTATGAGAAAAAGATATGACTTGAAGAAGCAAGATTCACCCCATAGAAGTTTTAGATACTGCAATACAAGTGAAAAGCCAGTCTGATGGTTGACAGTCCACCATAAAATATCTACATTTGTACCTGTGAATACACACGCACAATGCCAGCCACCAGCAAGGAGAAGGCATGGCTGTGTTGCAGTTCTTCTCAGATTAAAAGAAAAAAAGCAAAACATCTTGAAACGGTTTTATACTTGTGTCTTCTACATTAAATCTACTGAAATGAATTAAGCTGTAGTGCCATGAAGTAAATGACACTCCTATCACTCAATTTTGGCAATCATTTGACAAATCTCCTATAAAATATAGCTGTGTCCCAAAAAGTGGTGTTGGCTTAAAAAAAATCTCTAATATTTTCTCTCTTTTTTTTTCTTTCTTTGTTAAGCAAGTATGTATTTAAGCTTGTGGAATTTTTTACTTCTGTGTTTTGTGGGATTTGACTAATAATGGCTTGCTTATTATGATCACAGAACATTGATGCATCAGTCAATAAATAAAACTGACTGGGTTTTGGTTGTATTTTTTCTAACTAATGTCATCACTTTATCCCAAGAGCTGGGTCTCATAGTTATTAAGAAACAGGGAAAAATACCCCAAACCCACCAGCCTCCAAGTACTGCAAACTTGGAATAAAATGCAGAGAGTTAGAAACAGGCTGTCATCAAAGTCAGTGCAGTGCTTGTCTAGAAGAGAAGGTAAGGTCAGCTCTGTAGACTTCTTGGAGCAGATCTACCATCAGTGTAAACTGAAACAGCTCCACCAAAGTCAACTTGCACCAAATAAATATTCCTTCTTTATTTTTGCATTATCTGACTTTGCACTGCAGAGCAAAACAGCAGGAGTCACCTTATAGAGGCTTTTGTGTATTTTCAGCTCACTACCAAGTGCCTTTGGAGGTCTGAAAGGACAGCCCACTACCACAGGTCATTTGTGCTTCTTTCTGTATCAGCAATAAATTCCAGCACACAATACTTTGCTGTGCACACAAATAATCAGAAAAAAAGAAGAGAGCAATTTTCCTTTCTCTGCTGTGTAAGGTAATATTCCTAAGATCAAGGCCTCTGGAGTTGGTTGGAAAAAGAAAGGAAAGGTCTTCCTAGTCTTTCCAAGTCTAACCACTGCTCTAGGACATAATATGGACAGAAAAAACTTGGAACTACTTCCAATGTAAGTAGTTGTATACTTAAAGAGATTTTCACCCAATATTTATTCTTTCCTTTTTTCCTTACCTCTAACAGACCCAGGTTTGTTTTACTTAGCAATTAACAGGTTATTGTACAGTTAAAGAGTAGGACACCTTCTCCTTCTTATTCTTATCACTCTTTCATATTTCCTTTTTATCTTCAGCTTTCAATTTCTTTTTCTTTTCTCTTGTTTCCCCCTTTTTTGTTATTTTTTTTAATTTTCAAATTAATTTGCCTTTCCCCTCTAAACCTGGATTTTTAAAATAATTACTGGACCACAACACTTACAATACAGCAAGCTTTCCTTGAATCTTCTATGCTGCTCCTAAACCTCTACATCACAGTCTGGCTTCCCAAAAGCAGCTTGTGGAAAAAGGAATAGTTTAAAAATAGGCCACACATCCACAAGGAATCAGCATGTATTACATTGGTAATTCCTTTTTTTTTTAATATCAAAGTAGAAACAAGTATATTTGTTTTAAGTCGCTCTCTACTTCTTTTTAAGAACTGTGGTGAAAAATGCTCTTTCTCTGAGAAAAGTTGAAGGCCAAATCTTGGAATACAGGCTGGTTTCTCAAATATCTCATCTCTAGTCAATAGAGAACAGATTATATAAATAATTAAGAACATGCACAGGCAAGTTGATTAGTCTTTCATGGCTGTTTTTAGCAGCATTATTTTGAGTAGCCTAAAAACTACTGTATAAAGAACAGACTTTGTCCCTGCCATGAACAAAGAATAAGAAGAGAATTACTTAAGGCCTTCTGAACACTGAACACAGTCTAGGCAGATAAGATGTGATCACAAACCAGTTTAAACCTCTGTAAGTAGAAATGGAGGATACCCAACAAAAGGAAGCAGCATTTCATAAAATATTGCAAAATCAAGTAGATTGCATTTTGTTGTACACACAGTGTTACAGACACAGAATGTCTTAAGGATGAAAGTGTAGGATAATTTTTCCATACTTTACCAAGGGCATCTGAATTTTGAGGGCATAAACCTCAGATGTGACTTAAATATTACTAGTGACCTAATCATTCTTTCAGCCTAGTTATAACTTAAGCAAACTTGGACCCAGAGCTGTTCTCCCACTTTTGCAATCGTAGGAAAATTTCCCAATGAGTACACTTGATGATTTCAGGACACCTTTAAGAGTATTTAAAGTTTTGATACTCTGATTTTGATAAGTATTATTTTATTAGACTATATTTGACAGATTGGACAATGCTTTGCAAGATATTAATCTCATCTCTAAATCTCTGGGGTTCACCCCCAGGTAAATCCACTAACATTTGCAAATCAAAGTGTAAGCAAAGGAGGGAAGACAACACTTTGAAAAGGGACTGGAAAGAGAGAAATGCCAAACTTTACTGCATAAACTTGCAGGCTACTTGTCATCTTTTATCTATATGAGCTATTTCAATTCTATCTTTGAAATCAAGAATCTGACTTTTTCTTGATTTACTCCCAGCTATATTAGCCCTGGAGAGAGACTGCCTTCAAAGGGATCATATCATGGCATATGGTGACCTAAAAGTTGTTTGTGGTGGAGAAATTGTGGCCTGTATTTGTGCATCACTGTGTCTTTCGTTTGCTTTCTACACTCTCAATCTACATTTTACTATCCCTCAACTCACATCAAGTGAAAAACAAAGTCCACTCTTCTTCAAAATGAAGTGAGAAATGTGATCAAATAGTCTCTTTAAATAAAAACAGGCCTTGTTCACTTATGAAAAAAATAATTGGTGAAGACTTCCAACAATCTTTCTAGCAAATATTTTTTGCTTAAATATGCATGTAAATTCATCAATATAATAAGCCATAGATCTAGTAGATCTTTGCCTTCCTGGTGTCACCAGATTATGAAGTCTTTTTAAGGGATGCAATGTACATCCATCCAAGTGTCATAAAATGCATATTGTGACATCATTCTTCAGCTGTACATTTCACATGCCATAGTTACCAGTTTTATGAGCATGCTGCTTCCTATTTTGACCACAGAACAAACATCAAGCAGTGACAGTCATGTTACTCCACACCCACGACTGGAATTCTACATTGCTGTGCAGACCCAATGTTTTGCAATAAGCTTCTTTATACAGAACCACAGAAAGGGCTGGTTTGGAGGGGACCTTAAAGAACACCTCATTCCAAACCCCCTGCCATTGGCAGGTTCCCCTTCTGCTAGATCAAGCTGGTCATGGTTCTATCCAATTTGGTCTTGAAGAATTCCAGGGATGGGGCATTCACAGCTTCTCTGGGAAACCTGTGCATCGCCATTCTCACAGAAAAGAATTTTTTCCTAATGCTCAATCTAATTGACTATTTTTCAGCTGGTAGCAATTCTACCATGTTCTGTCATTCCTGGCTCTTGTAAAAGTCTCTCTCCATCTTTCTGGTAGTCTCCGTTCAGGTACATGGAAGAGCTATCTGTGAATCTTTGTCTCAAAGAATTCTTCAATTATTGCAGTTTTAAATAAAGCCTTCATGAATTTTTCAGTCAGGAAAATCACTCTTTCAGGTGTTCATGGCTGGACTATAGTTTCATTATTAACTCACTTTTTTTCTTTTTTTTTTTTTTTCCTCTTGATATCAACTGCCTTTTCTACAAAATTCTATTTAGATTTCCAAATTAGAATTCATATCCCAAATTTCTGGGTGGGGAAAAAAAAATCCATCATCAATAAAATGTTCCTTTTTCCAATTATATTACAAATTTTATTAAGAGATATTGCTTTGTCCTACAAAAATTTATTAATTTACATATGAGACTATCACTGATATTGCAGTATCACTACTATTGCCATATCTTCCTCAATGTTACAACTCAACATTCTTCTTTTCACCCTATCTGCAGCATTCCCATATGCTTTTAAATATTTAGTTCCTTTTTCCAAAGGGTTTACAGAGTGAAGTCATCCCTGTTTACTTTATGCCTTTATATATGCTAGATATAAATGTTTCCTTTTTTGTTTGTTTGGTTTGGGTTTTTTTTTTGTTGGTTTTGTTTTTGTAGGGTTTTTTTCTTTGTTTGTTTTTTTGGTTTTGGTTTTAATCTAGGGATGAGAGAAAGTATATATATTTATATCTCTTTGATACAAGAATATGTACCAAATAGAAGGGAAGGGAGGACCCCAAATAAAAAAAGATCCACTCTGTAAATTTTATGGTTCCATAAATTCTCCCTGTTTGACAAAGCCATTTAGTCTTTATCAGACTGAAAACTCTAAATGTTGCATTTGGAAACTATGACCATGAAAATTTGTCAAATCTTTACTGGATTCTTTCAGGTCACACTATTAACAGACGTAGGCCTGAGTTCCTCAAATGTATATAGAAATGCACTTGGAAGATGAAATTTTTTGCAGTTAAACACCTTCAGTCACCACCTAGGATTTATCATGCCCTACTATCATGTCTCTTGCTGCCATCAAGAAAGAAATGGGTGGAGAAAGAGATTTCATTACGGTTAGTTTATCTCCACAGGCAGGATGCTTCTGAGAACAGAAGAGAAAATGTGCTCCATCTCAGTAGTGGCCTGATAAAATCCTTGTCATCTGCGGTTTTCCTTTCAGAACTTTTTCTTATTTCAGAACATTTCATCTAAATCATCACTCTTTGGGCAGTCCTGTGTGAATCATAATCTGTTCTGATACCACTATCAGTGGAAATGGTGCTGTCAACATTTATGTCAATACTGAGGTTGTAATTTCTTGACAGTAATGTTCCTCTCTTGATATAACACTCTGCTCAACCTGGGGGAAATTCCTGCTTGGTGCTCCCTCACTTGGAATATTTTGCTACCCAGGCACATGGCAGGCTGAGAAGACACAGTGCTGTCCATGCCATATTTTTTTTACTCTGATAACAGCTCTTAAGCTTGTTTGGAAGAACAGGGATACTCCCAAAAGTGTAAGAGGGTAAAATACACTGATACCAGGGATGGTTTGGGAGGAGGAGAGAGGGATGGGATTGCTCTGCCATCCAATTTATGGGCAAATATGCATTTCAAGTTCAGTTTGTAGAAGTCATCCCTGTGTATTCCATAAGTAGCAGATAATTTCCCTGCATTTTAGAGCCAATTAAAATATTTCTATAACAAAACAAACAAACACAAGTCCAAACACAAAAAAATAACTGTCCCCAAAATTATGGGTGAAGAATACTGACCATGGGTTATTTTCTAATCTTCAATACATTATTTCTTGTGCAGGAACAAGAAAATCATATGTATACTCTCCAGTTTCACATTAAGTTTTAATATAAATTAACTATGAAAACCCAGATGTGAAACACAGAGTCGAACAAATGCATAAAAGGGCTACTTAGAAGGTCAAGAGAATGGAGAAATTTTCTTATCAGTCTAGAAATGTTGGTTTGTTGAGACTCCCAAAATGAAAGGGATACAACAGAGGATTTGACTGCTGTCTAATATAACATAAAGCAAGTTCTAATGGTAACATGAGAGGAGGAAAGGGCCTATTATAGCTAACAGGCAATGTTTGCAAAAGACAAAATGGGTATGAAGTGCTGAAAATAAATTTAAGCTAGGAAGTTGAAGAGCATTCTCATTCATTAGAGAAACTATGTTCTGTACAAATCTACCAACCAGAGGCCTGGGAGGAAAAAATTCTGATCTTTTTTAAAATGGAAAGTGAAAGAGCTCATTCTGCATGCTACTTGCCATAATGTAGCATTTTTAGGACCCTGCCTCTCCTCCCAGTTCTAACATTACTTGAAAAATAAGGAAATTCTCTGGTTTGTTTAATCATCTGTGTTTTCAAAATCATATTTGCCATAGCAAGTACATTGAATATACAGTTAAATCACAAAACACTCCTTCAAAATGTTTAGTATTCCTGCGGGTGGCATGGACTTCTGGCCTGCTACAAGAACAAATCAAACACAGATCTAAAGGCAAAAGAGATGCGATTGCAAAGGCAGAATATATTCTGTAGCAGCTCAAATTCAGTAATTTTCATGGATTGGCTCATTTAGAAGCCTAGGGATTTTTTTTTTTTAATTAAGCAAAATTAGAGTAAAGGGAATAAACATTATTTTTAACACTATGCTGAGAAATAAGTTATGTAAGGAATATTGGAAGAAAATTGTACAAATTATGAAACAGTCTACATAATAGCTAAAAGTAGCTAAAAGTAAAACTTCTTTACTTCATCTGAACTCACCCTTTCTTCACCCAAATAACATCCCTCTACTAGGTGTACATAAATTCTAAAAGACAGCTGTTTAAATCTGCAAATAATCCCCAGATTGTCTTCATATCTTGGAAGTTTATTATTAGTTTATTAGTCTCCACTTTTGAGGGTCAAATTGGAATCTCTACTTGAGGACTAGAACATTCAACCTGGAAGATATGTAAACAATATTGGAAGTGTCACCAGTCCTCAACTTCAGGAACAGCTGCTCTCATGCACGTATCAGCAAATCTTGAAACACTTCCTAACCTAAAATCTGAAACGGTGGCAAAGTTTTCCAGGTGATTTTATGTATTATGCATCTCTTTTGAATACAAATGCATCAAAGAAAACAAACAAACAAACAAAAACCCCACAAAACAAACAAACAAACCTCACAAAACACAGAACATATGCACTATATAGTGAACACTAACAAGCAACTAATGTATTACATAGTCTTAATTGAGTTTGGATAATTACAGGTACTCACTCACTTCCTCTTCCCTCTATTTAAAATGCTGCTGCAAGTTTCACATGGACAAAGTGTTTACCCATTTGGTCTTGGGTCATCAGGTCATGTCAGGCCACCAGTTTGTTCCATGGTAGTCCATCAGGAGCTCTCTGCTACAAAAATTCTAAAGGCAGCAGAGGCAAATTCATTCCAAACTTTGGTTTCTCTTAGAAACATCCTCTCCTCTCTCTGAGAAGGTATATTCTCTGGGAATACTGCATACAGCTTTGCAGTATTGTGTTCCTCATACAGGACACAGTATGATGTGCTAAATTCTTCAGTTCCCTGGCTCGCCTTGCCCTGTCTCTCAGGAGAATCAGCACCAGTTTACTAATGACTGCAAGCTATGTCTTAGATATTATTTTTACCAGCTGTCTGTATTTTAATATTGCCTCAGAATGATGTTAGTATTTTCAACATTTGCCCACATTGTTCCAGTCTAATATGCCTACTTATCTACGTTACTGGGATTATGCAGCAGGTGGCTACATCGTCGATGAAGAATCAAGTTCAAATTGTTGCAAATACATCTGCAAATTTCTTCTTTGCAAATTCTGAAAGGCTTTGGATGTGATAATTTTACAGGTCCAGGTACCTTCCTCTTCTATGGTGCTTCTGACACTTTTTGTAACTCAATGCTCTTGATTTTTTTTTTTTTTGGGGGGGGGGGGTTATTGCTTGGTGGGATTGGGGGAGCGTGAGTGTGTATAAAGTGGCATTCAAGGGAAAAAAATGGTTTTGCAATTGTGGTTCCTATATTTATATTTTCCCCCAATTCTTCCACATCCAGGACAGTGGTAGAATCCTCATCCCTGGAAGTATCCAAAAATGTATGGATGTAGCACTTGAAGACATGATTTAGTGGTGATTGTGGTGGTGGTGCTGGGTTGACAGTAGGACTTGATGATTTTAAAGGTCTTTTCCAACCTTAATGATTACATGATTTTGTGAAAACCGTTTGATTTGCTTACCTGTTGCAACTAAATTTGATAAGGAGAGCTAGCCTTACAACTTAATTCCTAGAATTTAACATAAAAGAAATGTCTGGTTTAAAAATAAAACTCATAAAATCCTTATTCAGAAATGCCACTGAATATGACCTTAAACCTTTATAGATAGTAAAGAACCCTCAGAAAAGAAAGTTCTGCAAATCCCTCAGTTTTGGGAAACTTCCATCTGTGGTGAATTGTCTCTTAATAAGTGAGATTGGCCATGCAGGGTGCATTGTGGCACTGGACATCACTGTAACTCCTCTTCTTTCTCTGGCTTTGCAACCTTAAGAGTCACTTGATTCCAGGTGAGGCTGCTGGTGGCCAGCCACACCTGGCATGTGATGATCATGGATCAAAGAAAAGGCTCTGATGCTGTGCTGAAAATGAGTGAAATACATTTCTCTTCAGGAGACATGGAGAATCAGGAGGCAATTAGATGAGTCTCACTTCTCCTCAGGACTGAATTGACACATTCCCCTCATGGTGGACACATCTGCCTTTTTTTAGGTGCTGATCCTTTACCAAGACTAGTTTGTTTCCTTTCCACATGGCTAAATTTTGTTGAGAAATTAACATTGGTTTTAATGTGATAATGCAACATTTTAAATTACTTGTGGATACCTGAATTCTAAGCTCAGTATGATAAGTATTTATTTAATCTTCATATTTGTTATCTCAAGTTAAAAATATCCACAGCTGTAAGTTAGTGGTATGGTCTAGTTTGATTGGGAAAGATAATGTTCATGAAATTCTGTCAGCAAATATTGTCTGGGTTTTACCTTTGTTAAGAGTGTGCTTAATTTCCAAAATTCCCTCCCTCCAGATAAGGTCATATGGCCAGCTCTATACCTACCCCCAAATCTCATTTCCATGTTTGTGCATAAACAAGCATAGCGGAGGTAAAGATCCTGAGGGAAATAAGCAAAACCACTAGCAGAATAATGAGTGACTACTGCCTCATTCAGGGAACTCATGAGATCTCATGAGGTGTTGCCCTGAAGGGCCAAAGGATGTGGGATAGCTCATCAAGGACAAAATTAGAACAAAAGAAATATTTATTTCAATGTGAGGGATGATGAGCAGATTTGGCAAGCAGATGACTTGGTTCACTGATTTCAAACAGGAAAAAATTAGTGGGTAGACATTGAAAACCACTGTGGGACACCAGAAAGAATACAGAGAAATGCAAGCAGACAATTAAAAGTTTACCTGGAGTTGAAATTTATAATAGTTAAGAAAAGCCACCACAAAAACTTCCACTATCACGTGAAATGCAAAACAAAGACTCAAGAAGATTTATGTCCACTACTGAATTAAATCACTGAGAAATGACATGTAAGAGGTGAGGGGGCTGAGGGTGCTTGGGAGATAGGGAAGACTCACAGCTAGGAACGGGGGCCCCAACAGACCAATGAGATATTTCAGACCATATGAAATCATGCTCTGTACATGAGGGAGGGTGGAAAGAAGGAAGGGCAATATTTGAAGTGATGGTGCTGGTCTTACCAAATAACCAGTCTGCATGGCGAGTCCCTGACCTCCCGGAGGTGGCTGAACGTTGCCCATGGATGAAGTTAATTAATTATTGTTTTGCTTTGCTTGTGTAATCAGCTTTTTATTTCCCTATTAAACTATCTTTATCTCAACCCACAAGTTCTCCAGCTTTTACCCTTCTGATTGTCTCCTAGATCCTTCTGGTGGGGGAGTGAGTGTCTGTGTAGTTCTGGGCTTCTGGTTGGGGTTAAACCACTACAGACAGTCAGTGCTCAATCACTCTCAGTTTCCTAATTTCCAGCAGGAACCTCTCGTGTTCCAGTTTGTGCCCACTGGGGTGCCATTCCAAAGAATCTGCCTTCACCTTCTTTGCATCATCCTTTCACACATTTGCATACACTGACATATTCTCCCTGAGCTTTTACCTCTCCCTGAGCCTTTTCTTCTCCCTGAGCCTTTTCTTCTCTCTGAAATGGGCTTCCTGGTGACCAGGAATCATGAGTTTTCTTCCAGACCATTTCTCCAGCCTGCTGCAGTACCTCTGGATGAGAAATGGTGTTCCAGCCAGCTCTCCCAGTTTTGTACAGTTCTTTCCCCATCATCTAGAAAAATAATGAAGATTGATTACCAGTGACTGGATTTTAATAAGACTTTGTGTCAAGGATTGCCACCTTCCTGGCCCTTTTCAGTCATGTCTCTATCCAGCTCATGCTTCATCAGTTCCCCTGTTAGGATCCTGTGGTGACAATTTTCAGTGTCTTGTGGAATCCGGGGTAGACATGCCCACTGCTCTTCACTCACCTGCCAGGAAAGTCATTTCACCACAGAAGTATATCACATTTGTCAAGTGTGTGTCCCCCTTAGTGAATCCATGCTGCTGCTCCTGTTTTCTTTCTTGTCCTTCATTTGCCTGGGAATGCTTTCCCCTTTCCCAAGGACTACAGGCTGACCAGCCTGTAATTCCACAAGTCTTCCTTCTCACCCTTTTGGAAGATAGGAGTGACCTTTGCTTTCCTCCAACCCTCAAGCACCCCTTCTGGTCACTGTAATCATTGAGCCTCTGTCAGGGGGGCCTCACAATGGTATAATCCAAGTCCCTCAGCACTTTTGGGTATGTGGTATCAGGGTTTATAGATTACAGATTTATGTTTGTAATCTAATTTGCTTAAGAATTCTTTAACCTGATCTCTTCTACTAAGGATAAGTTTTTCTTGCCCCAGACTCCACTCACTATCCTTTTTTTCTTATGCTGGCTTTGTTACTGCCTGTGAATGGTGCTTGGGTGTTAATTACGTTCCTGTCTTTTTCATGAGTCTTACTAGACTGAGCTCTACCATCTGAAATTTTATGAGTTTGTCCTGAAATGAGACCACCTTCCTTTTTTTTTTTTCTTCTTTTTCTTCCTTGAACAGTGCACTGAGAATTCCTCCCTAGCATTCCAAGGAAACATTTACTTGCTTATTGAGCATGTAATTCTCCCTGTAGCTTCCATGATAGGCAGCTGGGATGTCCTGGTTTGAACATCCTGGTTTGGACATCCTTTTTTCAGCCTATGTCATGTCAAAGGAATCTGCAAATTTACCTTCAATCACACATACACCAATGTCTCCAGAGTGAAAGGGAAGTAGAAGCTTGGAGATATCTCATTTAATGAAGACCATATCAGATATTTTAATGAGTAAGTACATATGCTGGAATTAGAGTTGGTCTCTCATGCAATCTCTTCCCCTTTAACAAAAAAGTACCATGGAATTTTAAATCCCTAGATTGTCAAACACTGCAGTAATGTTCTTGCCAATGAGTTTACTGTCATAAGCATTTGGAGAGAAAGTCCATTTTAAAAGAATATTCATGAAAAACACTTTCTGAATATGTAATTGGGAGAAATGTCACTGCAATTGTTAGAGTCGCACTCACTAATTAGAGAAAGTACAAAATACCATGTGATTTATGTGTTCCATCAAAACTAAACTAGGATTTCTGATATTGTATATTCACAATGAATTTTGCTTGTGTTCAGTATACAGACCATGCTTCAATTGCAGAAATCACTTACTGAATCATCAGGATGGAACAGATGCAAGAAAATTGTGATCTTCTTGATGAGAAACAGCCGAAAAAAAAAAAAAAAGGCACTGGATCAATTATTCACTGCAAATTACACACTTGGCTACCATGATCATTATAACTCCTTCACATCCTGTTAGTCTACACTCCATTATTTCTGCTTACCCCTATGGAGCCTGCCCTTTTACCTTCCTGACACTCCCCTCTTTTCTAGCTGTCAAATAGACTATTTCAATCCCTGTTTAAAGGATTTCTTATTTCTCCTTTGTGTGCCCTGCCATCCCTATCTCTCCTCCTTGCAGATCCATCAGAGTGGTGGCTTTCGTGCCTAAAATGGTGGGGGAAATGCTGGTTTAAAGACCATCTGGCTTCTATTCACAGGGACACTATTGAAAACCAAACTGGTTTCTTAAAGCTCTTGCTGAAATGTAGAAAAGTGTTCTTTTTCCCCATTCTGCTTTTAAACTGGGAGATTTTTTTATATTTTTCTCCCAAAGTCTTCAGACTGGTTCTTGAAACTGCTGCTGTCATGCAGGAGCACTGTATGGCTTCCATAATGAAAAACACAAATAATTTTTTAACAAATCCTTCCTTTATCAGCAGAGCTCAGCACAAGGAAGGATTATGCACGGTGAATTTGATATAGAGGATGCAAAGGTACTGGCTTATGGGACAGTTGTTAATTGTTGGGGGTTATTAACAATATTTCTTCAATTTACCATTCAGCTGTCAAGGGTGCCTTTGTCAGTCTTCTATCAAGAATCCAAATATTATCCGCTCTGTCACTGTGAGATGTGGCAGTATCACTCTTTAAGGTTTAATCAATAAATTCAAGTGACTTGGCCAAAGCTGGGCAGGAAGGAAATCTATGATCAAAGAAAAAACCAAAGAGACTTGCAATCTATGCCAACACTTCAAGCAACAAATGCCTTGTCTTCACAAAGTACAGAAGAGCCTACTCTACTGCAGTACTCCAGCTTTCATTATATCTCAAGCTGCTTCATGCTCTAAGGCATAATTTTGCTTTTTTTAATAATTCCTGTCATCGGAGAGAAGGCAGAGGCAAAGACATTTAAAATGCTTGTGTTGAACCCTGAAAAAATGTTAACTTTACTTTGATAGCTTTCTGCCTATTTTCAGTACAATAAATCTATAAAAATTCCATCTATTACTCAAAATTAGACTTGGGCCTATTTCATCAAAAGATGTTTTAGATGTTTCAAATGGCCTGTGGAAGAGTCTGAAACAGTCATTGTTTGGGGGCGCAGTAGGGGTGGAGCACTGAGTTCCACCTCCAAATCCAATGGATTCCTTTGGTATCCAGATCAGACAGACCTGGTTTACAACAGACACTTCAGCAGCCTCATCTCAGGAGCAAGATCTCATGTGACGATAGTCAGAATGGTTTATGCAGGGAATATAACCAAAACAATTCTCCTTTGAACATTATTCCATTTTTCCTTGACCCAATGATCAAGTCAGGACATACTGAAGGTATTTAATCCAGGTCCTGGCTGGATGTGCTTTGTGGTACTGTGAAATTACATAACCAGCTACCTCCATGGGAGTGGTGCATTTCACTCTGAAGAGAGAAGATGCAACATACTCTGCTGAAATAAAACAGTGAGAATAACAAAATTCTGTGGGAAATGTGGCAGTGATTCAAGAGCAAGGTACAGTGAATTATTTGTTGCATAGGGAACAGGGTCACACAGAACTGTCAGGGAGATGCTCTCATTGAGCCATGAAGTTCAGAAAGAATCTTCTCAAAGAAGACTCTGGGTGCATCTACATCCACTTCCGATCCCAGACTTGGTCAAAAGTTTACTTCTAAGGGTTTATTTTGCTTAGTCAACTCTTTATGTTCCTTACCTCGGATTTCAAGGTATAATATGCCATTAATAACTTACCAAGGGTCAGTTTCAGAAAGGAATCTCAACCTCAAGAGCGGCATTGAGAGGCATCCTTATTCAAGGGAAGAGCTCAGTGCAGGGCAGGAGAACTCAGTGGCTGCCCACTATTTATGGAGTAAGATGATGGAATTATGTTTGCATAACAGCAAGAGTTCTGGGTCACTGTTCCAGACAGCTTTTGCTTACCATGTTGTCAGGGCAGTCATCCATCTGCCTCCAGTTATCACAGGCCTCACAGGTGGTTATGGTTTAAGGGGTTGGGGGGAGGACACCCTCACACCAACTTCAAGCTTAAAAAGACAGAATAACATGTGATCTTTATTTATCCAGTCTGGCTCATTTCTGTACAGGAAACAAATCTGAATGTAGACTGTGGAAACAGAAACTTGTGATCCTGCCTGGAAAGAGTAGGAGTAGAAGTAGGAAATATTATGTTTGCAACAGAAGAGCATCAAGAACTTTAGCTTGGATTTTCCTTTTCTGAAGTTAAGTTCATTATATCTGAGACTTAGTCAGATTTTGGTTTCAGATAGAAAAAAAATTGGTGCCTGCTCCTTCTAACCTATTATAACCTGCCAGTACAGGCAACATGTCTTGCTACCTGAAACAATAGAAGTAATAGGACTTCCAGGTTTACTTGCGTTAAATAAAGATTATGTATGTTATGTAGTTCTTTAATTTTAATAGAAAACTTAAAACATGCAAACAAACAAATCACATATGCACACTTCAGAATTAGATTCATTAAAGTTTGTGAGAGTATGCCTAGTTTAACCATAAGAACCACTTTAAAATCATTGTAGGTTGGTTAAATAATGGCCTCATATTGCCAGGGTTTTTTCATCTTTCTGAAAAAAAAAAAAAAAAGCCTACAGAAATCATTTATTCTGTGTCAAACATTTTGGAGAACTACGTTCTGTAACTTTTTGTGATTTCTGTGGGTTTTGTATAGGAGAATTTAATTGTTAAATGAAATTCACAATGTCCTATTTTCAGACAACTCTAATGTTTTGAAAAATACTTCTCCACACCTTTTCCTATTGATTAACCCTGCTGATCCTATAAACAAGGTATTCAAAACCTTCACTGATAGAAGCTAACTGATTTTAAAGTGAACTGAGCCCACTTCCAAAATTTACCAATAAAATACCTCATCTAAGATGTCTATTAGAAAAAAAATGTTTTGGATAAACCCCATAGGAATACCCAGAAAAATCCCTCTGAATCTGTCATGTGGCACAAAGGTAAACACCAAATGCAGCACTTTGTAAGCATCTCTGTAGTATAAGCTTCAGCCATGAAGCTCATCCAATACAGAGGCAGAAGAGAAGCTTCTTTGTTCATTCAGTCCAAAGGCAAAAAGCATCAGCTGATTCAGAGGGCAACCTATCCCTAAAGAGAAGAAAAAAAGGAAGAAAGAGAAGAAAGAAAAGAAAGAGAAGAAAGAGAAGAAAGAGAAAAAGAAAGAGAAGAAAGAGAGAAAAAGAGAGAGAGAGAGAAAGAAGAAAGAAAGAAAGAAAGAAAGAAAGAAAGAAAGAAAGAAAGAAAGAAAGAAAGAAAGAAAGAGAAAAAAGAAGGAAAGAAAGAAAGAAAAAGAAAGAAAGAAAGAAAGAAAGAAAGAAAGAAAGAAAGAAAGAAAGAAAGAAAGAAAGAAAGAAAGAAAGAAAAAGTTGGATACGATTGTCTTTGTTCTTCACCTCCTACTGCCCTGCAAATTCAAGAGAAATTAAAAAGAGGAATACTTGCTTTTAGTGAATATACAGCCAGTAGTGAGCATGGACTTAGTGAGTCAAATATCACACCAACAGGGAAACATTCCTGTCTGGCTGCATAAGGAAAATCTCAACGCATGGTAAAAATGTTGGAGAATATTTTGTAGTGCCCAAGAAGGCAAAACTTAAGACTTACAGTAAACATCTTTCATCTCCATGGATACCTTTTTTATTAAATAGGTGTATAAATGTTAACATCTCTTTTGCAAAATTCTTCTACTGACAGCTGTGATCCATGCTCAGGGAGACAGCCACAGCCACAGGTAAGTCAGCTCTTTCTTTATGGGACTACTCTACCTTGTTTACAATCTGGAAAGCACAGCCACACAAGGGGCTAAAAGGCAGTGCTGAAGGTCACATAAGGTGGAATCCAAAGGGCTGAAGGCTTTCTTCATCCTGTGTGTACCGCTCAGTCCCTGTGTGGATGGTTTGAAGGGATCTTTGGGGAGGTGGAAGCTAGCCACTGCATCTAGGGGTGAATACGTCAATGACAGCAGGAGGACTGGGATGTTTTCATCTCCTCTCTAATCCCCAGGGCACAGCCACCAGTTTTCACACACAGGAGTACCTGCTTCCTTATCAATGTTCTGATCATGTGAGTCTTAAATCTGCTGGAATGACAGCTCAGGGCTGAGGTATGAAATAGTACTTAAAAAGGCTGCAGATGGGGGATAGAATGTCTGTTCTTTAAGTGTGTATATGTATTCCTTCTTCCATTGAATACGTTTTTGAAAAGCTCTGTGTTTGCTGTGTTAACTGTTGCCAGCTGAGCAGCATGAGTGTAGCAGAAAATCAGTGTTTTACAGTTAGAAAAAAAAAAAGAAACAAAAACCCCCCAAAAAACAACAAAACAAAACAAAACCAAACCAAAAAAACCCAAAAAACAAAACAAAAAAACCCAAAAAACAACAACAACAAAAAAAACAAAAACAAAAAAACCCAGGTCAGTCCACTACCTACTAGCTTGATTTAAAGGATTCTTTTCTTAAAATATGTTTATAGAGAATAGTGGAGGGGAAAAATGTCTGAACATGTGCTTTATATTAGTTGTCTGGTGATGGCGACAGGTGCATTTGTCAGGCCCCAGGGAGCAACTCCGTTAGATTCACTTTATTAATTGGGCAGATTACATGTTTTAGGAGATTTATTCCCTCCTCCTCCCCAGCCTGCCTGCTCCTTTTTCTTCGATATTCTATGGCTAAAGCAGGGAAAGGGAAAATAAACTTACTTTCAGCTTTATCAAGTTATAATTAAGCATGAGGGGAGTGGAAGAATCCAACAGTAATTCAGAGGGTGCATAACACTGACAAGGTCAATTATCTCCTGATAATTCTCACAACAGCAAGTATTAATAAGATGAATAATATTAATTGAAGCTGAGTTTGTAGAGTTTTAATTCTTATTCTAAAATTTTATTTGACATAATGCAGACAAGATGGTAGAGGCAAGTGTGAGGTGATTTAATGGCCTCCAGCCCTATCAGTTTCTTACAAGGCTGAGGGGTCCTTGCAGTATTTGCTGCCTACCAAGATACCTGGAATTAAGATTGCAGAAAGCAGGAAAGGGAGGCTGGGAAAAAACATTTTCCCAGGATTATGGATGCTTTCCATGCAAATTGTTGAATGGGCTCCTGTCATATCACTTTTGATTGAAATAGAGTTTCAAATATAGTTTGAGATATTTTATACTCATGGTTCTTTTAGGGGTTTTTACTCTGTTGAACAAAATCCAATTCATGTTTGAGATACATTATAATAAATCTAGAACAGCTGCAATGTGACCAGATGCCTTAGTGCAGCTTAACAGACCTGTCCTGGCCCCCTTCTGAAAATTCCACCTCAGGAATGGTCATAGCTGGGAGCATATAGCTTCTATTTATGCCAGTTTTATTTTGCTGATGAACATTTCCTGCCATTACTTATACCTTAAACTCCAGGTCATATGTTTGGGAAAAAATTGTTTTTTTATTTTCATAGGAAATTGCAAAGACAGGGCTCCATTTTGTTTTACGTGGTGATCCTCTACAGCAAAAAGTATAAATTTAAAGTCCCTTGTACTTTATTGTGTCCATCCTATGCTCCCACATCCACAGAATTCTAATGCAGCTAATAAGGTCTCCCTTGAACTCATTTCATTCATTTTTACAGTGAAGTCCAGTGTGTTTACTAAGTAACATTGAATTTGAGATTTTCCAGGAAAAGCTCACGCTTTTTAAATGACCTCGATCTGTGTTTTATTCTAGGTAAGAGTCACAAGGACCAAGCACAACTAACTAGCCAAAAGTCAACATATTTAGTTTTTACTCCAGAGAAACTGAATAAATAATACAGATAGTTAAATTGCCCACTGCCACAAGCATCCATTTTTCATGGAAAATTTATGATCTAAGTACACAAGATGTTGTGAATACACAAAAAAGGCCAGTAATCCTGAGTCTCTGGAAGAAAACAAAAAAATCTATTTATATCCATAAAATGCGCTCACTAGTGGGGGCAAGATTCACAGGGTTTTGTGTGCACAATGCAGCACAAATATTGACTAGTAAAAAGACTGTTTACTGCTGAAGAGATGGGAGACTCATTAGTGGCATAACAGAACCATAAGCTGGCCTCCTCCAGAGGCACAGAAGTTTGTAGCAATGAAAATGACATCTGAGAAGGATGCTACCATCTGTAAGTTCGAACACTGGAAGGCTTAGGAGGAAAGAAAAGCATGACATTATTCTGAAACACTGATGAAAAACTTCCTATGAAGGAGAAGCAAGCGCTTGGGAAATAAATGCAATATATTCAGGAAATACTTTTGTTTTCTGATAGAGCATGGCAGTTAGTGAGGAAGAAAAAAAATACTTTTTTTGCGTTTTTGCTTTTAAATGTCACCTTTTTATTTCCCATGGGAATTATAAAATATATATTTACATTTTGACAATATATCCCTATGATAAACAAAGTGTCCCAATGGTTATGTTTGGGCCATTTTCCCCCAGACTCTAACCCTTGTGAATTGAGAAGTGTGATATGGTGAGTGACAGCAGTCTAGGGACAGAGTATTAAAATTTGAAGCCTGCAAGTCGTGTTCAATAAAAATACATCAAGGGGGATGAAACCTTTACAATTCACCAGCACATTTTACTCTACAATTTTCAAAAGGAAGGTAGCAGGGGTCTCAATCAAAGCATGTTGAAATGTTCCATCAAACACATCTCTTGTAAATGTAGCCTGACAGTGCCTGCTTCCATTTCCGATCTCCTCACTTAAAAGGGTAGCACATGTGTAAACGATGTTTATTTTATTGTAAATAGAGTGTTGTCTCTGTCCTTTAATATCACAGCTCTATGTTTGCACCTTAAGTGTCTCCTTTAACTGCTAATTCAGTATTCTTCTATACACATTTATTAAGGCTGGGATGGAGGCCCCTGGACAGCTATTCCATCCCCCTGCATTGTGACAGGATTGACTTAACAGAATTTTTCCATCCCTAATAATTGGGTATCACAACCTGCCCTGAATATTATTTCCTTGTTTACACAAGCCCTTTCTGGCATTTTATTCCATTTCCTGAACTCTTCATTTTACGCTAGTTAAAGATTTTCTTCTTCTTCAATATTTAGGTTTTCAGCTGCAGTGTAGTGCAAAATGTCCTCTTCTGTCCTTGATGAGAAAGAGAGGAAAAGTTGTTCTAACTTTTCACCTATCCCTTGAGAAATGTGTAGCAGTTCCTACACAAGAAGAGATGGACACCTGCATGCCAGGTATAGAGCCTTCTGAAGAATGTTTTGTCCCTCAGCTGGTGCCTAAGTGTGATATGTAATTTCTATCTGCTAGGTCACATTTTCAGATCTTCGGCCATGTTGTACCAATGGTTCACCTCCATCCTAAACACCTACCCTTTTTAATATGTCTGATGGTATTCTCTGTTTGTGATTTGTTTTACAGCAGAGGACATGCCTGGGTATTGTTTTGCCCAGGGAGTTCCTGCCTCAGCCACAGGAATACAGCCAGCTATGCCCAAGGTTCCTGAATGAATGTTTCCATACACCTTTCCCCATTGTGATGTTCAGCTTTGCATTTCCATGGAATTTCCTTGTGATTTCAGTGAATGTAGCAAGAGTAAGGAACACCTATGCAAACACTGGAAAAGGAGGCAGGAAGAAGCAGCAGAAACCCCCCAGTATTCCATGGAGACAGTCAGTCTGGAACAGATGCCTACACTGCTGTCTGTCAAAAGGATCACTGGGGTAAATACTCATGTGAAGGACCCCACTCCAGAGGATGCTGGATATTCCCAGTGTTGCCTGGAATCAAAAGAAAAGACTTTCTGAACAATATTAAGAGTGACAGGATGAAAAGCAATTTTTAATGAAAGGTTTCAGGTGGACAAAATATGGCTATGTGCTTGTGTGGTAAAGGATTACTGCAATTTTTGTAAGGTTAATTAATTAGTATGTCTAACTGGTGCATCCAGTAGGAGATCAGTTGCCCCAGTAATCTATTCTTGGGTCAGCCCCTTGGAGGTGGTCCAGGGGATTTTTTTGCCCTATTTTTTCTTAGTTGTCTTAAATTCTGGTGGGAAACAAGATGTCCTTGTTAGAAGTTCTCTTCTTAACAATAAGACTAAACAGATTTCAAGAATGTGTTAGAAAGGGTAATTTTATTATACTAAGGTGTGAGAAAAGGCAGGAAGAGTACTAGAAACTACATAACTATATATTAAAAATCTACAAAGCTACAAATATATGAAAAACTTAAAAATCTTTGGGCATCACTGATATGATACCCAATACTGACTGTAACCCCTGGGCAACTTGGGGGTGAGTATAGGAGTCTGGAGATCCTGGGAAAGCAGAAGGAAACAAGGTGCCTTAAGGTTTGTCTCTTTAGTTTCTCACCACCCAAATCTATTTTAATTGGCAATAAATTAAGTTCATTTTCCTGTCTGCTTTGACCGTGACAGTAATTGATAAGTGATCTCCCTGCCTTAATCTCAACTCACAAGCTTTCTTGCTTCTGTTTTTTTCCTACTTTCTGCCCCTGTGATGGATAGTAAAGAATGAGCATCTGGGTGGGAGTTTGCTTCCTAGACAAGGTGAACCCATGACAAGGAAAAGAAAAAGCCAGAAATCTGCCAGATAGAATTTTCAGCTGTAAGGTCTTGGAGTTTTTGTTTCCTTTTTTTTTTTTTTTTTTTTTTTTTTTGTCAGCTATAAAATAATTTAGGTCACTACAAAGAAGTTAAGCTGGAGCATAACCTGATCAGCTCTGTACACCCATTTTAACCTGTTAATTTATTCCTCATTGGTTTAGTATCTGGTTCTATGAATATTTCTGTTAATAACTTTACACACATGAGCAGACCCATTAATCACAACTAAGGATACTGGAAGGCTCTCAGATGTTTACAAGAGAGCTCTGTTTGACTGCAGATCTCAGTTTCTCACAGGTTTTCTGGGTAATGTCCTCTGTGACAAGAACCAAAAAGCATAAAAGTCAGGAAGTTGAGCAGGTGAAATGGCACCTCAATGTCTTTAAAAATACAAACCTGAGTCATTCAGACTGGCAAATTCTGCAAGGTTAAAGAGTGTACTAGGCTGAATTTTCTAAGGTAGCTCCTAATTTGGCACTCAGAGAAAACTGCAATACTTGAAATGAAAATGGTATCTAAATCTAAACTTAAGCACAGGTGCTGTCTTTCGAATTTGGCAACTAGAGATTTGACAATGAAACAAATCTACATATTTTACACTGCAATGATGATTGACAATAAAACAAATCTTTGTATTTTTACGTCCATTCACCATGGTGTAGTGTTGCAGCTAGAATTGCTGCTAGTAAAGTCCAGGGTAAAGAAACCAAAGAAAAAGCCTTTGCATAATATCCATAGATGTTTTTCAGCTGCACTGTGAGATCTTCTCTCCTCTCTCAACCCCACACCACGTGCTGCCCCTCCCCCCCAGGCCTCCCGACAGCGCTCTGTCCCCCCGGCCCAATCAGGTGAGAGCACCCGAGAGCCGCAGGAGCACCTATGTTCAGGCATAGGAACAGGGGAAGGAGCCAATCAGGTGTAGCTTAGGAGGAGCCCCTCCAGGGCCTCCACAGTGTAGGACCCTGTCCTTTTAGGACTCCATGAGTTATTTATGCTCAGATGTTGTCTAGCGCCAGAACCTCTCTCTCCCTTCAGCTCAGACTGTGCTGTACAAAATTGTAATCAGAGGACTGAAGTTAGCCTGACCTATTTGCATGGGACCTGTGGACACAGAGGAGGTGAAAAAAACTCAGTAAATATAGGTGCTGCAGGTCCTGCTGTAAAACGAGACCAGTGTGTGAGACTGGAAATGTCTGTCCATGTTTGCCTGCCATGACAAATTACATTTCAATATTTACACCATGATCTAAACCCTTCTGCCCTTCTGCCATCTAACCCAAAATCCTGCAGGCAATGTCCTGAAAGGGTCCAGAACAAGAACATGCACAGGTTACTGCTTCCCCCGTATTGCTCGTCTTCATTCATTGCAGAGTCTTAACACCTACAGTGTTTACATCTTTGTCTATTCTTTAGAAAGGACATTCATGAATTTGTTTAATCATCTCTTGAAACTGTTTGATGCAGTTAGCATCCACAAGTTACAGTGGCAACAAGTTGCAGAATTAATTCTGCTTTATGTAAAAGTCCTTTCCTTTGTTTGCTTTTAGAATTTTGCATCTGATAATTTTTGACTACCTATAATTTTTGTGTCATGAGAAAAAATAACTACTCATTTGTTACTATTCTTCACAATTTAGAGATCTCTCTCAATCTTTTCAGACTTCTTTTTGTCTGAGCTTTGGGCTATTTAATGTCTTCCTGTACAGAAAAATTTTATATGTTCAGTCTTGCCTGCATATGGGTTGTTTTATCCTTTCTCAGAAACAGAAGGACAAGAAAGAAGGTACTCCATGTCTGATATGGATGTTCCATATGGGGGAATGAGGGTTTTGTTGTTGTCTTTATTTATTTCTCATCAGTTCCTGATGTACTGTCACAGAAATACCAACACAAGTGCTATTGTAGATGCAGTTATGCCAGCATAAACTGCTTCGTGATACATGGCAAGGGAACAAGCTACACTAGGATAAAGGAAAAACATTATAAAAGTCAAAGTGCACTCACTATGAGGGCTGCAAAGTATCAGTAAGAACAATAATAGCAATGATTCCTCTCTGCCTGAAATAAATTGTACCAATAGTTCTGTGCTTAGAGTCTGTGCTCATACCAGCCATAGACCAGAGCCACCCAGAAAAATGTTTTAGTGTATGCTTGACTTTGACCTGTGAATATTTTTACAGATACTCCTTTTATTTTGCCGGGAGCACTCATCTGCTTTTCATCTGTACACACGCTTTTTTGGGTCAGGGCCCTAAGCATTTGAACAAATATTTATCTGATATTTCACAGATTTTTTTTCAGCTCTACTGGGAGCTAGATTCGTTACACCCCTTCATGTTCTTATGCCAGGGGTGAAAATGAGCCTTTTCTCTTATACTTTGAAAAAGAACTGATTTATCTGATTGGAACCAGGAGCCTGAATTTTAAGCACATTAGCAACTCAGTTCTGTGTCTAGTCTGTGCACACAATAAGGAGATTTGTATTCGAATAGTGCAAAGCTTTTCATCCTTGTGGCTTACTGCACAGGTGTAATCCCTAACCGGATGGATTACTTTTACAAGCTGGAGTCCCTAAATAAGGCAGTGGGTAGTATTTATGGCTGTCTACATGGACTTGGCCATTTTGAGCCAAGAAGCAGACTTGATGGAATCCCAGACTCATATTCCCTTGTCTATCTGCAACTAATCTGTTACCTCCCCAGGATTACGTCCATTAAAAATCCCATTTCTTCCTTCATCACAGGATATTTTTGTCACTGGAGAGGTGCCCTGAATTTGTGATTCTGCCACAGTCTTATGGGATAACAGCTAGTAGCCAAGACAGGCTCACCATTCATTGCAAGTAGGCTCTGCTTTGCCTACAAGTAGAGGGTTGAACTTGAGGTTTCTCCATCACCATTTCCTAAATATGGACTCAGACCTATACCTAAAATTAGGCTGGCATAACATGAGTACAAAGTGATTTTTTAACACACCTTGTACTTTATTTAACATGTCAAATATAGTGGAGAAAGTAGCATGGATTGATTAGTTACTTTTGCCTTCCATGGGAAGCTCTGGATGCATTTGAAATATGTCGCTACATCTTGGACCATTACAGGAAAGCATATTTGCTTTTACAGACTGAGGTTGATTTTTGGCACCCTGTGTCTCATGTCGAGTGAACTCTGTCTACTTATCCAAAGTATAATGGAAGGAATGGTCTTATGTCTTCCATGATTTATTAATGGTTTAGGACTACATATATGTTATGTCAAACTTCCAAGCATACAGTTATATTTTGGCTCTGATCTTCTGATTTTATTTCACTTAATAAAATAATTTACTTGCCTTTAAAATGTTTTTAATATCTCTTCCTAGAAGATTGTAATCCTAGGAGATCCTAGGAGATCTTAGGAGATCCTAAATCCTCCTTAGGAGATTTTATTTTCTCTGTAGGAGGAGATATTGATATTGGTATTGAATGACCTGGCTAGTCATTCCTTGTGATCCCCAGCATTCCTCACAACTGGAGTGATAGTTTTAAAGGCTCTCCACTTTTTTTTTAAATGTTTTCTCATTGTTTAGTGATACAAGCAGCGTTTTGCTCTTATTTTCTGATTTTTTAAAGTGTTTTGTTGAAGATGTGTTTCGTTTGAGCACCATGTATTTTGTCAAATTCAATGTTCCCATTACTTTCCAGCCATCATTAGCTTGTCTTTTTGCTCATTAAAACAGGTCTAAATGTTCTCTAGCCAGTTTCCATGGATGCATCCATACAGGTCCTCTTATTCAACTCATCTTCTCTGTCTAGCAGTAATTTGCAATGCTTTATTTATTTATTTATTTATTTATTTATTTGCTGTTATTATATCCCATCAAACCTTAACAGATTTTACACTTGTGCTGTTGCTGGGGTATTAGAAGACAGCCATGAGCCCTTGTTCCAGTAGAAAAGTTTACTATGCTGTTGGGGGAAGCTGGAAACAAAACTGTTGCTAGGATTCAGCACAGTGAAATGGGGTAACAAGACTGGAGGGATTTAAAAGCAGAGGGCTTAATATGTTGCCATGGGATTTTAGCCATCTTGATTACTTTCTGAACAATGATGTAATGGTGGCACACTGGACAAAAATAAAGGTTTTTGGTTTTTTTGTTTGTTTGTTTGTTTGTTTGTTTTTGTTTTTGTTTTGTTCATCTTATGTCTCATATACTTGTTTTCAAATGGAGAAGTTTCAAAATATTATCGTACAAACAGAATTACTCATTTGGATCTAAGGCATGATAGCCAAGGAGATTTTCTTCATCCTCTCTCTTAATAGAAATTACCTGATTTACCTCCCAGTTATCTTTCCATTTGCTTAAATTTAAATTGTCATTTACTTTTCCCTCAAAAAGCACAGCTCCTCTTCTCTGCTTGATTTTGTGTAAGACTCTGTACTGCACAAAAATGAACATTCTTATGGTTTTTGGTTTTTTGTTTTGGTTTTTTTTAGGGGGGTGTTGTTGGGCTTTTTGGTAGTTTGTTTTTTTATCTGATTTGGTTTTAGTTTTTTTGTGGAGGTGGGTTATTTCTTGTTTTTTGGGGTTTTTTGGTGGGTGTTTTTGTTATTTTGGCTGGAATCTGGTGACAACTCTTGTGGGACTTAATGCCAGAGTTTGGAATTGATAATTTATGAGTTCAGGAAAAAATCTAGATCTATGATAGGTGGATGGATGGATGGATGGATAGATAGATAGATAGATAGATAGATAGATAGATAGACAGACAAACAGATAGCCAGGACTTCAACATCAACAGAAGAAATTAGTTTGAAAACCTAAAACTACAAGTAATAACAATACATAGCTGTTGGCTTCATGACTTTACAACAAAACAATGTGAGGAAGGCAACTGGAGCAAGTCAGAAGAGAAGGGTGCTTTCTTTTTGAAAACTGATATTTTCAACAAAATTTAATGGTTGTGGCACTGACTAAGCTGACAGCTCCAAAAAAAGAAATCTTAAAGTAACCCTGACAGTCCACCTACATTACAGATGCAGAACTGCCAGAGGGACCAATCACAGAAAGGTTGTCTCCCAACCCACCTGCTAACAAACCAATTTCAATCTTTATCATAGACAGGAACTTCACTAGGATTAGACTTAGGAATTGCTACAAATTAGACATGGCCAAGGTTGAGCTCAGTGACAGTGCATGGTTACTGTTGTATTTATCATTTTGAGCTGCTGTGGCAGAGGACTTGGCTGTGTAGAACTCATGTCCTCAGCAATGTTGATGGTCACAGAATTTCTCAAATGCAAATTACCCTCAGGCTCCTGGAACCTTTGCCTCCAATTTTAAAATACAAGTTTTAGAAAGGAAAATATAATGTATAAATATGTGTGTGTGTGTATGTGCTATATATTGGCATATTTCAGTGCCCTGCTGGACCATTCAAATTTGTACAAAAGGAAACTTTTCCAGCTTTGAATTATATTCATATTCAGGGTTTATTTTCAGCTCACAGAAACAAAAGGCAAAATTATGTGCAGTACATTTATCACTCCCTGGTTGTGTCTTCACAGGGTATCAGATCTGCACTGGTGGCTACCAACAAAGAGTTGAAATCAGAGCTCAGCCTCTTAGGAACATATTCTTTATACATAAACCCACAAACTGATTATTTTGTGTCAGTCATCACTTATTCTTTGGAACCTGAACTTTTTCTTTGCAAAGGTGTTGTGTTTATTTTCTGGCTTTAGAGAAACTTCTTCTGAGAATTTTAGTTCATGTTTGGAAATGAAGATTGGCATCAAACTTTCCTGTTCATGTTTTTTTTTTCTATTGGAGGCATGGCATCTCACTTTTAGAAAAGATTTTGAACAAAGTTCAGTTATTAAATATGAACTTTAAGTTTTTACATATGTAAATTTATACCTTTTCTGGAACAACTGTTATTTCTACCTGGAAATTAATTATAAATACCCAGAAAATTATGCTGAAAATATTCTGTTTTGGAGTTACTGATTCTGATGGCAATAACATGAATGGTCTTTGATGCATCTGTACCCTGTAATTTTCATTAGTCAGATGAAAAGATGAAAGATCAAACTGCAATATCAGTTACATCAGTGAAACTTCATTGTTTTCCTCTTGTATGACTCTTCTCAGAAGGCAAAATAGATCCCAACATCTGATTTTCTATCTTGTCTCTTCCTAAAGATTGCCTAAAGTTCCATAACCATCTGGGCTCCCTTGCCTGTGTCATATTTTTCTCTTCATGGAAAGAGATTCAGATTTTATGTAAGTCATCTCCGTAGGGGAAGTCCTGCTACCTGTTAGCACAGTGCCTGATCTTCAAAAAATTAAACATAATACTGTGTCTTTAATGTTGCTCACTGAATTACAAATTGGGGAGCTGGCACTTCTCTCATTTTATTCATCCTAATTACAATTGCCCTGTCGCTGAGATGCCAGCCTGACTAAGAGCAAATCAGGTAGTGACTCCCCAGGGTCTTCTTTGTAACAAGAAGGCTGTCTCTAGTGGCTTCAAAATGACAATTTCCTCTCATTTACTTCAAAGTAGAATGTTTCCCCTGGACAGTTTCACATTTGATTGTTTTCACTAGCCTCTCTGTCTTGAGCTGCTTGATTAACATCTCAGTCACCTAAGAAATTAGACTAAAGTTTGTGCCTTGGAAAGAAAAAAAAAAAAAAAAAGAAAAGGAAGAAAATACAAAGAAAAAAAAAAGAAACTACTGAAAAATTATCTTTCCAGTAGGGAAGGAGTTGAAGGTACAAGAGAAATGAAGCTCTAATAAAGTTTTGCTGCCTGAACCTGGATCTCATTGGGCAGGACTGGCTTCTTGTTGAGCAAATAAATATACAATACTTTCCTTTAGTTATTTTAAAGGGACAGTTAATTTATATTCCTGCTTGAAAAAATAAACAAACAAAAAACCAAAAACTGTCCATCTCTTTTTTTGATAAGCAACTTCAAGTAATATGTCATAAACTACAACCAAATAACAAGGAACATGCTTTAATTCCAGTGTGGGAGTGTCACCATGGATTCAGTCGCATGGTAGAGAACATAAGACTTTAAGCTGCTGGTTATATTCTTTCTACTTGGCCTTTCTAACACAAAGATGGTAACACCAGCTGGAAAGATGCTTCTGTACAAATACCATGATGGTTTAGGACTGTGTGTGAAAACCAGAAGTCAGCCTAGATCCCTGGAGCACACGAGCCTTACTGATAATGAAACTCTTGGTTCTGTCTCATTGAGCTACCTGATTTGTCTGCTTTTCCGGCTCCTGAGACACCTGCCACCCTAGTTCTTAGGCATGAGGTATTAACACAGCATAGGTATTGTCCAAAGAGACAGCAAGAGGTCCTCTCTTGTGAATCACTGGCATGCCTGAGCTCCTCACAGCTATCTTTGCTGCTTCCCTTTCTCCTACATGACGCAGCCAGGAAAGGAGGACACATGTAAGCACTTTATCTTAAGATCCCTTGCACAAACATAATGGAGGGAGCCCTGTTGAATAATAAGCAGAGGGGTTCTTTTTTTGTTGCTGTTTTTTTGTGGGGGGTGTTTGTTTGTTTCTTTGTTTGTTTGTTTTTCCATAGCTCTAATTGTTACTAGTTTGGGTTTGCATTCAGAATCACGATGTTTTCGTATTTTTTCTATGTTTTCACAGCCAAAAGACTTACAGAAATAAGTCTGGAAGAAGTCTGGTTAATACCCCGTGCATGTCTATCCTAAAGAGAAAGATGGAATAATTTGCAGTGTCCAGTTGCACTTGATCAAATGATTACTGTCTTTCCATCTGGTTGTAAAACATTCCCACCTTTCACTAATTCGTCTAAATTTCTGCCGTTCCAGTGAAACTGGAATTTATTACTGCCCACTTACCCTGATTTACTTCTGAAATTATTTGCATGGCTTCTGTCAATGCTATTTGCATATTTTTATTATGAATAGTGCTTATTTGGGGGCAGACTTGATTTATGAGTGTTTGGCATGCTATGCCCAGTTATTTAGTTTTCATTTCTGATTTGCACAAAGGGAATGAGAGAAGTGGTAATTCTTTTTCTCTTGACGCAGAATATGCAGAGGACCAATAGCATTTGAATAAGAAGTTATTGTATTTTGTTTTATTTTGGTTTTAGGGTTAAATTCTCAAATGTAAACAATTACACATCTTGTCAAGCCTTTATAGCAAATCAAAATTATTCTTTCCTATATTCAGCTCTGCTCAAAATAAGTATAGAAACTTGAAGGGAAAAATGAAACAAATGCAAGGAAGGCAGGAAAACAGCACCAACAGGAAAAATACTTTCTTTCTGTGGTAGTATCTTCATCCTTACCAAAAAGAAGAGGTATATGTTCTTCCATAGGGACAAGGAAATGCTATTTGATGTTCCTTTTGATTTCTCTCACGCAACCTTATTGGTATGTTAATACCCACTTTCATTCACAGAAAATGAGGCAATAATTCTTTCCCCTTTTTGTTTTTTGCAAATTTTTTGTTAACTGCTTTTCTGCCTATTTTTTACACTTTTGTGAGGTAGAGGGGCAAAAGATATCTATATTTTACTTCTCCTCCTTTAAGTCAACTTTTAAGTTGCTTTTCACTACCAGAAAACAAGAGAAAAAAAAAATAGGGAGAAAAAACCCTGAAAATTTTTGAAATTTCTTGAATCAGAGCTGACTTTCAGAGTCCAGCTTTTTTGGCTCAGGAGCTGGTTTTGGTAACAGAGGTAGAAATCCTTGCAACACAAAGTGGTTACTATCTCATGACTGCTCCTTCCTACAAAGTTTTATCTCAAAGACTGGATGGATTATCACTTGGGATCTACACTCACTCAACTCGTATCTAATGATAGAAAAGTCTGAATTGACACTTTTAAAAGAGTAAACCATGTGAATATGTGGGTAGAATTCACATACTTTAATTGTAGCCACCTCAGAGTTTGGTCTCTAACAAAACCACAGTATTGTAAGGAATTGGAGTTGAAGGAGAAGCATTTCTGGAAAGGAAGTAATATCATCAGTTATAGAGAAATATCTTAGCCTGATTGCAAGTCCGACTATTCTTAAACAAGCACAGGGAACCATTCCCTGAGGAAAATTGTAATTAATAGTTCAGCCTCTACTAAATTAGGTAGAATAGAGAGTATTCTGTGTAGGCTGCTGTAATCATTTGATGTAAAAATATAGTTACTTCAATAAGCTTAATTTAGGTTGAATTGCAGTAGCACTCATACTACAAAACGTTGTAGAAAATACTAGGCTCTTCCCTGCTGCAATGTCAAAGAATGAACAATTGTTGGAAAACTGTCCTCTGTAAACCAACGTCCTGTTGAAGTAAAATAATATTATTTTGTTTCATGTGGGGGGATGGAGTATATACACCTCATATTACTTCGTGAACCTGTACCTGGAAAATAAGAGCAAAAATCCAATTTCCTTAAAAATCTGTATTATGCGGAATCCAGTAAAGCCTCCCTTTTCAGAAATCACCTTTTCCATGGAGTATAGAGAACACTGCAGACCAGCCTAACATGATCCAGGACAAAGGGCAGTTTATAGAGGTGTTTGTTTTGAGACTCTTTCAGCCTAAGCTTTATTGTTGTCTCCTGTCCCTGCTCTTATTCCCTTTTTTGAGATAGAATTTAGTCTCAGAGAATGGCTCCTAGAGAGACTCCCAGAAATGAGCACTGCTAATGCAAGTTTTACTCAAGTTTTACTAAGCTTTCCTCCCACCAGAGAAAACCACTGGCAGGGCATGGAAGAGTCTTGTTGCTCTGAGGAGTGCAGGATGTGGTTCTGGCACCTTAGTCTCACTTCTGGAGACTAAGTAGGGATACTGGCAATGATGTTATTTGACACAACTTGTGCTTCCATGCAATTCATTTTAGAGTGCCACTGTAAAAATTCCTCATTCTCGTGAGCTGGTTGCTAAGTCATTAACCCACTATAGAGCCCCCATAATGTCCCATTATACTGTACTTTCAAGCTTTTGGCTGCTAATTAAGCATGGAACATTCTCCATTGTTACAAGTCTGAAATTAAAGGAAGGAAAACTTACATTATGAATAATACTGTTAAATAATAATAATAATAATAATAATAGGATTAATGGACACCCAACTATGTACATAATTAGGCTAATTCCAATGAGAGGGTGATGGTGAATGTTTTATCAGTGTCACCAAGCCACTGAAGTATAATTACAGACCTATTTTTTTCAATGCCTAGTGTGTGTTATTCATTATATTATGTGAAGAATTGAGCCTCTGTTAAAAAAATACAGGGAAGACAATTTAAAACTGTTTCTGAAGGGTTCTTTTATGTTTTGTTTGTTAAGAAAGTTTTAGGTTACTTTCATTGCCTTGTTTCTGTTCTCATTTTTGATCAGTAATTATAATGTCAGCATAACCTCTACTAATTTAATGAACAAAATAAGGTACAATAATGAAGGTACAGGTCTCCAAATTGAAGAGGAAAAAAAGGGCTACTTACTTCCAAAAGTAAAGATTTCTAAAGTAGAGGTGATTATGTTATTTCTGGATTATTCAAGTATATGTCAGCCAAGATTTCCAACCTACACCCACTTCTAGCTACTGCTTAGACTCACTCACTGAAGGTTTTGTTATGCAGGTCAGCTATATGTTAAAATAGAATAAAATCCACTTACACCACTTGTTTGTATTTAAAACTGTTTCCAACACTTCTTATGTAATTTTTAAAGGTGAATAAATTACTTATATTCCTATAATGTTACTTAATAATATGTATCTCATCTTTTGCTTTATATCCCTATTTCATTGAGACCTTATATAATTGAGCATTGAGTAAATTTGGATCAAAAACTGACTGCATGTTACCAGACATGACTGCTGAAGCCTAGACATCTCCTTCTTTTTCCTTTTTTGACAATCTGCAAAAACTCAGGCTGAACAGTTGCCTCAGGACCACAATAATTTTAGTTGCAGAGGACCTTTGGAGGTCATCTGGTGCAATTTCCATCCTGAAACAGGGCTAATTTGGATCAGGTTATTATATGGAATAATGCATCAATTTTACATGGAATTTTTATAGAATCCTGGGGATGAAAAGGGGAAAGGATCCTAAAATATCAGGCATTTTAGCAGGAGCTCAGTGAAAAAGGATGCTCCAATCCACAAAATACATTATTTTTTCAAAACACATTTTTCTCATGCAGCTCCTTCCATTCTTCACTGGAGTAGCACATGAAAGTAGTCGAGCTGACTTCTGTTGTGAGGAGTTCAAGTACAAGATATTTTTCTAGTGAGTACTTGTTGAAAAGGAATGAATATTTCTAAATTTAAGATTGAGAAAAATACACCTGAACATTAACAAATTGCAAGTGGTTTTGACATTCTGCAATATTGACAGAGCAATAATTTGAATTTTGATGAGTAACAGCATAAAGAACCTTATCTCTCTTGGACTTTGTGGTTGCTTTTTTCTTTTTATTTTGACAAGAATGTAGATTTAAGGCTAACAAAACCTTTGAAGTTGCAGTGAAACAACCCTGAAACTTCACATCCAAAGCTATTGGTTTGGACGACTCTGCACTTTCTTGCCAAATCCAACTATTTCCACAGTGCCCTCTCTTCCCTCTAAAATAAATAAAACATAATCATGCCATTTCAAAATATGTCCAGGAAACTTTCCTGTTTCTCCTCCACAATATCTTCAATGAGGGTCAAATCTAGACAGAAAAGAGAATACACAAAATTTAGTGTGGATAACCTCATTTATTCACTGAAGCTTTATAGTAGTGATCAGCTGCTTGTCTGGATTTTGATCCCTGTTTTGTTTTTTTACTAATTGGAAATTAATTCTGAGAGTGTGTGCCAGAGGGGGTAAAGAGTGTCCTTAGGAGGTCTTGTGGCTTGAAGGCAGTAACTTGTAGAACATGCCATGACCGCAACAGATCTGTGGAAGCTGGAAATGTTTCCAGGCTGGTTTTGTTTAGTTCTTCACAATAGCCAAGACTTTTTGCAGACATATTTCTCTGATTTCTCGTTTATTTCCAGACCTGAGTGATTTTGTAGCATTTGGGAAGTCAGAATTTTCAAGGTCTTCATCCTCATCCTAATCCAACAGCTCACTGAACAAGGATAAAGGAGCTTGATTATGAAAAGATCTAAGCTCTGTGTTTTGCTTGTGTCTAGTAGCAATTATTTATAGTTAGTATTTATATTTTGGCATGATCATTATTATTAGCACTGCTTCATTTCCAAATACTGAAGAAATTATGCTGCAAAATGCAGTTTATTTGAATATTAAAATTCTATATCCTTAATTCTTTGAAAAGAGTGGTCAAGGGAATAGATAACCGTGACAAAAACATCCATTTAAATTCATGCAATAGATCTAAAACTACCAAAATTTATAGCGCTGTTCAAATCTGTCCTTTATTTATCATGATAATAACAGTAACTTATTTTTATAGAACAATGTTCCATGAAACAGGGTGAAATGAATAGGACAATAATCCTTGTCCTAATTTTTTAGTAACAGACCAAAGCAAACAGGTTTTCAAAGGGTAAAATGTCCTTTTAAAATATGTGCTCTGTCCTTCTCTTCTCTACAACCTTTGCCTTCACATTTTTGAAACTTTCTCTCTTCCCAAGATTCAGTGCCACTGGACTGCTCAGTGTCAGCTCTGTTGCTCTTACAGCTTTCTTAAATTCCAGTCTGGGTTTCCTCTAAATTTCAGCCACATGATTCCTCTGTCTACAGGGTTCTTGACCAAATACTAACCTCCTCGTCTGGGAGGAACATTTTGCCTTGGGGAGGTTTTTCAGTTTGTTTCCTTTGACAGTGAGTGCATGTGTGAATGTGCTGTCATGATTTCCAACATGCAGAAGGGAGTCAAATCCCACCAACTCAGAGCATTCTGTGATTCTGTGATCTGAGGTTAGTGAGTCTAAAATCAAAATTATATCAAAGAACTTCTGTACTGTTTGTCTGTCTTGTTAGGAGAGATTAAAATTCAATACAGACTATAAAGTCTGTACAATTTACCTTCGACAACAGAGCATAACTTGCCAGGCTAGAAAATTCACTTAGCATCCTCAGAAAATAAAGTCCTTGTCCAGTCTGGAACATCTGAATAAGTGGTAACTTGGCTATTTGTGTAACTGAGTTAAGATCTTAGAAACTTGGTGATTTTTAAGAAATTGTGTTCTCCTTCAACTTCGAGTATAGTCAGAAGAGACTGATAGTGCTTCTGAGGTACTTTAGGCATCATTACTCTTCAAATGAGCAAGCTGTTTTGGAAACTTTAGATGTGTTCATAATTCTAATAACTACACAGACGTCCTAGACATTCTTATCTTATTTTTCATTCTGGAACAAAATATCAATATGAGTCAGAGAAGGGTGTTTGGTTCTTCATTTTAATAGTCATTCAACTCACTGTGAAGTAGCAAAAAATTCAGGTCTTTTTATGAGCCTTTAAGTGAGGTCAGACATATTCTACAGTCATACACATTTGAATTAGGAGGTACTGTGAGAAAAAGGAGTGAATAAAATGTTCCAGAACTGAATGATGAGGGAGGGTGGGAGTGTTTGTCTATTACAACCAGAAAACCTCTCTGTTTCCCAGAAAATAAATTACTCAGCTCAAGAAAGACAATATCTGGCCAACAAAGGTTATTCAAAAGCAGAGGAGATGAGTCTGTAGACTCAAAGGCCATTATCACCAAACACAGGGGATTGTGAGCCATGTGACTATTTCTGAAAAGAAAGAGGAAAGTTGAGGGCATGGAAGAACCTTGGTAGCACAGAGTGCAAAATTAAACCATACCAGACAAAATCAGTCTCAGTCTTTTTGTTCATGATGAATTCCAGTGTTCTTTGAGATGCGTTAAAGAAAAAATGATGAACACTTCAGACACTTAACACTAAAAATCCCTCCACACGTTCATCTTCAGCATGAATGGCACATCTTCAAACCAGACATTTCATACACTTGACTAGCAGTTCTGTTATCTAACAGCAGTAGCAGGCAATTATCACCTTAAAGACATCAGGGAAAAATGTCAAAAAATTCCTTATGTCTGACTGGAAAAAATCAGCATAGACAATTTTATTTTGGTAAAGAAGCCTTCATATCAAATCAGTTTGCACCACCAAATTGAAGTCAGAGGCACTCATTTATTGCCAGCGTACTGAAAGAGAGACATGGCTGACAGATGACCTGCTGCCTTCCTTCCCTTTCTTCTCTGATGGACTGCATCTCACAGGTCCTCATTGTCTCAGTTTATCACTGAAATGTGTGATGAGAAATCTCTTCTAACTAGGGGTTTATTATGAATGGAGATTAAAACATTGCAAGGCTTGCAAAATTCCAATTGGCAACATGAGGGACTGGACAAGACAAAATAACTAAATCATATCTCCCAGAGTTCTTCAGTATCAGGTCAAAAAAATAAGATGGATTTTGACTGCATGAGACAAAAAAAAGGTGTCTTATTGGTTGAGTTTACTTTATCTTGCCATATATTGTTTTTCTATTTACTTTTTGTTTTTCTGGTTTTGTTTTTGGTTTTCTTTTTAAATTTTTAACATTCTTGAGGTATACATATTCCCATGCTCACATATAAATTTAACTTACCTCTGAGCCATTTTTTGAGTGAAATAGAAAAGTACAACAATAAAGGGCTCCATTTGAACAAAACAAAAGATCCCACCATTTCCCACCTATGCTGTGCTTTCAGACATTGTCTTTCAAATATTCTGGGGCAGGTGCCCAAAATTTCCTAAACATTAGGACTTCTAGGCCTATATCTGTTACCCTATTTCTACAGAACAATCCAATCATCACTGAAACTTCCTTTTATTTTCCCCAGGAAATTCACTTTTGAAATGTCTGTTTTTCCAATATCAGTATTAACTACCCAGACATCTACATTAAACAGAAAATTATAGTTCTGACAAAGAGAAGACAACATGACCTTATCAGAGCATTTAATTCTGATGAAACAAGGTGGTTCTTTTCATCCATATGTTTTATTTCTATTGATGCTGTTCTCAACTACTTTTTTCTCTGAATATAGCAGTGAAACTACTGTTGGCATAGTGCTTCATTTGGAAAATCAGCTTTTCTGATTGTTCCATCATGGAAAAGTTCTCTTTGCTTTAATGTAATTACAGCTCAGTAGCTGATTTCTTTTGAACAAAATGGGATTGATTATGTGAATAACATTTTGTTATATTAATCAGATTTTCTAGTCAGATCCATTACCTCCCTGTTTGTATACATTCTTTGACTTCCTTGCTCACCAGAAATTGCACTGCTTATGACAAACTTTTTAATGCCTAAATCATCTTAAATGCTTAAATCATCATAAATGCCTCAAGCATCTTTGCAAACCACCACCTGCAATGGCCAAATGAGAGCATTCTTCATGCTTCTCTTCATGGGAACAACTCAAATAGTTTTCTGACTAAGTACCCGCCTCTGCTGAGCAGGTGTACTGGGACAACAGGAAACAAAGGATTAAGCTAGAAACAATCATCCCTTGGGAAATGCATTGTCAAAAGGCTGTTATTGGCATCATTCTGCTTTTTGATAATAATTATCCATCCACTAAAGATGTCACGATTGCCTCATTATAGTTACATTTTGATGTGGTTTAAAACTACTTGAGAACTGCCAAGAGTTGGTAAGGATTTGCAAAGAACTTCATGTTTTTAAAGTTTGAAAAGTCTGATCTGGACAGATTTTTCTTTTTTTTCCTCTCTCTCTCTCTCTTTTTTTTTTCTTTTTTTTTTTTTTTTAGGGGGAAGTGAGGATATGGCTGATGGAAAAGAACAGTCTTTTCATTTATATGATAATGCATGTCTTTCATAGACAGTGACAGACCTACAATAGAAAGTTATTAGGTAACCTCCTGCCTATAGAGATGCTTTGAATACAATTCTTTTCCAGCATTATTAAGTTACTGCCTTGTTAAGCAACCAGTTTTGGTCAGTCCCACAAAACATGCCTCAAATAAGGTGCAACTGTACAATAGAACATTTCCTGCAAAGTTTAACCATGAAATAGTACATTTTCATATTTAAAATGGGGACTATCATTAATAGCCTTAATGCCTTACCCAGCCAAAGGAGAAAGAAAGGATAAAAAGGAAACTAAGGACATTTATAATAGTTCTTTTATTCTCCAAGATAAAATCAAAAGTTAGGATTATTTTTAGTTGGCTCTAGCTACCTGAATGTTAAACTTTTAGTTAAAGCTGTCATCCAGAAACTTTGTGTGTCAATGGAAAGTGACACCTAGAGATGGTGATTCATCCCACAGAGACTGAAATCTTGGGATGGGATGAATCACACCCAGAGCTCCCAGTATTTCACCACTGACTATGGAGTGAGACTGAGCACCCAGCTTTGGACTAGTTACAGAGGGCTGTTGCAAGTACGTGAGCTGCATGTGAGTACATTTCACTTGTGGTGAGCTGGAGGAAAATAAGGAATTCTGAAATATCTTTCTTACTTGCATTACTTATTTCCATTTTAAATCTTGACCTTCTGAGGAAGGAAAAGTTAATTTTTTCTGAGATCAAGGATCATAACACTGAATTTTGGCAACTCCTGTTATATGCAGAAGTGACCATTGCCCTGTGTTTGTTCACCATTTTGCTTTGTATTGACACCTACACATGAAAGTTGGTTTGGTCATAGTTTAATTAATTCTGCTGGAGAAGGGTGGCTGCTTCTTATAAAACCTGTTGATGAACAAAAATTAATCACTGGACCACACTGTCTTATTTCTAGGGACTGTGATGGGCAGTTTTTTCTTAATTTACATAAAGAGTCAAGAGAAATTCAAAGTGTGGAAGCAGTTAGCCTTGGATATATTGCGCATACATAACTCCTTGTGTGGCTAAAACCAAGTATCAATGAAGTTAGCTGGAGTGTGCTTCATCATTAAAGTCTGGCTTCAGAAACTGCACAATGACAGCTAAAACTTTTTTCTTTTCCTTTTTTTTCTCCTTTTTTTTTTTATTTGAATGCTCAGAAGAGATAAGAAAGCCAGAAGAAGAACAGATGTGTTAGAAGTGTGAAATGGATTAACATCAAAGCCCCCTGGGAAAATCTGAAACATGAAATGAAGGATCCTGAATGACAAGAGCTATTCAGAATGCATTAAAAGCTCTGCAGTGCATTTTGGTGCTGTCTGTGTGAGCAACGCAGGGCCCTGTGTGCTAGGGAGAGATGCTGATAACGAAAACTCTGTGAACTTCAGGGAAATTCAGTTCATCGCTGAGAACTCACCTTGTGCTACAATTTGAATGAGACAGAAAAATCACCCAAACTAGTGATTGCCAACATTTATTGTCTCCAGTGGCATAAAACGAGTGCATAATTTAAGCCCTGGACTAACGAGGACATAGGTGAAACAGTAATGATTTAAAAATCAGAACCTGTTTTAGTAATATGTTTGTTGGGTGTTTCAATATAACCATGGATATTCATCAGTCAACAGATTAGCAGAATATTTTTATTCGCTTAAGATCAAAGAAGGTAAATAAGAAAAAAAATGTAAGATATTTTCTCAATTTTGTGATTTTTGAACAGATTGTTTGGAAGCAGATGATTTATAGCTTATGCAAATTTATGTTCATAAATGGTTACTGATCTGGCAAGCACTGGCTACCATATAGTTATGGATGGAAAGAGGTCACTGATTTTCAAACTGTGAAGGAGACTGTGCAGGTTACTGATGACTTTTCACTTAATCTAAACTCAATGAAAGTCAAGGAAGTTGGTAAAATAATATAGAAAATATATCAAGATTTGTTCTGTGCTTGGAGACTGAACATACTGCAGTCTCAGCATATAAATCTCACACCAGACATTTTGGACAAGTACAAGCCCAGCTAATATTCTCAGAAAAGGGGTCCCTTTCAGTTGGCTACAATGGACTTCTGATGAGGACTCAGAAGAACTTGCAGTGAAAAGCTGCCTGAAGTCAATACCAGCACTTCACACAATACCAATTGTATTCCTTCCTGAATATCTCTCTTGTACAGACATCATCATGACTTCAGTGAAAATCCCAGGCCTTTAAATTCCATTCCAAGTAGTGTTTTCATCCCACTGCTGATACAGAGCAAAGGGTGATTTATGCCAGAGAGTTCATCTTGACAGGGTGCTGCTGTAGCCATGTGCAGGTGTGTAAGGCTGGGTTAAAAACAAAATAAAAACAACAGTTCATCCCAGACAGAAGCAGGTTTCTTCACAACCTGAAACACAGGCCAGCTCTCAGAGATTAGGATCCTCTTGGTCTGCAAAGGTTTCTGCCCCTGCTGATGTCTGCCAAGTTTGGGACAGGCATGTCAGGATCCCACATAAGTGAATTTATGAGGCAGACACTTCTATAATTTTTTTAGCCTTGTCTGACACTTTAGTTTGTATGTAGTTTGAAATATGTCATGAGCTTTAAAGGATTTCCAGCTTACTCGTGTGTACTATCAAAAAACCCCACTATTAATAGAGGTGCAACTGCTGCACCTGCCATGCATGCAGCTTATCCTTTTTCAGTTTTTTTGGGATTTGTTTTGGGGTTTTTTTGGTGGTTTTTCTTTTTTTCTTTTTCTTCTTTTACAATGGCAAGGGATTAGCTGGAAATGACATAACTTTCATTTATCCACAGAGGTAAAGCTTCTAGAAAAATATAACCAGGGAGCAATTCATTTTGATGTTTTAAGGTAAAAATAACATGATCCAGACTGAAAGTTTTGTAGTTAGAATAATCTATTCTAACAGAATCTATTAGTTTGTAAATCAATATCCCCTGCTGATTAATTTCCTAATAAAAAGTGCACGTCTTTACACTGTTTTCTACCAAGATCTGTTGTATTAATGGACTAAACAACATGATTCTTCCAACCTTATTTATGTTCACACAAATAATCCCATCACATGTTCTACATAACAATTGTTAAAGTGAATATTCTTAGAATGCGTACTCCAGCATAGAACATTTGTGGCATAGACTGTAGTTAAATTTTTAAATAGAATATGCAAGAGTTCAAAACATAGGGAAAAGTGGATTTTACTTATTTTTAGAGCTATATATTTGAGCTAGACATTTTTGCCTTCCTTTACAATCAACAGAGATTATAAATTGTAAGAGAGAATCACTTGCCCGAAATTTAAGAATCTTTTTAAGCATCAAACTATTCTCAACTTAGAATTCTTTGTTTCTATCCAGTAACAATACACAGCATGGTTAACTTAGTTGTAGACACCTAAAATTTCGCTGATAGGATTCTTTTAAAAACTTGCACTTGTATCCATCACTTTTAATGGTCGTTAAGAGTTACCATGGTTTCATGGAAAACAAATAGCTTGGATGTGCTGGGAAAAAAAAATTGGAAATAAAAAGTTCTCCCAAAAGATGATTTTGGAAACATTGAGATGATGAGTTCAGTCTACTGTAATACAAGTGTAGGATTGAATTAAACAACAATAAGCAGTCCTAGAAATGGTTCTCTATGTAAATTTATCATGTAGTTGAAAAATATTTTCTTCCAAATAGGAAAAGTTGTGCCTATAGGTATATCTAAGTCCCTCATAATTTTTCTCAGCCTTTATGAATTCATTCTCTGAAGCTGTACTTCAGTTTTGTTATAACCAGAAGTGACCAAAGTAGCCAAAAGAAATACACTAGAGACTGGAATTTTTTTGACACCAGAACTTTGTCATCATCCTTCACTTAGGATGACTTCAGTTGTGGTTACATTCATTCCAGAGTATGAATTCCTCCTTTGTCTTACATTTGTGAGACACTTTGAAGGCTAAGGAATAGTAACTCAAATATCCATGATGGTTTGCAGGCAAAATCCAAGATTTTCAAATTAACTGTTTAATCTCATGAAATTATTTTGCATCTCCTGTTCTAAAAGCCATTTTAGATTCAGCCCTTTCTGCAAACCTGGATGGACGAAGTTGTTCAGAAGTTGGCCATGCAATTATGGAGACATAGTTCTTTTTGAAAATCTAAATCCTGCTTTTTCAATGCAGCAATGAAACAGAGAAAACACAACAGAACTAATGCAATTTTTGCACATACTGGGTAAATTATAAAATAATTAGTCATGTTTCAGTTTAAATAACATGAAAAAACTCCTTTAATTAAGATTCTTAATTAATAGTTGAAAGATTAATCAATCAATAATTATAACTATCATTATAGGGTGTAATTGTGCTTAATTGGAGGGGCTGATTAATGATCAGAATAAACCTTTCAAATTCTCACACTTCAAAATGTTGGGAAGTGATGGATTCCAGCTCACAGAGTTAAAAAGGAATCCAAGGATCATTGAAGATGTGTTCAGCTGCCTGGCCAAATTGAAAGCATGGGATTGAAGTGCAGTAAAGCTTTCCATTGTTAGATACATGCACCACTGAGTTTCCGCTGCACATGTGTTAGTGTGAGCAAAATATTTGTCATATGAAGATCATAAGTGATACTTATTCTGGAAATGGCAAGCTTTGGTTTATCTGTCCAAAATGTAAAATTTGGTATGAAGAAATGCAGTTTATTTGGACCATGCCAAGTCCTAATATTTTGCTTACAGTTCAAGAAAAATTTGGAGCCATAATTCTAAGGACAGCAGCTGTCCCATGCAGGTGTGTCTCATGTGTGCTGTGCCACACATATTTGTGCAATGCATTCTATTTCTCTCATTTATGTTGATGGGATTTCAGGCTTGAAGCTGTCCTCAGCTTGAATACTTAGCTTGATGATCTTCTTTTAGCAGGTGGCAGTAGAAGTTTTTGGGAAAAACAAATTGAATGGGCAAGTTTAAAACACATTTTAAAATACCCTTAATTTTCCTCTATTATTGTTTGTTTTGTGGTATTTATTTCTGTTTTTTTTTTTTTTTTTTCCAAAATTCATTATTTTACAGATAACTGCAGTCTCTGGGTATAGTAGATCCCAGGAAAGAGCCTCAGTCTCATTCTTGGTCTAGCAGAACTCCCTGATTTTTTCACTGAACAATGTTTAATGTCACTGCTTCTCCCAGTCCAGCCTCACTGAGTTAATCTGCTTAGTCATTTGGGAATGAAGGAAAAAAAGGTGGAAGCATGAAATTTTAAACTATTAAATGAGGCTTTAACTGTATCCTTTATTACCCTTTTAGCTGTAGGAAAATATAAAACCAAAACAAAAAAAAACCTCCAGAGAGAATAGTGTGCTTTAACACACTGAAACACTGTGTTAAAGATAGTAATAAATGTTATTTGGAACAGAAAAGCAAAAAACATCCTTAAAGAACTTAACTGAGGAGGGTCTGGATTGCTGTTGTTGCTAATTTATTTTTTTTTCAGGGAAAGCAAGGGAAATGTCTCAAACAGGAGAGGGAGAAAAGACAAAGAAAGGTGACAAAGAGAAAAACACAGCAAACGTACAAAATTCAGCTTCTCTTTCTGATGCTGACTCTACTTTCCAATGTGGGGAAAAAGAACCAAAGTACACATTCCTACTAGCTCCCCAAGAACTCGTACTCATGCTAGACTGTTTATGTTGATTTAGCTGCATTTTGGTGACCGGATCACAGAAGGTTTGTGAAATAAATTATCTTGTCTGGCTAACCCAGACTGTTATCAAACAGAAGATTAAAGCTCTCTCTCTCATAAGAGAGAGGAAGACGGGTAGGAGAAAAAAAAATAAATTAAAAAAAGGAATGAAAGAAGAAAATCAGCTTGTGTATTGCACAGATTTGAGGCTGCTAATGGGTTCTCTGAGCCATCTTCCCTGACCCACCTGGGAGAGGTTTTCTTTCAAGGAATACATAATGCTGTCACTACAAATCCCTGAGTCCCAGGAGTGGGGGTTACCAGTTTAGAGCACCTTAGAGAATGGGTGGGTTGCAGCTACTTGCTCCTTTTCTCCTATGGGGTGAGATGAAACAGTTCAGCCTTCAGGAGAATCACTCTCAAGAGTGAAAAGTTTGTCAAATGTGTGTTTGAAAGTTCCCAGCATAATTGCAGAACAGGGGGGTTTCATTACAGTGGCTCTGAAATAATGACACACAGTTACTCATCCTGGTGTAGTCAAAGTCAACCTTCCTTTGGCAAAGATAATTGGATTAGATCCATGGAGGTTGATCTTGCAAAGCACTAAGAACCTGGGTGATAACTGAACAAAAGATTTAATCGGTAGTTCAAATTTAATCACGGTCCTGTGGATTTCAGTGAAAGCATGCAAATTTACTGTAGCTCAGAGACTGGTATTCTTTATACAAGAAAACAATATAAATCTTGTTCTTCATTACAATGCACAGCTATGCAAAAAACCAAGAACTTCTAGAAATAGAGGATAATAAAAGTCTCACTCCTAATCTGACCCATTAGTCAATAGCATATATATATTAATATTATTTGTTTTGGAACTTTTTTCCAGCCCTGAAGACAAGTGGCACAAAATGGCTTGTCGCCATAATGTTAAATTATGTTAGCTTCCAAGAACAGATGATAACAACTAAGCTTCTATCTGGCAGTGACCCTAGTACTTAAATAGTCTTGCATAGCCCCAGAAATTCTGAGAAAGAATAATTTTTTCCTGAATTGACCATAGCAGAGACACTTACATTGTATATGAACTCTGATGCCTGGAGCCATTCCTGAACACAGAAGAGGAACACAGAAATTAAAGATACACCTCACAACTAAACTGAAATATTTCTCACTGGTGTGGATTGCAGAATTTCTGAGAAATATTGTTTTATTCTTGCCCCTTTGTGAATGCTGGACTACAAGAGAAGATAATCAGGGTTGTAGCCAGGGTCAGAATAAAAATCCAGGAACTTTCTAAATCTGACAAGGTTTGCAAACCCAGCTATGTAGGAAAAAAGCTAGAAAAACAAAAGGAGATACAGCCATGAGACTTAGCTCCTTGTAATGTCCTTTGCAGGAACTTCTGTCTTAATTGGATAGAATTCACCTGACAGCATTAATTTCTAATGGTTGTACTCCAGCATTATTTATAGAAGTCAAATACCTGTGTCTTGTAAGCTTAGGCCACCATATTGGATCAGTAGTCTTAAATGAAATATGAGTAGGTCCCAATAAAAGGCATACATAAAATAAAAACAGGTCTTTGGACTCTGGGAATTGTGTTCAACTGCTAAACTCAGGATTGTCAACAAACTCCCTCCATTTTTATTCCTCGTATCTTATCTGGACAGCCGTATCCTAAATGTCATCCCTTTGCACTTTACATCTTAATGCAAAGGATACAAGTCTACATCCAGATTCTAGATTTAATACAAAAATACTGGGAAAAAAAAAAGGAAAACCAAGCATCACCATGATTTACTCATCCAAGTTCTTAAGATCTTGTGTACAGGAGGTCTACAGTCTCTATTTTAGGAGAAGCTCAATCCATCAAGAACAAGGATGAGCCAAGCAAAGATAGTCTAGTTTTTGAATCCCATTGGGAATTTTGGATTGAAATAGACATTGGGCAGTTCCAGATTCAGGTTGTATTATGGCAGAAATACACATCCCTAGGAAAATTTAATAAAAAACCCTAAGAATCCATTCCAAAAGCAGATGGCCAAGAGTCAGAGTGATGAGTATATGGGATGCAGGCTAAGTGGCAGTCAGTACATTGTCTAAATCCTTTTCTGCATCCACCTTTTAATCTGTTTGCTTTTCAGTTCTCCATCTGTAAAATGGGAAGAACCAGTTATATCCTTTCATCCTTTGTTTATTAAGAAAAAAAAGCCACATGGGACTCTGCTATATTTTGCTGCATATTATAAATGAAATGCTGATCCCTACTGGGGCCCCTGGGCATTGCTGCTGAATAAATAAATTCATAGCTATGGTTGTCACAGAGGGGGAATATTGACTGCAGGTGAGGAATGGGTAGCAAAAGCAGATTAACTCTTAAGCATTGAGGATCCTGTTTTCCAGTCCTTTGTAAGGAGGAAAAAGTACAGAGAAAAAGAGAAAAATATATGACACACAAGATGAATTATTTCTAAAGGAAATGGTTTTGAAAATTTCTCCACAATGTATCAGCAGCCTGTCTGCAAGCATCAATTTTTTTTTGCCTTCTTAACACATTTTTTAGAAAATTTCATGCCAGTGAAAGATGCAGGATTGACATTCTTAAATCTCCCTTTTATCCACAGAAAAGATAAAGCATAGTCAGAAAACATGCAGCTTTCCTCAGATTTTCAGACCAACATGCATTCGTTTGACCTAAAGGGACACATCTATGGGAGGGAAAAGCAGTTTAAGTCACCATTCTCATTTTATCCTTGGCCTTGATGCTGAAGTTATTACCCTAAGAATTGAGTGGGATACTTGGGTTTAAGTATGATATGGGCACCTGTTCTTTCTGCTGATGCTATCCAGCTCATTTCACAGGGGCCAGTGTACAGTCTTCTGCAAACCTCTTTCAGTCACTTCCAACCAGAACACAGTTGCAAGTCCACTACAGCCCAAAACAGCAAACTGTGGTTTAGGGGACTACAGAGGCCAGTGCCTGTCTCCCAAAACCATCCAGCCACTCATAACACTGCTGCTTTGCTCGAGCATGCCTCTGTGAGATATTTTCTAAGGGGCACAGATGAAATTTGGATTTTTAGAAGGCCACCAGCTCTCACTGCTGTCAGTGTAATATGGTCACTAAATTCCCAAAGACAATATTACTGCAAATCACCTCAAATGTGCTGCAGGCGGTAGAATGATCCCATAATCAAGAAGCTAGGTCTTTGAGGACAAGTTTAATTACTTTAATCTATACAGCCTGGAAAACATAATGGTTAATGGGGTAATCTACTGAAGTATGTGGAATTTTAAGTAGTATAGACTATGCCACTGGATGACACTACTCTCAGTACAGCAGAGACGATAAAACCAAGAGCATAAATGGTGACTGAAGAAAGCCTTAGATGTTCATAAATCAATAATTGATAAGATGTACTCTTGTGTAACTAAGTAGAATTTTATGTTGCAGGTAGAATAAACTGATGACATGATACTATAGTGCTCAGTGGAATTATGGAATGAGCTTCATTCATTCACTCTAATTGCTGCATATTTGTATACAAATGGCTGAAATGGTTCTATCAGTTTTGTAGTCTATAAAACTGCAAGAAAATTCTGCCCTGTGAGTCCACAGATGACAGCCATGATATTTTCCGAGCATGAGGTACCATGTTCATGGAAAAGCTGAATATCAGCAGATATATAGAGGTTGATGTTCTTGATGCCTCTGGCCATTAAGGATTTCAGAGCACTTTTCTCATGGATAGAGGTGTTAACCCCTCTGTCCTGGCTAGGCTCCAACCTGGGTAACAAGCCACCTGGACCAGATGTTGAGGAAACCTAAGGACGAAGTGGTTGAGCTGTACAGAAACGACAAAATCTCTCATTAACATCGTCCACTGAAGATGCTTTATCTGTCTTTTAAAAAGACATTAGGGATGATCCTGGGAATTACACACCAGTAAGTCTTACTTCAGCAAATGGACTGCAATGATAATTAAAAGTAGGATTATAAAAAAATCCTAGATAAGCATGATATGTAACAGACAAAGTAATGTGTGTTGTGTAAAGGAAAATCGAGCTTCTTTAATTTACTAGAATTCTTTGAAAGTGTCAAATAAATATTGGATAAAGGAGAACTGGCTGACATAATCTATTAGGACTTTCAAGAAGCTTTTGAGAAATTCTCTTACAAAAAGCTGTTAAGCAAACTAAGCTGTCATGGAATACGAAGGAAAACACATTATAATGGGGCAAAGACTGGATAAGAAACAGAAAGCATAGAAGGGAAATAAATGCTTCTTTTTAAGGAGGCCTTGGTAGAAACATGTGATAAGCGCTAAACTTTTACAGTTTTGGTGTTCTTTTGGCATTAGTTTGCTTTTTTTTTTTTTTTTTATTATTGTCTGCTACTTGAAAAAAAGTAATTTGATGTTGTTTGGTTTTGTTTTGGGAGGTTTTTTGTGGCACGAAATTCAAATTATTCAATAGTTTTATATTTGTTATATGGAAAAATGCTTACATTTCAGCACATTAAGAGCAGTCTTTATCAAAGAAGTTAGTCAAATACTGGTTTCTAGAACCAAACCCTGTAAAAGTGCGCTAAAAGCACATGCAGACACAGTGTTCTGTGTCCTTTTCCAGTTAGAGCTGCATGCTTGTAGCAGTAGACAGTGCTAGATAACTCAGTTTGGCCTATCCAAGTTTCTGGCTTGCTGAAGTGAGAGACAGACTAGGCTGGGTGCTGGGTTTGGGAGGCAGAGCTGTGGGATGCCTGTAAACTGTAACTTGTCACCAGCTTACATTTATAGGTTGTGTTTCCTCATCTACATCCCACCTCTTCAGCTTTAACAACAAATAGAAAGACCAAATTTTTAAACATGTGCTGTTATCTTGTAGGAGATTTCACTGATTTTATAATTCAGATTGCATTTCTACTTCCAAGGCCCTTTTTCAGTCTCTTGCAGAGTGTGACTGTTTTGGGAGTCTGCTGCTACCTCTGCTTTCTCCTGCTATGTGCCTACCCAGCATGTTCCCTCTCTGTTCATTTGTAAGGCAGTTCTTGCAAAATGAAAGTCTACAGAGAACAGGAATAGAAGGGTGACATGGTCTCTGTCACTCCAAACAAAAAATGTTCCAGTGACTTTTTTTTTTTTCACACCTTGTAGAATTTCAATTTTCCCTTTAAAACATAGATTAAACAATGTTGCTGAAAACATATGCTTCTGTGTCAAACATTTCACTTATTCAGGAATCTAGAGGCAGCTGGAGAGTTCTCACTGCCAAAGTGACTTCAACAATTGTCTCTTTCACTTTTAATTGGAAACATGTTCGTTTCAGGCATAGGTGTGGATAACCAATATGTGGCAGTGTTAATTTCCCTCACCATTCAATGTACACACGCCCTTAGTGGCCATTCTTAAATAGCTTGGGGAAAAAGATCTGAATCCTTTGCCAAAGTGTCCTGAGCTCCTGCAGGTCTATGATTTGCCATGGCACAGATTTCATCTGCTGATTAAAGATGGGAGTGGTCAGCATGAGATAAGACATCACCAAATGTCTCTTGCTCCTTGTAAGACCTGCAGCGAGCCACACCAGAGGGTTACGGATGAGTTACTGAAGCTGAGGTCCTTCTTATTGCATTAGCTTTAACCATTACAAAAGCACAGTTCCAGGATTTGTTGCCCTGAAGATATTTCCTCTGGGTTTTTTCTGTTGTGTGGATGCTCCCCCTTCCACTGCGATGCTCCAGGCAATCTAACTACTAATCTTTCTACGCCAGTCACACTCTATTTATCCATGTTTAATGAACTTCATCTCACTCTTCTCCTTCCTTTCTATTTTTGGAAGGTATATAGGGGACATTTCTAATAGGACCTTGCTTAAAGACAAAAGCCAACCTGTTAAATCTCATAGATTTCCACAGCTTACTCTCTCTAGTATGAATTTCTGTGGAAAAGGTTGTGGCACCCCTTCCCAGAGCTCTCATCCTTTATCACCCTTTAAAAAAGCTGAGTTTGGGTTCAACCTCATGTGCTCATGCTGCAGGAAACAAATTGGAGAGAGGTTCTATAACAGTAATATCAAAACTAGTCTGTATTGGGAAAAAGGAGAACAAACATGCAATCCAAATTTAGCACATGGCAAATTTTCTCATGAGAGATGCATCCACCCTGCCTTTGGAACTAAGAGGGTGGGTAAAACATGACGATTAAAGGTTATCAGTTTGTCAAGAATGACCCACTCTGGGGGTTCCATGGGGTTGAGTGCTTCCTTCTCAGCATCAAATCACAGGTGACCCATCATCCAGGCCATCATTACCAGATCCTGTGGCAGGGCTGGGGTTATATCTCTGAGAAATGTTCCATATCCCGACCTACATGGGAGACTCAAAACTTGGACATTTCTACTTCATAATAAGCCATCACATCTGATGGAGATATTATCCTGCTCTCCCCTTTAATACTGGATCTCTAAAACACCCTGTGGAAATGTATATCCATGTTTTTGTTCTTCCTCTAAGCTCTATCCTATACTTTCTTGTATCTGCTGCTCCTGCAGACCATTTATTTTCCCTGCATGGTTTTGGTTGCTTTTCTAGTGCCTCTAAGAACTTGTAGACATGAACATATATTTGAGACTATGGTCTCAAACTCATAAGTATAGGGTGAGCCCTGCCCACAAAGAAATCTGCAAAATTTCCTATTAATCTTGTAAGTTATGCTCAAAACGTGATGAACACTATATGTAAACAGATATTTATATAAAAAGCAGTAATCAAAATTAGTTTAAGATAATAATTGAAAGAAAGACAAGACAGTAGGGAAAGCCGGTGAAAGCAGAGGGCAAGAATTGATCAGATTTTGTTGGGGTTGGTAGTTTTTGTATCCTTAATGGACAGGGCTGCTTGAATTACAGAATCTGAAATCTGCACAGGTGCTCAGGAGGAACTCTCTGTGTCATCAAGAGACACAGGTAACACACACTTTGCCACCGATGGTTAAATTTCTATTTAAAGTTAGGGTGAGTTTCGCTACGAATTTTCTGCTGATCTGTTTCCGTTTGCACTTTGGAAATCTCAGCACACAATAACATCCAATATCTCTGTGTCTTATCTGCGACCCCCCAACACACTCAGCCCCTGCACCGAGGGATCCGGCTCTGGCAGTGCTGAGTGAGGGGATGAGGGATGTTGCCATCTAGTGGGTTTTTGTCAGGCAGAAAAAAGACTTTGCTAAAGAATTCTGCCTGAGATCGGCGAGTGCGGAAGCACAGGTCTGAGTTATATGGAAAATGAAAAACTGGCTTTCGGGCCAGTTTTCTACAAGAAGCACACAGAGCATTTACCTGCTTGCTCTATGTGATCCTACGTCTTTGTGTCAGGATGCTTTGGGAGGCAGGAATGCTCTGTCTGAAAAACACCCTGGGGGCTTCTTTGCCCCAGTGTTAGGGGCCAGGCCCCCTGATTTGCTCCCTCTTTGGTATGCAGAGATACAGGGGTTGGACTCAGTTGTTATTTTGAGTCCCCTCCCACTGAGTACATTTGGTGATTCTGTTCTGTGGTCCTGTTCTGTGTTTCTGGGAGTGAGCACACACAGCAACAGAAGTGGTGAAGGATGAGATTCATCTTCCTTCCCCTTCAAAACTCCTGCTCCTGCCTCAGATGCAGGGGCACCTTTCCTATTGTTCCAGCTCATCACTACAGCCTCCATCAGGAGGGGACTTTTGCAGACAGTATTAAAGTAAAAATGGGTTATTCAAACACCGGCAGCTGGCGCAATCCTATCCGTCAGCCCCACAGAAATGAGGAATTAAACAGTAATAATAATCATCAAAACAAAATTAGCCCTTTCTTTCTTTAGAACCCTCCATTTGCAGCCGTTGCGCTGGGTACCAGGACATGAGAGTGCCCAGCGGGGCGACACCCTCCTGCTCCAATCTGCCTGGTATTAATGAGCTGCTTAGCCGGGCTGCGATGCTGGGATGTGATGCTGGCCGAGCAGCAGCTGCTCGGAGCGCGCCGTTACGGAGAATTAGCCCAAAGTTTATTCTTAGCCCTTCCTCTCAGCTCCCGCAACATGTTCAACAGCTTGTGCATTTTGTAATGCCTCCTTTCATCGCCATGGCAACGGCTAAAACTTAAGGTGTGTACGACTTGCACCACGGTCCCCGTGCTGCAGGCTGCTGGCAAAATGAAACCCTGGGTCTGCGCTCCTTCTCGCTGCGGTTGATCCAAAGGGCCACAGCATGCTGGAAAGGCAACTGGGAACATGTGTTTGCAAAGTGCTTTAGACACCAGAGTGTGATTCAGTGTTTAAGAGAGTCTGTGGATCGGATTTTCCTGGCCAGTTAGTCATTTGAGCTGGGGCAGAGGAGCTGTCACTGCTGGCTGAGTTGCTTCTGCTCTTCGTGTTGTTCCGAGCCAGTTTTGGCAGAGCCCATGTGTATTGTTGCCTCATAAAATGCAGCCTCAAATTGTTGGCAGGCAGTCAGGTAATGGGGAGGGCAATAAGAGTCGCACGATCACAGGTGGATCTATAGGATGCAACTTGGTGCTGAGAAACTGCCAGCTCACACCAAATGGCAGATTAAGGAGCCATTTCCCCCTTAAAAGAACTTGCTTTTATACCTGAGTTACTCACTATGAGGAGTCAGACTTCCCATTCAGCTGGTGGCTGTGTGAGTCTGCCTAAAAATACCCCAAAAAGGAGGGAGAAAAAAAAAAAAAGGTCGATTTCTCAGGACTGAACCCTCCATATGCCACTCAGGCAAAGTTCACTGTACCCCCATGTAGTTTAAATTCACCACTGTGGGCATATCCAGCCCCAGCTTGGCCAAAGGAGCAGCCTAGGGCTGCTACCTGCAAAAGCAGACACTGCTTTACATTAAAATCTTTCCTAGTGAAGCCATTTTTTCTTTCTACAAAATAACTTTGCTGTGAATCAAATCCTGCAGCCACTAATAACTGTCCCTATGGAGAAATCCTACAGAACAGAAAAGGATTGAAACCTATAGAGGCTTATAGAAATTAAATTGGATTCTATAGAAATCACTCTAAATAGCTCCTTAATTTAATAAAGGATGCTACCCCTTCTGTAGAATTTTTGCATCATATGATAAATCTAAAGGGAGAATAATATCCCTGCAAATATAATTGTTCAGATTGCTTTAAAAATCCTATAGAAAACTTATTTCTCTCTCTCTCTTAATTTTGCTAAGTCTTTTTCCTTTGCACCGGTGGCTTGAAATCGTAAATCTCAAAGCGTTTCACAAAGAAAGAGCACAGCTGCCTGGAGATCATGCAGCCCACCTAGTGCCACTTCCTATGTCTGGGAAAATCAATCCAGGTAGTCCTGCACTCTGAAGTCACCTTTTCAAACAGGATGCTTGCAGCATTTGAAGCTGCTCCTTTCTCTGTTTTGGGAAAAGAACGACAAAAAGTCCTAAGCACCCCCCTTTTTCTCACTCTCTCCCCAAATACCTAATCTACCCAGAAACCAGGGAGTGTGTGAGTCATTTTAAGCTGTTTCTTCAACATGATTTCAGCTCAGTGGTGTGCCCCACAGCCTGCAGAGATTTGGAGCCGATTAGGTTACAATTGCAAAATGAATCATTTTCTTTTTTATGCATTCATCAGATTTTATTTTCTTTTAATATACTTAAGTTAAAAAATACACAAAAGCATAGAGCATAGATAGAACAAGTCTGTTTGCTAATTCGATTTTTCTTGGTTCTGCACTAGAACCTGTTAAAAATGTTTATATTTTGATGTGTGTGCTGCATTCAAACTGACACCTCCAGCTGCTATATATTTGGTGGCTAGTAATCTTTTCCATTATATTTTGAAAAGAACAGATTTCTTCCTGTCTAAAATAAGCAACCAGCTACAAGGAAGCAATGGCTACACTGTGGTTTGCTGTTTTGTTGCATGCTTAAAATACTGGTGTTCTGTAAAATCTGCAGGTAAAACTGAAGCATGGCTGCTTGTACTGCTAGAAATTATAAAATGAATCCTCATCTAGTGAATATCAGGATAACTGTTTTGACTTGAGTAGAATTAATTTGGTTTACCCTACAGATTGGTCTATTTTAAAAATTTTATATATTTCTTTTTTTTTTTTTTAAGTTCTTATTTTCTGCTCCAGTGCATGAATGCATCCAGGAACAGACAAATCTCCTGATAGGGAAGAGTGGGGTAGTAGTACAATGGGTATGTGCCCTACTGTCCTGGGAGGAGGGGGAATCTGCTCTGTGCATCATACCCAGAGGGATTATCTGGTGGTGAGGTGCCACAGAACACATACTGGCCTGAAATTTAGCCCCAGGACTGTTAAAGACTATACTGTGAAGCTAAAGGGATGGTAGCAGCGATCACAAATGTCAGCCCAGGCTGTTTGGGGGATGTCACAGTGAGAGACATAGAAGAAAAACTGGACTGGCAGAGAAAAGCTCTAAAATAACTGTATTTTAGGGAATTTCTTTAAGAATTCTTATTAATGCTTGTAAATAAAAATAGGTGGCAAGATCTCACCTGGAAGTGAGGCTGTCTAAACTCTCAATCTAAATTGATCAGGGCAGCATTTACCTTTGGAAAAGGAAAGTCAAGCCTTTTGTACCTCGTTATTTGTGTGTGCATGTAGTACACTGGCAGGGTATTTTTGCCTGTAGGGTTTCAGGAAATTTCCTCTGAATACTCTAAGCTGAGCAGTTGGTCAGTTGCAAAGCACAGTCTTAGTACATAATACTCCTACCCACCAGCTTATGTGAGACAGGGAGGGAGAGGAGCCACAGTTCTGGCAAATCTTAAGGGTTTGGGTTTTTTTTTTTGTTTTTTTTTTTCCTACTTTTTCAGACTTTCATGAAGAGAGGAGAAGAATGTATCAAATGCTGAGGACAGACAGTTGCTCCCTGTGCATTGAGCAGCTGTCTGGGGCAGTATCTCCAGATTCGTTATATAAAAACAAGATTGTCACAATCAGGACAGCAGTCAACAGGGATAAGAGAGGAAATAAATCTAACATCCATTAAAAAACAAAACTACAGAAATCTGTTCTGCAGCAACTAACTGCAGGTCCCCACACTGTCCCAGAATATTCTTGCCATGCTCTACCCCTAAAAGTCTACTAGATAGTGCAAGATCAGTGTAATTAGAAATGGGTCCAGAGTTATTTGTTTGGTGACTGCTGGGCTGTAACATCTGATGGCAACTGATCTGTCATCCTTCCTGGCAGAACATCCTTTAGTGGAGAGGCTGTTCTGGGAACAAATCCCCAGTTTTCCTAAAAAATGTTTTAGAACTTAAATATAAATTCACATCTTCCCTAGTTAGTTGAAAGTGGCTAAGAGCTCCAAAAATCTGGAGGGAAAAGGGAGTTAGAATCAGTCAGAATTATTATGATCACAAACATTTTGTTTCTGTAGTAAGTCAGGAACAAAGATTAAAAAAAAAAAAAAAAAGCTCTTGAACTTATATTGGCCATCATAAAAATCATAAATCTGGATCCTTACCTCTTATGAAGCCTAAAGGCAATAACAGCATAGGACAAAGGTTGTAACACTCTCTGAAATGTTATGGGGTCCTGATACCTGCTTGGCTTTCATGCAACTTGGCAGAGAAGAGTATGAGTTGTTCAGGTTACAAAACAAGCAGTATAGCCAGCACCAAAATCAATAAGACTGTGCCTGAAAGCAAGTCCTCGGTGTAGAGATAAATAACCACCGCAGTGGCTCCTTGCAGGCTGGCAGGGAGTGGGCAGGAGAGCAGCCAGCAGGGAGAGACTGGGGCCACCTGCTTGCCTGTTGGGTGACCACATTCTCGTTGGTCACAGGCTCTCTGTCCAAACAAGAGGCACAGATTGCTCCCTTGTAAGTCAAAGCTTCAGGACCACTCTCAGCAGTGGGTCTTTTTCAGAGAATGATATAAGTCATGCCTGGGAAATCAGGTTTATTTCTAGGACCCTGTGCATTGGCTCAGAGGCCCTTATTGTTTCTAATTTTTATTTAAAAACTAATTTAATGTTTATTTTGGTGGTCTAATGATCATTTATTCCTTCAGTGGTCAGCAAAGTGAAAAACTCCTTCAAAGGTCAGGCTAGGTTAAGTCTACAGGAGCAGTTTGACCATCAGTTTCAGCTATTCTACATCTTTGCACATATCAGGAAAGCACAAACACATATTTTACTCTATTCCCAACTCTCTATTAATGTCTCCTCCCCACGTCACTACTAGCACATTTTCTAATTCCTTTTTCCCCCTGGATTTTTCAGTAAAGTCTGGCTAACCACAGGGCCGTCTAAGTGCTGGTACTGTGTCACAGAGGATAGCTGTCTGCTTTCATAACAGTGCAGCCTTAGATTAGCTTAAAGGTGACCAGGTTCTTACTTAAGTTAAACACCTGACATAATTACCACCCTGAAACTAAGGTGTGTGACAGCTGAATACTCACTTGTGTGACTGTCCTCTCCTTTCTGTTGTCCCAAGACATTTTCTTCTCAATCTGTTCCCTCGTTGTGCTGGCCCCAAGCATCTCTACATGACCACTGAGTAAATCAGATCGAAGTACTGAGCCAGCTAAAAAGCATCCTCTTCACATTAAAAAGGAAAAAAAAAGAAAAAAAAAAGGAAAAAAAAGTGATTCTCCAGTGAACCCTCTTGGCTCACACTGAACATGGAAAGAGGTGTAGGAGCTGTTTAAACTGGTGAGAAGATGAAGTTTGCACTCCATTTCAGGAGCTGCTGCTGTTGCTCTGAAGTATTGCTTTACCATAGGAGCTCTCAGCTGTGCTCCTTCCATATCCCCTGTGATAGAAGAGAACTAAGAAAAAGACCCCGACAGAAAGTTTAGCACCAGGGGAAATTTTAATGAGCATTTTAAACTCATTTACGACCCTTTTATGCCACCCAAATGTTTTCCAAGGATCCCAGAGCTGAGTTTCAAGATCACAACCATTGCATGGCTTTAATTAACTGGTGCATGTACAATACACTGAACATAAACAGAGTATCTCTAAATGCTAATGGTTGTTATTGAACCCCCATGCTTCCTAGTGCAGTAATAACTGGTACAAAGCCTAACTTACTAGCATACAAGATCCAATTGTGTATCTTCCTCAAGGGGTATTTATCTTCACAGCATGATTGCTAAGATAAATGTTAAAGTTTAAAATTCAAAAGTAGTTACTTCAGGGCATTATGACAAGACAACAAAAATATAAACTTGACAGAAGAAAAGCTTATGCATATAAATTATGTAGCCTTTTAATTGAAAGATATTTCATAATAGATTTTATAGCCAGTAGATTATTTTTCAAGGCATTTCTTTTTTTTTTCCCTTAAAAATAATTTGTAAAACGCACTTTTTCCCCCACCCCATAGCTTTATAAAAATATAGACAAAAAAACCCCAACAAAAACAAAAACAGCAAACTGAGCAGCAGAACATTGCAATTTTAGCCATAATAGTCAACATAACAATTAGAACAGTTTGTTACGAGGACAGGGAATAGGGCTGTCTGGAAGAAAAGCGCTGCAGCCAGCGCTGTTGACTCACGGCGCTGAGCACTGTTTCCTCTCCATCTGAAGGGGAGCAATGCCACACAGCAGCTGTTGCAGGAATAGCAGCCACAGGAGACGTCGTCTCCAGCAATGACAAGCCAGGCTGAGAGGCTTAGCTTTATATCATTTTCAGTTTTCCGTTTGCAGAGTTTTTAGCGTGCTATTTCTTTTCTTACTTCGGAATGATGTGAATTTTTTAAGTCCTCAGCCACTGCTGTAACCCAAAAGAAAATTTTCATGCATTTTTGGTGACTCTGTAAACACCTTGCAAGCCAACTAACCAAGTCTAGTGGAAATAGGACTGATTTTGCTTGTGAGATTAGAAGCACTGTGAAGATCTGACTTTAGCACACGTAGACATGACATGTTTTTCCCATCTGCATTGATGGCTATCGTCCTGTCTGTAACTCAGCCTTTCATACTCTGCAACTAAAAAACGGCTGAAAATGAGCTGCTCTAATAGCCTCAGTCCCACATGTGCACTGCCTGCTCTATTTTCACCCAAGCAGGAGAAAATAGGAGTGTTTGAGAAACCTTTTTAAGTGTCCACCTGAGCCACTGGGCAAACTGTAAGGAGAAAAAGTCAAAGTGCACTTGGGAGTAGGTATGGGTCAGCATTGAACTGACAGACATCATCCAGAAAGAGAGGATTATCAGTTCTGCTTCTAGGAATTAGGAGAAATTAGATCAGCAACAGCCCTCTGAGAAATTTAATTGAGGAGCTTTCTGCTTTTATAGCTGGCAGCTCTCCCTCTTTCCAGAGGTATTATTTAATCTAACCACCAAGTCACATCTGCAGTTTTAATTAGCATGTGTGTGTCTCTGTTGTTTTTCCTTCCCTGTGTAGCACACTGAGCACCAACGCATATCAGACCCTTCAGAGTGAGCACGTTTATTTTAAGTACCACTGGGCTAAATTCTGATTTTTGGTAATTTCCCTGTAGTCCTGTGGACCTCAGCAGGACCCCTCAGATTTTCACTCATCTCGCTGAGAACAGAATCTGACTCAGGGTATTTGAAAGCTTTGTTATCAGTGAGGCAGCCTATTGAGTTGCTTGGTGCTCTAATTTTTACCTTGTTAGTGGCAAGGTTATCTTTCAGGCTAGTTTTTCCATTGCAAGTTGTAGATCCCAGCACAGTAGTGTATGCTTTAAGCTGTTCTCACCAGTGCAGAAGCATAATAATGATAATGATGATAATAATAATAATAATAATAATAATAATAATAATAATAATAATATCGACAATAACGAACACAATAACAACACCCAAACAACAGATTCACAATAAATCTTAATATCAATAAATATTACAAATATGCTTATGATCATTTATTATTTCAGAGATGGAGGAATTGAATGATGGGGAAGATAGTTGCCTGAAGCCACGTAGAGGAGAATTAGGAGAGACAGGAAGACAAATTTAATCATCTGTCCTGTGCTCTGTCCACAGGACAACAGCTCCTACTCCTCAGTGCTGGGTGCAGCCATGGTACTATCTGCATTCCCTTAATTAAAAACCAAACCAAACCAAACAAACAAATAAAAAAAAAAAAAAGGAACAAAAATACAAACAAACAGAAAAAGGAAAAAAAAAAAGGAAAAGAGACAATGGGAAAAAAAAAGAAGATGATCAAAAGGCCACTTTAGAAAGAATTTTTAACTACCTTAATGAAGAATAATGCCAAATGCCTCAGGTTCTGTAGACCAGCGTACTGCTGTGGCAGGTGATGTATGTTGAGGCTATGGCTCTTTACACAATCAGTTCCAAAGTCTGGAGCTTCCAGTTTTCATGTTCTTATTAAGCTTGTATTTGTTTTGCATGAAAAGATGTTGGTGGGTTACAGGGGTGGTTTCTGTGAGAAGCTGCTGGATGCTTCCCCCTTGTCCAGCAGAGCCAGTGCAGGATGGACCCTTGCTGGCCACACAGTGACGGTGGTGACACCTCTGGGTTAACAGAAAGCAGGGAAAAACCTGCACAACAGCAGCTGCAGCTGGACACGGCACTGAGGATGTCTGAGAGGAGCATCCCTGCGGACTTGCAGGGCAGTGCAGGAGGGGCAGGAGCTGCTCCAGGCTCTGGAGCTCAGATTCCCCTGCAGCCCCTGGAGCAGCCCAGGCTGAGGCAGCTGCGCCCCCGCAGCCCAGGGAGGGCACGAGGGAGCAGAGATCCAACTCAGCCCATGGGGGAGCCCAGGCTGGAGCAGGGGATGCCCAAAGGTGGCTGTGACGCCATGGGAAGCCTGTGCTGGAGCAGGATCCTGGCAGGACCCGTGGGTGACCCACACTGGAATGAAATCCTTTTCCTAAGGGACTGACCCTGTGGGAAGGACCCACACTGGAGCAGCTCATGCAGAACAGTGTCCCATGGGAGGGACCCCATGCTGGAGCAGGGGGAGGGGATGAGGAGTCCAGCACAGGTGGAGGAAGGAGCGGCAGAGACAGTGCTTGATAAGCTGACCAACGCCCCTTTCCCCATCCCCCTGTGCCACTGGGGAGCAGGACGTTTAGAATGGAAGAAGTAAATTTGAGTCAAGAAGGGAGGGAGGGGGTGAAGAAGGGGATGTTTTAAAAATTAGGTTTTATTCCCATTACCCTACTCTGATTTTCTTGGAAATAAACTAATTTCCCCCAGCTGAGTCAGTTTTGCCCATACTGGCAATTGGTGAGAGACCCCTCCCTGTCCTTATCTTGACCCATGAGCCTTTCATTAAATTTTCTCTCTCCTGCCCGAAGGGAAGTAAAGGAGTGGATTTGTTGGGAACCTCGTGTCCAGTCAGGGTCATCTTAACACACAGCTGGAAGTAAGCCTAGAAGTAAATTGAGTAATGTATCCTTTGCTGTGGATTCAAACCACTATTTATCACCTGAAAATTTGGTACTTACACCTCCATTTGTTTTCCAGATTTGCTCCAGCAGAATCAGTATTTGAATCTTTTCTCCATACTTGTCTCCTGTGGTTTACTTAGTTTTTGCTTGAGCTATATGTTTGTCTGCTTGTCTGTTTCACACTTTTGTCTGGCATTATAATGAAGAATAGTAATAAACAAATATCTTGGATAACTAGTGATCATCCTTCTAAATAAATAATGTAAAAATTGAATAAAAGAGGAAAATCTATTGTCTAAAAGTTTTTAACAGAGAAAAAAAAAGTAATCTGAAAACAAAAGAAAGAAAAGGGGTTAAAACAGAGTGCTGATGATCTTTCAGAAAGCACAGATTTAATTCCCAGCACTTCTGATTTCATTAAGAACTGCAGCCTTTTCCACTGGCAGCACAATTCTTGAGCTTGACAAAAACAGATGGGGAGGATGGTGGAAGTGGTAAACTCCAGAAGTAGCACTCTGTCTTCTAAATCAGGAGGTCACACCTTCAAGTCTTGACTGAAGAACTCAATCTTTCCCAGATTCCACAAACCCTGTTATACAGGTACTTGCTTATATGAGTCCCTGAGTGACAGATTAAAAAGCTCCCTCCTGGTGACTTATTCCCAGGGAAAGACACAGTGCTCTCAGGAAAAAAAAAGGAAAATACGAAAAACCTCATCAGAATAATGGAGGGGAGCTATTGCATTCCTCAAGTGCCTTGTAATAACCTGTGCCTGTGAAAGGCTGGCAGCTGGCAGAACAGGGTCACAGAGAGAATAAAGACTGTTTCACTGTTCTGGTGCTGGAAATGTAGCTACCTATTTCCTTCAGGAATCTGAATTAACTCTTTCCATATCCAGCAGTCAGCACCCTTCTACAGCCCCATCTCCATGATATTTGGAGGGAAGAAATTAAGATGGTGCGTCTTTGCTATGGCATGTGTTGTCCAAGGCACTTAATACAACTTTGGTTCTCCCTGTGAGCACACCCCTGGGGCCTAGGGAGACTGCAGCAATCAAAGAGAAAGCAGAATTCCCTACTTCTGACCCCTAAAATAAATAAAAGCAATTAAAAGACTTTCTAATATACTCTGTACGTATTTTTGTTTCTTTAGATAGTAAATAATTCTCTGTAACAAAAATGGTGCTGGGTACAGTATGTTCTGATGTATCTTTTTGTTTCCTGGGTACAGTATCTTCTGATGCAAAATCACTTCTCTTCTGACTCTCTGGGACTAGGATTCCTCTAATTATTTCAGGGGAGCAGAGTGGCTGTTTTATTTTGCTTGGATTTGCCTGTGTGGAATTGCAGTATGCAACTGTCATTGATGACGACTCTGTTTACAGCATATACAAGATTTTTAATAGATTGGGTTAGGTCTTAGATGGAAAAAAAAAAAAAAAAGGAGTATAAAGAACATCTGTCTGGACTGTTCAATCAAAAGAAGGAAAGTGAAGCAAACAAAGATAATCAACTGGATACCCCTCAAGAACATTTGTATCACATACATTGGTTTCCTTACATGAATCACTGTCAGTCGATTTTCCCCAGTTGCACTTTATAGTCCTCAGGATGAGTGAATTATGCTCAGTGTGACAATGCTGGACAATTGTGTGAATGATCTGCTAGAAAAACTGCAAGACTAAGATGAAAAGCAGATTGATTCTGTTTTAAAGCAACCTCCTTCAGTATCTGTTGTGTCTGGTCCTTGCCTTACACGAGGGCTGCCAGAGTATCAGCACAGTAAAGGTGGTGCTGGTTTATGAGTTGGCTCTATTATCTGCAGGTTTTGGCAACTCTCTAATGAGAATGGTACAAACTCACTGAAGGTATTGTTTCCATCATACATCATCATGACATTCATAACTTCATCCAGCAGAGAATCAGTTCTACTTTAAAAGATTTATCAAACCCAGTCCAAATTAGGCAACTCTGTCTGCAAAGGCATTATGTACCAACACTTGACAAGCTATGTGAAGATCTGGTCAGGCTCTGCAGAAGACATTTAGGATTTTATGTTCCTTTTTGGTGAAGAAATTAAGCAGGGAAACTCAGTTTTGACTACCAAAGGTGCATGTGGCCTGTTCGTTTCTGTGCATATGTGCTTGGAAAATTTTCAGAATCAAAAATGTGTTATGACAGTTGGGATATTTTTTGCCAAAGCAATGTATTGAAAGAAAAGGAGAAGTCCTTTCACCATATTTTGTAAAGGTTTGATTAATAATTTTCTATTTGCATATTAAAGCCCATATACAGGCAGGCTTTTCTATGGACAGGAACATACAGAGTTGAATTTTTAAAGCTCTTATTGTATTTTTATAATAATAATAGAGGTGAATGACACCTCCATTAAGATCTCCAATGTAAGTTATAAGGATTGGACCTGTAGTCTGCAGCTGGTGTTTTGATGAATGAAATTTGTGTTGGGGACTCAGACAATGGATCCACTGTGTTGTACTTGATGCTGTAACATTAGAATGAAAAATCCAAAGGTAAGGATAAATGTCTGTGAAGAAGAGAAGGGAGGGAAATTCAATTAAATATATGGGTTGCCAATTGCATTAAGACTATGAGGCTACATGTATGTAGAGCTTAGTCTTTGTACATGGTACTTCCACATATGCTAAAAGGAGATGCTCTGAGTAGATGTAGGGCCCTTTCAGGGTCGTAATGTGGCAGTTTTACAGCCTGGAGGGAGTATAGCCCCAGTAGTTTACAGATGGAACAAAGGGGCTGCAAGGAGAGAGGAAAGTCATACCTTTGCATACCACCAGGCTCACTGTGCTGGAGGGAGAATTCATCCTTCAAAGGGCAAACAGCATATCTGCAGGCAAGAAGATTTGCAGAAGAAACAGCTTTCAAGCTCACTGGAGGTCCTTGAGAGATGTCTGGGAGCCTCCCCTGGCTTCATCCTCTCTTTAGCATATGGTCTGCCTTTCTGCTCTATCGCTTTATTTTGCTTTCCACCAAGAGAAGACTTTTGCCTATGTCTGAGGCCTTGTACAAGGTCCCAGTTCCTGAGGCTATGAAAACATGAATATGCATAACCTACTAGCAGATCAGAGTATAGCCTAGGGCTGGACATGGAGAGGAGGAAGACAATTCTCAGCTTTGGCTTAGCAAGTAACCTTGAGCTATCTATTTACAGCTAGATCCAAACCAGCATATTCGTACCCAAAATACAATTAATGTGATTTAGGCATTTAGAAATACTCCTGTTCATGGAGCCAGGTGGATGTTGAGCTGTCCAGACACAATATTGCTCCAGTCAGCAGGCCTCATAGCAATGTTAATAAAATGCAGAGCCTAAGCCAGTAAACCTTACTAAGGAGTGAGGTAAGCTACGTGCAGCACCTAGCAATCAAAATGAAAGGGCTTTCAAAAGGAATGTGGGCTTTCAGTTCTGCAGTGTAACTGTAATCACCTTCAGAGTCCAGGTGGCAATAGGAAGTGGTTTTTTTTGCTACAGACTTTGCTAAGCATCCTGAAGTTCTGCTTGTGTAGAGGTGTGGCTTCCTCAGAGTTATGCTGCTGTTCTAGCTGAGGCAGCTGCCAAAACACCAGAAACTACTCAGGACTCAGCAAATGGGTATCCTCAGTACTGAAAGGCTTTGAGATGGATGGCACCTTTTGTGCACAGTGACAATTACACATCCTTTTTAACGCTGTATAACTGAATGTAGTCTGCAATCCTCTCACATACTGCCACAGATCCCATGCTATTCCCATGTGTTTGTCCTTCATCTGTCATCTCCTGCTTTTTCTCTGCTGGGGGTCCAAGTCTACTATCCAGGGAACCAGAGTGCTGTCCTTTCTCTCCATCCTTTCTTCCCACAGATGGTTGTTTTGTGTTTAAACCTTGCCAGCTATGTAGCACAGACTGCCAGCTTTCAATCACAGCCTGAGCCCAACATTCTCTATTCAAGCAAAACTACCGTGGGGATCTTAGGGAGTATTTTCTGTGTCAGAGCTTACTGTATTTTGCTTCAGCGGGTTAATTTCCTCTCTTGAAATCAATCCTTGCTTTATTAATCTTATGAGTTTTAAGGCAGGCGTTATTCTGCCTTTTGGGGTGTTTTTATTGCTATTATTTCTTACTTTCATTACAGCAATGATGCCACAATGAGGAATAAGGCCTCGTTGTCCTGTAAGCTGTGCGAGTAAACAGTGCCCCTGGAACAAGTTGCATTCCTCTGTTTTTATAATACAAGTAGACTTCTTGGTTTTATATCCTGCTAATAGGAATTTTCCCTCAGGTCAGTTTAGCACACCGTGTAAAGTTATTTCTCCTTTCTAATGTGGGATGAAGTCCACTACTTAACATCAGCTAACAAATACTGTGCTATTGCCAGACCGTGGGACATCAGCAGCATTTTTCAGCTCAACTTCCCTCTTCCTCTGGCACAGAAGCTCAAAGGCTTTGCATATTCCCTGTCAAAGATATGTTTTCTTCTAAAGCCTGAAAGGTGCTAACGTGTCTTATGCTGTGTGTGGGAGAGAAGAAAAAAGGAAACAGTTATTTTTTTGTGAATAATTCTAAATTGAATGAATGGGGTTTATTACTAATCCTGAAAGTCTAGTCCTGAGTCCAGGCTGGTGATAGGCTAATCTTCCTCTTCAGCCAATAGAGAGTGGTGGGTCAACTTCCTATTGTCAGATCAATGTAAAATGTCTCAATTTCTTTTGAAATTCGCAACGTTTCTGTGAAGGGAGCCCAGACTGCTCCTTCAAACATCAGATTTTTGGACGTTTGTGCCTTAGTGAGGTGAATTCCGTGCTAAAATATTGATCAGTCCTTGAGGATGATATGAAAACTGTGTAAGGGTGAAATTGGCAAAAGCCCTGAAGTCTTTTGAAATGCTTTATATTTTGTATGGTTTTGAAAATTTCTGAAATGATGAATAATGTTTCTTTAATTATTGTTATAGATATAGGGATGTGAGATAAGGAACAACAGTGTTGCATACCCCTAAAACATTCTAAGTAAAACAGCGAGAAGAAAGTCTTGATGAGTCATTAAGTGCTCTTATTAAGATGCTGGAGGTTCCATGACATTATTTAGTCATGACTCTCATTAAATTAATTTTCAGATACCTTTCTTGAAAAATTGTACAACTATATCCTCAATTTGTTCTAACCAGTCAAACTCTAAGGATACCTTAACTCTTGTTAATTGATGCTATGTGGTTTCCTATCATGAAGATCTGTAGGCCAGGTTTAAGCTGACCTCTGGAATAAGGAAAGAGGTGGTGTTTGTGACAACATTTGCTTCTCAAATAAAAGTGCCAATTGGAGCCATGAACAAAGTACAAAGAAAGGTCAGAGCTGAAATTCAACTTTTTCATACTTGGGCTTCACAGTGCAGTTCAGTACTAAGGCTGTTTCCTTTATGTTTAACCAGTCAGATGTGAAAAATTACATAAAGAACATAAAACACGGAGACAGGAAAAGTGAAGCATATTACAAGCAAAATTCTTGTATCATGGAAAATCATTAGGATTCCTGAACACAAAGTATGGTGAATAGTCCCAAACATCATAGCAATTGGGTTGTTGATGGTCTGCAGGGCCTTGTTCATCACTAGCATTTGCAAACTTATCAAGTCTTTGTACCAGCCAAAAGAATTGGCTCAATTGTGGAAAACTGAGGTGATTCTTTTTCGTTATGGTTTCTTTCAGAAATCATGCAGCAGAATTTTTATTTTTAAATAAAACTCTGGTCAATTTTTCTGTGTAACTAAGATACAACTTTACAATTGCTGCACTTTTGTTGATAGTGAGGAGCAAAGAATTCTAGGAGAAAACCTTCCTAATGCACCATCAGTAGGATTGCAGCATTATGCACTATCATGATGGGTTGCTTCTTCTTCCATTGTTAGGTTTTTCAGAATGTACTGATCAAAAAGTCTTGAAAGATTAATATCCGCTGTTGGCTAATGTATTTGCTGGAAGAGGAGGGCAGGAAAAGATGACATTACCTTGTTGACACCAGTGTGCTGTGAGATGATTGTAGCAGATGCAACAAAGCCAACAAAGGGGTTTTATTGCCTTACCTTATGTCATTGAGGTGCAGGAAGCAAAGCCCTCTCCTTTTCCTTTGACATCTCACCAGGGGACTGCAGGTTGATATTAGAGCTTCTGTAACACTAGGGATTTGGCATATTTAGTGCTCTGTATGACAATTTGTTCTGTGGCTATAATTCCCCAAAATACCCAGATTAGCACTTTTACTTAGGTTTAAACTCTTTAGTGGGCTCTCCTCTTCTGTGTTGTTCTGTGGAGTTTTTTTAATCTCTTGACAGTTCAGTAGCTTGGTCTTTATTAAAGGCCCATGTTGCACAATTATTAAAAATACAGTAGTTGCCTGCAGTAGTAAAAATAGTTACATATTAACACCAGTAATAAGGAAACCTTATGATAGCATATTGCCAATCAAGACTGTATGTGTCCTTGCATGTGTGAGTGGGAGCAAAGCTGGTTTGGGGCCTTTTGGGAGAAACATAAACTTTTCATTACAATTTCCAGAGGGTTGACTTCTAGGCCTCATGTCTTGCCTCACAGGCTAACAAGCCCTCCTGAGTCAAGAGGCACTAGAAAGATTTTGCAGAAACCATGTAGATCTTGAAGAAACACTCTTTTCTCTGTATATATTCGTGAAGAACATCTTGACTCACTATCACTACTCTCTAATAATATTGAATGTTCCACATGAAGTGCACCTATGTAAGGTCTTAAAGCCCATGGTGTTTGACCATAAAATCACACTAGCTGTGCCCATTCTGTGTCATTTCTTTGCTGCTTCTTACCCTCCTTCCCACCAACACTTTCAACCCTAGAGAGAGAGGCTGCTGTGGAGATTTGACTGGGGCAGGTAGAAGAAGGAAATGTGATGTTTTCCATGGTCCTGTCATTCATTTTGCAGTTTCCTCCTGAGTTATCACACAAAGGAGTGCAGCTGCAGGTGCTGCCTCCTCTGCAGGTAAATCTACACACTATTGCCTGAGGACAGCCCCGAAAGGTGTAAAATGTCTGAATTTCAGCAGAAAACAAAGTGACCAAGCTTTTTTGTATCCTTTCAATTGTTGAGTTTAATGGAGTTATGATGCAGAAATAGAGCTGCTACAGCATTAAATATAATTTCAAAGCCTTTTCATCTTGTCTTACTTGCTTTTGTGTGTAAGAAGTACACCCTAGGTCTTTCCTTCATGATTTTCTCACTTTGTTTCATGTATATGTGTACCAAAGAGGGAAGTTCTTTCTCCTTTATAGTCATTCAGACTAATAGCAGGCTACTACCAATAGCCAATCCCATCATCATGGAAATTTAGAGATAAATAAATGAGACTGCTGATTGTGGCACTACTATGAACAGAAGCTGCCTACATGCAGACTCCTGCCCCTGCTTTCCATAGCAAATGTACTGTTCTACTTCATAGCATTATGTGGGGATAATGCACAGCACACAGTTGCTTTTTTCCCCTATTTTGATGCCTTTTTACTTGGAAGCTGATGTTTTGTTTGCTGGCCCGGGAGCACAGTGCTCTGTAGCATTATGTCTGAGTGTGTTGACAGCGCTGTCACTTTGAGTTTCCATCACATCTTTAACTAATAAGGCAGGAGTAAAGATTTTGAGCTGTGACTGAATTTGGGCAAATGCCCCCAAAAATTTGCTAAAAATTCTCACATACATTTTCATATAATTTCACGTCGACTCCTGCTGTTCCCCTCACAACAAAGCGCTGCAGATAAACCTTGCTAGCAATCTTCTCTTAAACACAAACTCATAGTCTCAAATAGGCCTCCTGCCACCAACTCCATTTGCTGATGGATCTATTACATCACTTGCATTTTGTTTGCTAAAAATGACAATCTTGTGGTGTCTAAGTCTTCTCAAAATTATTCTTTTACTTTCCTTTATGTTTTGCTGAGGAAGGGCAAATAATTCCCAATCAACACCTGAATCCTTCCCCAGTGATGTTCCTGAAGCTGCAGAAATGTCCCAAATTTGTTACTTATCTCCAATATCTTGTCTTATATCAACTGAATAGATCATCAGCTTAACACTGGCAGATTATTTTTTGAAGAAAGGAAATAAAGAAACCCCAAGCAAAAAGAAAAAATCCGACAAAACAACCAAATCAAATAATCACCAAAACCTTTGTATCCAAACACCAAATTTAATATCACAAAAGCAATAGTTGTACTACTGTGACCCAGAGTGAATAATCAAGGCAAGGAGAAATTTGCATCATTTCTCATGGGAAATTTTAAGTCTTGCCATGCTGGAATGAATGAAAAATTTTTCACTGATGTCTACCATTTCATATAATTTGACTCCCAAAGGCAAAAATAAAATTGAATCTGTGATTCTTAGAAAGAAGAATCAAAGATGGCTGGAGGGACATTTATCAGATGTAAACCATTATCTATAACATTCTATGAAATATTAAGACATGAATTCTCATATGCAGAGTAATCAAAATATTTTTAAAAATGTTTTCAAGCTGTAAGTATTTTTGTCAATTTTAAGAGAAAGAATTCTTTTTGCAGGGCTGTAATGTACAATGAAGTAGTTAATAGGTTGGTATTTTCATACATAGTGTTGCTTAAAAGCACAACATGCCACAATATTTCCTTCTCATCTGAATTCTCTATGTGATAGAGATCATCCTTTCCCACCACCTTCCTAAGTTAATGAGGTACAGAAAACCTCACAATGAGGTGAAAGAATAAATTAAATAATTACTGCTAAACTGGTGCACGGGAGCTTTTTGCTCAAGGGGATCTTCCTCTTGTGTTCTCATCCAGAAGAAAGTGGATTATCTTATTCCCAATGTAGACTCTCTTTGTGACACTGCTGTGTGACACTGCTCCTTTACTTCCCACCATGTGTACAAATATGAAAACAAAACAAAACAAAATGCATAAATACACATAATTATACATATATGTGTGTGTTTATATATAAATATGTATTCCTATATTTTTGGTCTTCCAAAATAGGTAGACTGAGATTTCATATTAGTTTGACTTTTTTTTTTTTTTTTTCCTAAAATGGAATCAAACAAGTTCTTCTAGAGAAATGGGGAAATATGGCCAAATATTAAAGACTTTCCTTTTTCTGAGACCCCAAATCTCTACCATAACTTCCTTAAATTTTACAGAGATAGTAGAAATTTCTTACTTAAATTCCAGTCTTTAAGTACTTGCTTGTGTTGTTATTTTCATCTGTGACACTGTGTGCTTATCAAAATGTATTTCTTTACTGGAACAATCAAAATTCCTTTTGTTCCTTTTAATAAATAAATGCTCAATTCTAAGACTGTCCTCAGAGAAAGTTCATGCAAAAAAAAAAAAAAAAGAAATGAAAATACGAAGAAAAGAAATAAATGGTTACTGGGATTGCACTTGGTTTGATATCGTATGCAAATCTAATTTGGCTGTTATGCTGCAGACACACACATGCATTCACCAACATACATACAATAGACAATGAAAGAGAAAACCTGAAAATATGTTCTATTAACAACTGTATTTCAATTTTTTTATTATTATTTTATTACAAATCTTTATGCTATGACCCTATTTGATGTATGTGCATTGCTATTTAGAGAAAAGAAATCTATTATTATTTACAGTATTATTGGCTAAAGACTCCAGATGTTTTCTAGCTGCTTTTGTACAAGGGATTGTGCAAACATAAAAACAGGATGACATTGCCAAGAGTTTAGTCTGAATACACAAAACAGGGGTGCAAAACCAGAAGGGCAAAATGATGAAATAGTTTCCATGAGTTGGTATCAGCGCACAGAATCTTCACAATAATTCAATCCTGTAATTTTCAGTCTGACCCCATACTCATATAAAATGTATACTTAAAAAGTTTTCTGAGATGTCACTGCATATTCTGTGGAGTGAACGAAGTTATAGATTTCAAATCAAAGTGTCTCTCTCAGAACTGATTACATTTCCCTGTTTTAGGAAAGCATCCTTGGTTGGGATATGGTTCTGCAATCATTGGAACATACTTTGCCAGAGAATTAAAAGAGAAGACAACTAAAAACAAAACCAACCAAACAAATAGATCTTGGTGATCTCTTATGCGTTCTTGCCAAAGGGAATACAAAGTTAGAGAGATTTCATATACTGTGAGTTCTTGAGTTCTGTAGCTTGGTTGTCATTTCCAGATCCTCGGGTGTTTGTGCATTTGTTCTCCTCAGAAAAGTTGTGCAGAGATCTGAATCCAACTCTTTGAAATGGAAAAATATCATCCAAATCAAAAAGAATTCAAACTACATATTTTCAATTTCTGGATGACCACAGTAAAACTGGGTACTTGCATGGGTGCTGCCTACTCATCTCGCTGTCTCCAGATGCCTCTTTGCTCTTGTTTTCAACCCCATGCTAAAACAACTGACAACCTTTCTACAGAGTATGGGAATAAAAAAAAATAAAATAAAATAATAAAATTTAAAAACATCAAAACAGAGGAAATGATTGCTGCATGACCAGCGTGAAATTACAGGGCAAAAATTTATCAGAAGAAGGATCTCATGAACCTTGCCTCTCCATTATTGATGCCACAGAGGATGCTGGGATCCTGTCTCAGTTTTTACCCAATTATGAATCTTTTCTGACTCAACATCAGAGTTCTATTGATATGTGGCACTGACAACCCTCCTATGTACTCACAAATTTATCATTTTACTTGCTTAAGTGTTGTGGCTATGAAACTCACCTGACAGGATGTCTGTCTGAGCAGCCTGATGACACAGCGATTTCCAAACTTCAGGATACGAACTTCAGTACAATTTCATATTCCTCCATTCTTTGCCAGATGATGGGAGTAAATACAGCAACAAAAGAAAAAGAGCTGTAGCTCTCCAGGCACCCTAAACTGGAAAACAGGATGGGAAGCAGAACAGAGCCCCCATGTTCCAAGGGGAAATGGGAAGTGTCCTGATACTGCATGTAAACATGTGTGTGTATCTATGAGGCCAGATGGGATCCATTCAAGAGGACTGAGGGAACTGCCAGAAGTGCTCTGAGCCATATGCCATCATTTACCAACAGCCCTGGCCACTTCAAATGTGTGTTCATTTTTGGGCCTCCTGCTGCAAGAAAGAAAATTGAGAGCCTGAAGTGGGTCCAGAGAAAGGAACCAACCTTGAGAAGGGTCTGGAGCATCCTCACAGACTATTAAGAGGTGCTGAATGATCCTGAGTGGCTCAGTTTGCAGAGAAGGAGGCTCAGTGGGGACCTTGTGACTCTGCACAACTCCTGACAGGAGGGGACAGGGGTGGATTGGTCTGTGCTCCAGGGAACAGGGACAGGACAAGTGAGAACAGCCTCAGGTTGTGCCAGGGGACGTTTAGATTGGAAATTGGTGAAACCTCCTCCATTAAAAGGGTGGTCAAGCCCTGGCCCAGGCTGCTCAGGGCAGTGGTGGAGTCACCATCACTGGAGATATTAAAAATATATGTAGATATGACAATATGTGTAGATGCTAAACTCGATAATCTTATACGTATTTTCCAGCCCTAATAATCCAATTTTTCTGTAATTTTATGACATCATGCAAACAGCAAAAATGCCAATCACATAGATGACAGAAAAAAAAAAAAAATTAAACGTAATGTAGGGTACCTACCTTTAGAATAGATCTCTAAGAATTAAAGTTGTATTTATTAGGAAAAAGAAAGAAAGAATCATATCCAAGTCTTTCCATTTTATTATTGTTCAATCACATGTAATATTCAAGACTTTAAGCCTACAGTAAAAGCATTGGCAATCAAATAAAAAATTACTAATCATAAAATAAAAAGGGTAATGATAACATTTATTCTAATAAGCACATGGTTTAAGCCGGTAAAATAAAAGGGAATAATTGCCATTCTTCAAGTCCATTACAAAGAGCAGTAAGAGGGGAGAAAGAAATTACTGCAAAATTAAAAATAAAAAAAAACCAAAACAACAAACAATTGTATTACTAGAAAAACAAAATGTCAGTGGTTTAGAAAACACGTTTTCTGAAGTTTTAGCAGGCTTATCCATCAATAAATTTCAAGAAAAATATACCCTTTATACATGTATTTTTCTGCAGCTTGTCTGCATTTCTGATACATTGTTTAAATGGGTTTCGCCTGCCTTAATAAGGCACATCATTTGAACAGAAACCTCACTGTGTGATAACAGGCAACACATAGCGAAAAAATGCCTCGAGCTTTTTTCCTTGCTATATTTGGCTCTCTGGGCTAAGTCGATTTGAGTTGGGCTGATTATAATAAGCCAGAAAGTCACTATGAACTAATTATTTTCTGTTCATTTATGTGATTAATGGTGAAAACTTGGATAACTTTTACATATCTTGAGTCCCATATAATTAATCATCTTGAACTTTACAAAAAAAAATAAAGAATAAACCCCCTCAAGGTGCCCCTGGATTTTCTTCCAAAGCATTGGAGTTTCACTGGCATTAGCTCATGCAACTGACAAAATCAGGGGATGTTTTGCAAAGAAGTGACATGTTTGTGCAAGTCCTCAGAGGGCATTGCTGAATTTCCTCAGCCACCAAAATACTAGGAAATTAAAAAATGTGGTAGCAAGTAAGTTATTGGGTGAACTAATGACAGTGCTGGGAGTAAAAAGAGGAGTGAGGGGAGGGGGGAAAAAAGCAAATCACAACACACAAATGAAAAAGGACCTATCCTCCAGAGAGACTACATGGCTTGAAGGAAGTAATATGGGGAAGACAGTTGTTTTGGATCAATTTGTTGACAGCTAAATCAAGCTCATAATAAGCCCAAATCCTGAGGCAAATGCTAGCATTTGATAAAGCCAGAGCACCCTCTTCAAATTGTCAGGGTAAAGAGTTCTACCTTTCTCCCATTTCCTTCTTACTTTACCCTACACATGTTATACAGATAGCCTAGAATCTAAAATGTATACTTAAAACATGAAAAAGGTGAAAATTCCACTCTGCATATTTCTTCAAGGGGACTGACTTTTTTTCCCCTGTGTGGTGAAGACTGACCAGGCAATAGAAGGTGAATATTGCACTTTAGGGAAGAGAAGAAATCTCTTGAACAATGACAAAGTAATTGCCAAAGTGCAACCCTGTCCATTGGCAGAGGCATGTATGAGAAGCTGGTTTAGCAGTGGGATATGCCAGTCCTACATCCAGTCTCATGTACTACACCACCACAGCTGCAGGAGAATCCAAAATAGTGCAGAGGGAGAACCAGGGACCCTGGTTCTCAGGGTGTGCTCACACAGAAATCAGAAATTACAGAGGAAGAGAATCTATGCTCAGAATCCCAGATTATGCAGGCTTTCAGAGACTTGAAGAGTTTCACATTTTCTCTGTAGTCTAAGAAACAAGGATGGGAAATTTGGTTTAAATGAATTGGTTTTACACAACCCTTGCTATTTTGCCAAAAGCACTAAAATACATGTTATGATTTTTCCTTATTGCTGTAGATTTACTCTTTATAGTACGAGATGATTAAACCTTTTAAGTAGTTGTCTCTATTGCTACTCTTACAGGAAGTCTGAGCCAATTCCATTTTCCATTCAAGAATTTAAAATAAATAATGTAGGGGTTAGAGGAAGAATCCACCAGTATTTAGTCATTATAGGATTTTAATTCACTATTCCCTGAACCAAGCTTGCACAAAAACTGTAAGTCAAAGGTCCCCTGTGTAAACCCTGGGAGAGTAAACAAGTTTTACACTAGAATTTCACTCCATGCCAGGCCAGGCTGAAGTCAGAGTTATCATTGTGGAAACCCAAGAAAACCTATCTGTTGCTCTTTCATGTGTAGGCAACATTCATCTTTTGAGAGACTCCTCCCTTCCTGTGTGGCCCCTGAGGAGAAGAGTCTATTTTCAAAATCCTCTTCTAGGATTGTTACAGCTACAGAACTTTTAAATACTGAATCAGCCTTGGTGATCTATTTGAAAGCCCTCTGTGATTTCCCATGTTGAAAATGAAGATGTCCAGAAGTGGTTGTGAGAATGCCACAGCTGTATCTGCTACCACCAACGTCCATTTGACATTGATTATTATGTGCTCTATTATTTAGCTGATAGGGTACATATTGGTTCAGGCTGGACTGCAATCTTTTGCAAAATTTCAGCAAAGAATGGGAGGGAAAAGTTGGCATGCCAGCTCCTTGACAAATGGCTCCTTTTGTCAGAACCAGTATCTTCACTGAGGAAGGCAAGGAAAAGAAAACCTGGAGAGAGAGCTGGCAGATAAGCATGAATTGACAGTAATTACTTGAAGAGGGCCTAGCAGAAATTCTCTGAGATCATACTTCTTCAGGGAATACACTAGAGGATCATCACATTGTGCTGTAATTATTACACCCTTCCCAGTCATTCTCTTTGCCTCACAACTGAATTAGCCCTAGTGAAAAGTGACATCCTTTTGTTTAAAAAGTGTGGGGGAGGGGGAGAGCCTCAGGGTTGGAGCAGAGGAATGTCTCCATGAGAAAACATTTTGTCTTTGGCTAGTGACTCCTCCCTACCTTTACAAACTACAAGTTGAAGGTACTGATTATATGTAAACATCTAAGTAGAAGTGAGTTGCACTAGATTCCCTGTATAGTCTTGTAGGTTCCCTTTATAGTTGGGGAAAAAAAAAAACAGGATTCATAAAGATAAGCTTCAAGTCACCCTGAAATGGCTCTCTAAGACAAAGAAATCTTGCCTTTGTCACCTTTGACTAGCAGTGTCTTAAGGACTAAATCAGATGCCGAAGACTAAAATCTGATAGAGCAAACCTGACTGTTGAGTTCTGTTGGTATCAGATAGGAGCACAAACGGCGTGGGACAGTCATTTAAGGGGTAAAAAAATGTAAACATGTGCTCACAAACTTTAGTAGTAGGAAAATTGTTCAGAGGCTTACTTACCACTAAGGTGCACTTGACTTCAGTCAGGATAAGTACATGAATGTGCTAAAATAGACATTCAAAATTGTTTGGTGTTTTTTGTGCTTGCTTGTTTGGTTTGTTTTTGGATTTTTTGGGTTTGTTTTTTGTTTTTTATTTTTATTTAACAGTTCTTAAGCTACAGTTTACAGATTTTCTCAAACTTGGACCATCTGCCTGGTTGCACGTGCATAAATATGCCCCAGTTTCTTGACAGTTACTAGTATAAAGAGCATCCAGAATGCATTGAAGCCATCAAATCTTGTAAGTTCTTCTCCTCACTGAACTGGGGCGTGTTACATCCACTCCTGATAGTCCCAGAGCAGATGACACGGTTACAGTTTTCTGTCAGTTGAACTGGATTTAGTTATGTTGCTTTTCCTGTAGTCCCATCCTCCAAAGAGACAGACAGGTGAAGTGGGGACAAAATGAAAAGTGCAGGGAGTTAGCAGTCTCAGAGATGTCAGAGGACAGATCACAGTAGAGAATTTAGGAACAGCATAAAAATGAGCGAAAGCAGTGTAGGGGCAGAGAGGGGGGTGGGCCTCTGTTAAATTTTTGTGTAAAAGCAAGTTAGAGGCAAAGCCTGTGGACCAAATTCCAGCCTGAGACATCTTGAGGTCAAAAACTTGTTTGGATTATAACAGAAGTCCTTATCCAGCTGTTGCTGAGTGGGGCTCACACACCACCAAGGGCTGCTGTGACCTTCTCCGCTCTGCCAGTGACCAGGCTGGAGGTGCCCAAGGAGGTGACACACTGGGGATAGCTGATCCCAGCTGGCCAAAGAAATGTCTCATTTCATGTGACATTATTTTCAGGAGTAAAACCTAGAGGAAAGAGGAAGAGGGGATGATCAGAGTTATGGAGTTTGTCTTCCCAGATAACCATTGTGGTCAATCGAAATCCACTCTCCTGGGAATGAATAAATCCTTTCCTGCCCATGAGAAGATATAAATACATTCCTTATTTGGTTGGTTGGTTTTGTTTAGTTTGGAGTTTCTTGTGGGGTTTTTTTTGTTTTTGTTTTTGTGGGTTTTTTGTTTGTTTGTTGTTTTTTGGATTTTTTGTGGGTTTTGCTTTTAAACAGTCTTTAATGAAAGTCACAATTTTCCATACCTTTACCCTTCCATTTCTCTTCCTCATCCTGTGCCTGGGAAGTGAATGAGTGACTGTGTGGTACTTAGTGGTATCCCACAATGTCTATTCAAATCCTGGACAAGAAAGTGAACTTTACACCTAGTTTTTTTGCCCTTTGGAGGAGAAGTTCCATATATACCCTCTCAGGAGTTTTCAGTGATGTTAGCAAAGAAACAAAGAGTAACCTGTCTGCAACTAGTAGCAACATCTAACCCACAAATGATAAGAAATTTATTCTGTCTTTAAAGTTTAAATCAACACGTAATGGACCTAATCATCATTTGTTACAGATTTTTAGAAGTAAGCAAGGAAATGCTTATTTATGCCAATTGACAGTGTAGACTCAGAGAAATTCTGATATATATGATGTATATTCCCTATTTGTTATTTGCTATGGGTTGGCATTTTATTGGTTTTATAAAACTTCAAAATGTCAATAAAACAAGAATTTTAAAAAACTTTAGATGCCATCAAATTATTCTTTGGCAGCACTGACTTCACAATAGGATTGGATTGTACATTAATGCTTAATTTCCTTTTATTGTATTTTTAACTGCCTTTTTATTGTATGCACATTTATTGTTGTGAAATGCCTTGGGATGACTTTGTCAAGAAAGGTACCATATAAACAAAATGGTATTGATCTGATGATAAGCGGAACAACAACCAAAGAAGTGAGATATTTCCTAATAAACTTGCATACAGCAATACATTGTTAATGTTGTATTTTAGCTTAACACTTTTACTGGTTAAAAGTAACATAGATGACAAGCTACTACTCCCTATTGGATCTTTGATTGACAACTTTACTTCCATCAACCCTCTTCTGCAAACTGTGGTAGAAAGGTTTAATTGTGTTTGTAATTAATTGGATTTTAATCAGACTGTATAAAGAAATTGCAGAAGATTTTTTTTCTCCTTTTTTTTTAAAGCAGCAAAAAGCTCTCTTTCAACATATTGCTAGGGATGCAGAAATATTCATTGCTACAATAGTTTGAATAGTGAATTAAAATGCATCAATACAAAAGTGGTTAGATTAGTTAGCATTTGAAGAACAGTTTCATATATTCCAGAGGAAGGGAAAAAAAAAAAAGGAAAGGAAAAAAGAAAGAAAACCCCAAACATGAAGCTTAGTTTATTTTAAACCAAACGTGTATGGTGTTGAATTGAGCTCTCAAGAAAGGTATGTTCTGAGCCCTTTAAATTACTTGCATTGAAACTTATAAACACTCATTAATAAGGTTCTATGGGAAATAATTTCCAACTTCTTTTGCATAATGTTACAGCACCTATTGAAATAATATTTTGCCATATCACAAAGATAAATCCTAATAAGGAAGGCAATTAAAGCCAAGTAGAGAAACAAAAACTTCCATAATGTTATCTCTAAGTACCAACTGGTAATGAATTGAATGCAGAAATCTATGTGGGAGTTCATAGTCTTTTCGATGTCTTCAGGATTGGGATGAGTGGGTTGGCGCCTGTTCCCAGATTCACTACTTCTCTGCTTTTTCCATTTCCCAAGTCTTCATTAAATCTGGGTCTGGAGAGTTTTATGCATGCAAAAAGGCTGACCTAAGACTTTAACACATCTGGGTAGGGAGACATTTGCATGCTCCAGCAATTGTATTTAAAGTCATTAAAGAACCACAAGAATGGGAGGGAAGCACAACCGAGAGTAACAAGTGTCTAGCAGAGTCACTGTAAAAAAAAGACTGTGCTGAGTGCCAGCAACACCATTTCAGTGTCCTCATCAATTTTTATAGGCCATGCTGCTTGTCTGGTGAGATTTAATGACTTGCAATGACTGGCCAATGAAACATCTAAATGGTGGGGACTTGAGCCAAGGACTTTTGTACAGGAGGTCTGAAGCCTTGAACATCACTTGCTCCATTTTTTGGTTGCTCTCCACAGCAAAGTCTCTGCTCTAAGGCAATTGACAACACACAGTATCCAAACAGGACTAACTGAACTGTTTGGATGCCTACAGATAGCTGGATCAATCTCCTCAGGAAGTGAAATCTCTCTTAATTTGCTTTCTCCTGCTACTCTCCTTATTTTTTTCTCTTTACATCATAGCAATGCAGTCCTTCACCCTCTACTTTTGTTTCCTTCTTCAAGCCTTCATCATATAGAGCAGCATCTCAAAACAGTGCTTGTGGAAACCTTGAAGTAAATCATCATAGCCTCACTTTATATTTTTCTGTCAACCAGTTACGTCACTGCAAAGAAGAAGGTATAGCAAAGCAATAGTGGTGAATATTAAAGGTCAGATCCCCATAGTAAGTGTTAAAGGTCAGATCCTCAGACAAGGCTATGAAACCCTGTCTGATTAAGCCTTAGGACTCTACTTTTGCCAGGCAAATTCTCTTCCAGTATGCAATGATCACACCATTGCAGATATAATGACTTTCTTCTGCCTAAACAGTATTCTTTTTTTTTTTTTCCTAAGAATGTGTACCCAAGTGTAAAAGTCCTTGCTGAAGTTTTGTGCTGCAGCTTCCAAGTATTTCCCTCTGTCACCTTCACTGCAAAGAAAGAATGACTCCTCTGCAAAGCATCCCCAGTAGTGTATGCTTTAAGGTCACCTACGAAAGAGTTAGCTGTACATTAAGTTATACCTTGCTGATAACAAGATGGATTTAGAAAGTGATGAGAAATGACATGGTACACATGTACATTAAAGCAGATGACAGGAAATTGAAAACATTACTGTAACTTATTAAACATTGATTTTCCAGACATTCCTTGGATATTGTTTGACGAAAATAAATGTTAACAGTAACAACAGCAGAAACAATCAGAAAGGAATTGTGGTCTCATTTTGGAGCTGGGAGTGAGAGGCAGGATCAGTGAGGATAAGAGAACTTGTGGAAACTGCAAGTATAGCACTTGGTCTACTCTAAGAAAGTACAAAAATGTTGTGGTGTTATTCTTGCAGAATAGAATAGAATAGAATAGAATAGAATAGAATTGAATTGAATAGAAATTTCAGTTGGAAGTGGCTTACAATTATTTACTTATCCACCTCATTGACCATTTCATGGTTGACCAAGGGACACTCATTTAGGCATTGGGGCATTGTCCACACTTATAGACAAAGGGCATTTACCACTTGTTTAAGAATTCTCCTCCCCTGTTTGACCAGAGGCTCAGAGACTGAAAGTCCATGGAAGAGTGGGGAGTTAGGATATAACTTCTAAATGTTAAACTCTGCTCATGACTTGTAATGATCTTCTTTCAGACTTTGGAGAGTTTGGCTTAGAGACACCCTACAGAGACAGAAATTTACCACTTTACTGATGTAGAAATATTAACTGCTTTTATAAATTTTCCCAAGTTCATTTATGATTGACTTTTTTTTCTTTAACTGAGCATTCTACAGATCAGTCCTGTCCAGAACATTGATCCTAGAACACAGGGCTGTTCAGAGTCCTAACCAGGACCAAATGCTGATATTTGTGCTCCTGTTGATAAGCCCTTTAAAAGTATTATGGTTTAATTTCAAGTGTCATTTGAACAGAAATTGGTTGAATTAATGCAAAAGCCTACAAAGTCAAATATGTTCATTTAATGAAACTTTCTCCTGAAATCAGTCAGCATTTCTTTCTGAAATAAGCCAGTGTTAAACTTCACTAAAAATTTGGTTTTACACTCATTGAACAAATTAGTAATCTTCAGCAGGAAAAAGGATTATCTACAAGATGATGTGTAGTGGTTCAACTAAAAGTGTGCAAGCACAAGTGCAGTTACTGGCAGGCTCCTGAGGAGGATTGGCAAATCTGGACAGGGAAGAAGAAACAAGGTGAGTGAAGGGGCTCTGTGAGGTCAGGTCAGGTCAGGCTGGGTCAGGTCACACGTGGGGGCAGAGGGTAGTGAACTCCTGGTGACAACTCTAGCTATGACAGTCTAGGACTGGCAACCTTGATATCATCTGGCATAGTGCACGTGCAGGATCTCAGCCTCCCACCAAGACTGATATATGTATATATTGCCTCCTGACAATTGTCCCATCCCTGTGAGAAGAAATACAATTTTGGGCTGTTCATGTCACGACTGGACTTAAAATTATTGTCTCCATGGCAATAAGATATAAGAAAGGATCAGGATGAATTATTTAATTTTGGGTACTCACATTAAAGCATTCTTCCTCCTGTGTCCCTACCCTAAAAGAGGGTGGCATGGCTTGTGATGACACCTGGGAACACTCTTGCCTTTGAGTCCTGTTTAGGGAATGGCTGAGAGAGTGCGCTCAGCATAAGCCAAACCTGTGACATAGGCATGATAAAAATTAAATAGTATAGATGATCATGTGCCAGTGTTCAGCCTGTCTTTTGACTCTTTGTAGTTTATCCATATAGATGCACTCTCTGGTGCCTGAATTTGCATTTGAAGTGCCTTCAAATATGTATTAAATATGGACACGCTATTTCATTTATTTTATATATACCATGCAGTAAGTTTCATTCTCCAATGCATTCCTCTGCATACAGATTGGAACAGAAAATATCTTTTTAGGAAGGAGATGTGAAAGTATTAAATATATTACTGAAAGTGTAGCTTCTTCATCTGCTTAGAAATTTTTCATCAAAACACTTTTTAAACCTCTGAGTTCTTAGATCTTTTTGGTACAAAACACTTGTCTGCATTTTTTCAGGTGTCAGTGAATGCAAACAAAACAAAGCAAAACAAAACAAAACAAAACAAAACAAAACAAAACAAAACAAAACAAAAGATGTGTAGTTATCATATCTCCTTCTTAAATATCTGGGGTTTTCTTCCAGCATATTTTCCTTGTCTGTTCTTGCTTCCTAGAAAAGCAGAAACAATAGTAACAGTATCATCACAATTTAAAAATGAACAAATATTGTCAGCATTCCCAAAAACTCGAAGCCATTCCCTCTAAATGTGTAGTAATCAATCAGGGGTTTTGGGATGTCCAAGGACTTGGAGATTTTTGACATTCCTAAATGTTACTGCTGGCTAGGGCATAGGAAAAGATAAAAAAAAAAAGACAAAACACTGTACTATAAGTATTTATTTTCCTCTCCTTTTGGAATGATCCTGGCTCTGTGGTGTAGTAGGGCTCTCGTTGTACTCATAACAATCTGAGGATTCTTTGTCTCCATTGTAAGTGGCAAATTATGACACCTTCCGTGCTGAAACTGCTGAGCTGCTGGCAGATTGTTTCCGAGGAAAAATACACCTGAGAGCAAACTGGCAGCTAGGTAAGTCAAAAAGTGAGTAGATGTTCACTGGCTTTGGTGGGTGTCAGTGAGAGTTCTGGTGCTCTGGAGCACCAGACTCCTGGAACCAAATTCAATTACAATGCAATTTGGAACTTGTTCAGAGACTGTTTCTATCACTGGAAGTTCTACACATGCACACATTTTATGAAAGACTTGCCTGGGGGTACTCAGCATAATGATACTTACTTTGAACCAAACAGTAAACTCTTCCATCCAGAGAAAAAAGGTGTGATTCTTTTATTGCTATTTTATTATCATTATTATTGGGGGTTTTTTTTCCCTACCACTGTCTTGTTTGTGTGAAGGCTGAGAGGGAAGTACCCAAGCTGGATCTCCCAGTCCTTCATGAAAAGCAGTGTTTAATTCTTCTATAGTAGACAGAAATGCAGTCAAATATATTTACTTACCCAAGGCCCCACAGAAACATGTTGTTAAAATTCAGTGTTCCAAATCCTGAGAAGCTGCTCCTGCTTTTCTGGACAGTTAATATTGCCTTAGCTATTTTGATGGTGTAAAAAAGTCACTTCCTTCTGAGAAAGCATTTTTTTTATATTTCCTCTTATATTTCTTTATAGTTAGAGCTGCAAGAAACAATATATTGTCATCTCTGAGGACTTGTGATGGGTTTAGACAGCATCTACAACAATGTCTGAGTAAAGTAAAAATATGACAATAAGAATTGACTCTGGGTGCATCAAATGATATTCAGATGGAGTCTCCCATAAAAAGTGGATGCCTTCTGAAAAAGGACATCTGGAAGTGTCCACTGGAATTATTTTTTTGCTGTTTTATGAACAGGTGAGTTATGCAGTCCCCTACAGGAGACTACTAGGGTGAGTCAACGATTAATCTGAATAACTAATGAAGTCATGAGGTTACTCCTGTGCTTATGCAGATGTAATACAGAGCTGTGTGGCATGTTCAGTGATGAGTGAACATGCTACATGAGATGATACATCTCATACTTAACATCAGTACAGTCTACAAGGCCTCAGCTTCACCTCTGGGAAAGGATTTTCTTAAAAGAAGGGTGGAATTGGTTTTAAAAACCTTAAGAAAGAGTTAATGATTCTGACACCTCACTTCAGTAATGAACATCTCTATCTCTGTAAATCCCCTCTTATTGAATTGATTACCAGCTGCACTGTTGTGCAATGTTACTCATTGCTTTGTTGACTAGATAAACTCAAAAGTCAGGCATATGTGTAAGTTCTGGCCTATTTGACATAGGCTACAGATTTGGGCCTTGGTGAATTTCTACAGTTGGAATGTAAGAGGAAGTCATTGCATCCCAACAGGCATTTACTGAAGAACAGAGCCCACATCCAGTGCCAGACATTAAATGGCTCTTCCACAAACCACTTCACTGCATCCTTTTGCTGCCAGCCCCTTAGGTTTTGGAAACTCACTGTGCTACTCTGAGACTCAGTATTCCATTTAGCACATTCAGACTTAGAGCCATTAGCAACATCTCCTTTGGAGTACTCTTTTGGTATTCCAGTTCCAGGCCTGCCAAATACTGCAAGGTGGTGCTTCGTCATGAAACCAAGAGTGACAAGAATTCGGAGATCCATAAATGTCTGCTCATGACAGCACCCTGAACCATGAGAGTTTCAGGCAGCAGAGACAGCAGTGTAACTTGCTCTCCAAAGCTATAACTCTCATACAGTCCAGGAGGAACTTGAAAAATGGATTGGTTACTAGTGCTAGACACATTCATCTGCAAAAAAAAAACAAACCTGAAGCTCAGGGCAAGGGATGATGTATTTCCAAATGAAAAAGGTGAGGGTGGAAGGGAGGGGAAGAAAAAAATCTGTAAAGTGCAAGGGAAATACTGAAAATTATTTCCTCCTTAGTTAATTAATTATCCCTCATGGCTGCTAGTCCTGCTGCATCCTCTTTTAGCTGCATTGGTGACCTCTCAGTGTAGGTGGTAGTCTTGTAAAACACCGAATAAAAGCATTAGTAAAGTCACCCATTTCCAGGGTAATTTTTACTTACATATGGGCAAGGAAGTATACAAAGAACATCACTTCTCCATGGACCCCGTTTGTGTTCTGAAGTACCTAACTTTGAATTAACACCTTCAAGGGTGTTTTCAATGGCATCCCTTGTTCTAGTCAGGACAGAAAAGAAAATGCTGAGATATCCTGAGAATTGTTCTTACTGTGGTATATTTATCAACCGGAAGGATCCAAAATATATTTTAAAAAAGGATGCTCTTTCCAATATTTTTTTGGGGAGGGAGAGTGGTTTGCTGTTTACTTGAGTGTTCATACATCTCATGGCTGTTCATACAACACATTTAGACCTCAGATATGAGTGACTTTGGCTGCAGAAAAAAACCACAACTGCAACAAAGCCTATCAAACCCCAGTAATAATAATGCCATATCTTACAGATCCTGGAATCATAAAAGGGTTTGGATAGGAAAAGACCTTTGGATTGGAAAAGATCATCTAGTTCCAACCCTCCTGCCATGGGCAGTTACACCTCCCACGCTGTTCCAAGCCCAACTGGACATGGCCTTGAACATTTCCAAGGGTGGGATGTGCACAGCTTTCCTGGGCAACCTGTGCCTGTCACAGATCTTAACAAGGAAATGTCACACAATGGAAATATCTTTTCATGAGGGCATGATTTACATGACCTTAGCTTTGTAATCAGAAAGAGATTCTACTTTTATCGAAGCAAAAGTAGATCTCTAAAAAGTAGCCAAACTATCTCTAAGCAAAACCAAACCAAAACAAATGTGTGGGTACTGAATAAAAAGTCTCTGCATGGCCTGAAAGATATGGCAGTCATTAGGTTTTCCTCCCTGTGCTGTCGAAACATCAATTAACTGTACCTGTGACACTGGATTATTTTAATTTCTCTCCATGCAGTCCTCAGTGCCTCAGTCTGTACACAGTTCATATGCTTCCACAAATTTATCCTCATAATTCCTTCCTCTTGTTAGTTATCCCCTTCATTTAGCAGGATGGAAGTGGAGGCACAGAAGATTAAGTGACTTTTTCAAGGTCATTTAGAAGGTTTGATCCCATACTCCAAATTTTCAAACTGTATGTTAAACACAAAACCTTAAAGTAGCTGTCTCTGTTCTTGTGTTTAACAATTAACAAGTACAGCACAACTGGGATATTATAAATTAGTTACACATTTACTGATTACTTAATTATAAACGTTAACAGCTCACCATGTTTTCTCCAGCCTGAAAAGGACAAACTTTGTAATTTCAGAGACCAAAGACATTGTTTGCATTATTTTCTTCTTCATTTTCCTGAATATTTTTCTTTCTTCTCTTTTTTTTTAATAACAAATCTGCAATCCAGGTGGACAAAATTTCCGAAAAGCATAGATGGAAATTATGCATTTTTATTGACAGTCCTACACTAAATCCCCTTTGGGGACTGTGAATATCTTCTTCCAAATGTCTTCGTACGGTTTGAGATAATGAAGGTGTCACTGTAGATTTACAAGACGATAGCATTCCATGATGAACTTTATCTTAAAATAACTGCAAGCATAATTATCCAGCATAAATGAGCCTCCAGGGAATAAATTTTCTTGAAAGTGACTGCCCCTAGTCCTATCACAAAAAGGCTGCATCTTCAGCAGCCACAGTGTACTGGAAGAGGAATCAAGAATATGTCTTTCTTCTCTGTACCCGCCTTCAAAATATTCATGTTCTGTGCAAATAAAGCCTGCTGGTGCCAAAGGCTATGTACAAAATGAGTGTTCTTTCTTAAAGAGTCCACTTTCATTTTCTTCTTCCTTTTTTTTTTTTTTCCCTTATCTTCCTTCCAATGACCAGCAGACAATCAACCAAAGCAGAATAATGGAGAGCTTCCAGCACAGCATCATCCAGGGGAAGATGTTGTATTTTCCTTAGGGAAAGAATCAATTGGAGAAAGAATCGATGAACGAAAGTTTCAAGCTAGATCTGGATATTGGAACATTTGTCCTGAAGTAATTAATATATATTTAAAGGAGAATATGAACCTGGACCACCACACTAGCACCTTCTGCTGTTGTTATTCTTCCTAAAGAAAAACATCCCCACAGGTTGGGAGAGGAAAATCTCATTCTCTCTGCACTCTTTTCAAACAAAGCTTGTGTACAAATTGTATAGCAGAAATTTTCTTACCAATTCCTTTGCCTTTGTTTTCACTTCTTTCTTGGTAGTTAAATTACTGAGCAGGAGCTAAAGTTGCTCTTCTCTCTTGGAAACAGACCCTCAGAATTTCTGATGGCTGGTTTTCACAGCCCCACCAGTGTTTAATTTAAAATAGTTTATGATAGAAAAGAGATGAGCTGGTGAATGTTAACCTCCTTGTCTCAGACTTACCAGGGCATATGAGTATATGGAGGATAAAAGCAGAAAAACTTTCTCTGCCCCACATTGCCCATGGGATGATCACTCTGTTCCTCACCTTGTCAATTTTCTCTTTTAAAACTGAAATATAAACAGCCCTCTTCTGCATAAAATGCAGCTTCTTCAGGGCAACTAAAAGTACAATGCACTTTAGGATCTGAACTGAAGTGATGTCTCTGGATGGTTTTGAATAATAAAAAAAATTTTAAGAAATGAAGACCACAAAATGCTGAATACTGCAGCGAAAAACCCCCAAACCTAGACTGACATCTTTGCAGCAGGTGCAGTTGTAGCCAATAATTTTGAAAATTCAACTGTGTGTATGTGTGAAAGCATGGAAAAGTATTGACTTTCTTTTCCCATCTTTTTTGTTTGTTTGTTTGGTAATTTTGTTGGTTTTTTTCTTTTTTTTTGTGTGTGTTTTTGTTTATTTGATTTTTTTTCTTTTTTTGTTGCTGGAGTTATCTTTTTTTTGGTGGGTTTTGTGTTTGGTTCGGTTCCGGTGTTTTATTAATAAGGATTCATATGCTATAGAATATAAGACTGATGTCTTGAAAGCTGCACTGGATTCAATTTGGATTCTTCTGCATGTCAAGCTGGTGAAAATTAGGCAGCAACCACCAATCAATTTGGTTTGTGAGCATTTTGCAGCAATTTGTGAGACAAACAGGATTGCCAAGAGAAAAAGGTATGGTAGATTAGCATGCGTGTTGATTAAATACAGATAGAGACTACATTACTAATAGATAGTGATATTACAGATCTAACAGTATAAAGATATTATTTATATAAGATTAGTCTTGGGATATGAATTCTAACATTTCACCATGTTTTTTTTAAATGAAGGTGATCTCTACCCTAAACTAGAAGTGAGGAGCTGGACTGGTGTTCCAAGGAAATCATTGTCACTGCAATTGTCTAGAGGGTCTCTACAGACTGCTGTGCAGAGGAGTTTAAATAAAAAAGTGGTTCAATCACAGACTGTAAAAAGTGATAGCACTGAAGCACCCACAATGAGAAAAGCTGTGCAATGGGCTGATATTCAATCTTTTTTCAGAGATGGGTTGTTTTAAGAGAGAGCTTTTTCTTAAAAGACCAAGAACCTTCTTCCTTTAACTTTCACTCTGACACTAGCTTTTAAAAATAATAACCAGTCTTTCAAAATGTTGAACTTTTCTGGCAACCAGTTTTTGTCCTAGCAGAGAAGGCCATAGTTCACTTTCTGGATTCTTCCAAGTTTCAAACACTAGGGCCAACATAAATCTGTCAATGTCATACTAGCAATGTAGTCTTTCCACACAGACCTGATGTTACCTCTCATCTTATTTTAACAAGACTTCTTCCCTTCTGTGTTGTATAGTGAAATTAGAGATGGTGAGGTCAGAAAAGTCAAAAGGTGAAAAAAAATCTTTCTGTGGTGGTTTCCTACCTGATCCATCTTGTTCAGTTAGCCTTGAATTGGTTGCCTTCCAGCTCAGTAGCATCGCAGATGGCTGGTGCCATCCTCAGCAGGGGTGAAATGAAGAAAGTGAACAAAATCAGATTATCTTTGCTATTGTCAAAGACAGATAACAAGGAAGATCAGGCTTAAAGCTGTTGTGTTCATCAGATGTTAGGCTCTTGTATTTCCAATTCTGCTAGGTAGCACTTTACAGGATGTATTGTTGACTACAACAGGATTCTAGAAATATTTGGTATGTAAGAAAATAGATGCAGCCAATTACCACAACAGAGCATATTTAGTATATAAGAATAATCTGATTTAAGTTTCACTAACTAAAAGCAACTAAACTATTTTCATCTTATCACCCTGTAGGAAAGACATAAGCAAGCCCCTGAAAGGATCAGTTGCCCCTTTTAGTTTTTGGGGATGGGATGAATTGTCTGTGACTTCATGTGGATTTTTCAGGTAGTACAAATGACCGGTTCAGAAAGTCACTTTGCTTTTAGGTTGCTGAATGCAGCAGAAATGACTCTTATGCAATTAACATTTGATGGTCACTACAGTCCAGGGCACCAGACCAATCTCTGCTGTATCTAATCCAAGGGCTCATGGACATGCAACACAGCATTTGGGGCCAGCTCACAAACACATCCCAACTGCTTCTCTGGCTCAGCCTGAATAAATAGGTGTATCCCCCAGGGACCCCACACAGCCATCAGAAATGCCTGCACCCATGCCAGTCTTAGTGTCTTACCCAATTTCGTACCAGAGTTCCTCTGAATAAGTCATTTTTTCAGAGCACTCATTTCAACAAAAAGGGAAATAAAGTTCATGGGTTTTTTCTCTCACTTATTTTTAATATATATTGATCCACACTCTTAAGATGAGCAGCAACTGACAGATGGATCTTCTGAGGATATGAGTAGCACCATGATATGGTCACATAGTGTTGTTGAAATTCCTCCTCCGCTCAGGTTCACTTAGGCTGAATGCCTGCTTGCTGCAGCCCCACTTATTTTTTTAGATCTTACTAAATTCTGGACAAATAGGTGAGATACAGTAAAACTGCTAACTGCACATTAACTCTGCTCCTCAAATGAAGTTTTTCGAGTCTGATAGTGCTATGGAATAGATTGGAACATAAATCCTCATGTTTTGTGTTATAAACCTACCATTTGCTGATGTAGCCTGGGAAGAAATTTCCCCTCTGGGCAACAATTATCCATAAGATTGGGAGCTTGGGAAATCAGGTATTATATGAGCTCTGGTCTTCTATTGTATCAGCTGTGAAAATCAAGAGAAGGATAATATTTGCTGTCAATCCCCCAAATGAGGTGCAACCCACTAGCAGATCAAAGCCCTGTAAAGCTTCTGAGCATTGGACATTATTTATTATTAGAGATATACTATTGATTCTCCATACCTTTCCATACTTTTATATATTCTGTCCAGACCAAAAAAAAAAAAAACAAAAACAAAAACAAAACCATAAAACCACAAACAAACAAACAACCAAACAAAAAACAAGAAAAAAAAAAAACCAAGAAAAAAAATAGGTAAGAAAAAAGTAAAAGGATATATGCAGTTGGGAAACTGAAACTCATGAACTCAATGGGTTTTGAAAACCAGTTTATCTGCAGACGTTAAGCCAGGAAATACTTAATGCTGTTAAGCCAGGAAAGTATTACTAATGCAGATTAAAGCACAAATGCAAAGATGTGTTTTTGTAGTAGTGCAGGAAAGCCACAGAGGTAGCTTGGCAGGTGAAAGAAATTAGCTCATCAAAATGCATAAAGAAAATAAAATTAAAATTTTGCATGTATAGATATTTTCAATGTCCAGTCAGCAGTGCTTATAGGATTTTGTATATCCTTTCCCCTTCAACAATATTTTAGAATATTGTACTGTAGACAAGACCAGAGAAATCATAGTATGACTATGTGAGAAGATATAAATTACATGAGTTGGAGTTTTGAGGGGGACAAAATCAAAATTGAATCAAACACCACATGCCATATTTTTTTTTAATAAAGAGTGAATAAAATTATATCATAATGTGTCAGTAACTGATGCTCTTGAACACCAGAGAGAACTGAAAGAGATTTTGTAAAGAGTAACAAATAAGATGTGAATTTATGATGTAAAATAATATAAACCAGTTCAGTGCAGTTTTCTTATTCATTACCAGGTGTAACATATGAGGTGTTAAAAATTGTTTAACTCTGTCCCTTCCCATCCCACCAAATACATAACCAAAAATCTCTACCCTCAAGTCCCCAAAAGGACAGAACAGATACAGAACTCCAGTGTTTCTCCCCAAGAACTCTTCAGAATTTATGCACCCACCCATTTTGTTCTCTGTTTCCTTGGAGCCACAGGTTAGCTGTTAAATAATAGTTTTGTATTTCTATTTAAAACAAATATTAATCCTCATTTTAGACTTAACAGAAAGGAAAAAACCCAACAGATTATTATTTTAGTGTTTTGCTTCCTGGTAAATAATTTTTAAGTTATCATATAAAAAATGTAAAGTTGCAGGTTGTTCCTATCTGTGATTTTAGATATTTTTTCCTTATCTTTACTTTTTCTGTCTTTTTACAATTTTTTCAATTTCAGAAAAAATGATACAATAGCAAACCCAATCTTAATACAGAATCTTTATATGCTTAATTGTTCAGCATCTCTTCTGTGCCCAGAAAGTAATGAAGTTCCAAAATCTGCTTTTGTTTTGGTTTATATATATATATATAATTTTAAAATCATAGAGAAATGAGAAATTGAAACTATTAATATCTAAAAGACAGACATTTAAAAAAAGAGGCAAAGTAATATCAAAATATAAAGGGTAAAAAAAAGCATCAAAAAAACCCCTGTATTTGGGAAACTGCAGGGAAGAGGGGAATATGCTATATTAACTGCTTTAGTTATAAACCAAATATTAATTTTTAAAAGAATAACAATATTCAAGTATTTATTTTTAGCAAATATATTTTTCAGTAAGAGAAAACTGTTAATAAAGCTGGCTTCAATGTGTTAATTTATAATTTTGAAAAACATAACTTTTTTGGAAAGCATAAAAAGGATAGGAAATGTATAAGTATTTTCAAAGACACAATAACAACTTAAAAGTTCATGAATTGCAGATGTCCCGTGTCAATGACTCTTTCTGGGGAAAAAAGAATATGTTTTCCTTAAAAATTCCAAAGAAAATACTTTTGTGTGTACTGAATTCCATGGAAGTGGGTAAACAGAGTATTTCTAATGAGCTGATGAGTGTTAGACCAATACTCCTTTCAGAAGTCTTCATTTTTATTTTTATTTTATTTTTACCTTGCTGTCAGTAAACTTCCACTGTTATCACTCTAATTCATCATCATTAGCAAGAGGGTTGTTTCAATCATAGTGTCATATACTGAGGGTAAAATTTAACTCTAAAATTTTGTGATGTTATTAACATTATTGAATCTACTGTGGTAATGGCCCCTAAATTGAAAACCTGAGTGGAAATAAAATTTTAGCTGTAATTTAATTTTTATAGCCCTTGCCCACCAGAACCTGATGCATATATTTATTTCAGCACTAACACTGATTACTGTTATTTCATTTATACGTATTTCTCTGATCACTTGGCAGTTGAGCTACTGTCTGTCCATTCATAAACAGCAGAAAATAAAGAGACTGAAAACATCATGATGCAATGAAATAAACCAACTTTTTAAAAAAAATGTAAAGTTCTTGCATTTGCTCACAGATCTACAGATTTGCTTGACTAACCTGCTTATAAAAACAGGCTTCTGTTGTACAAAGAAGCTGTAAGAAGAGGTGGACATCCATCCTGAAATGAATACGATGTTTTCCTTCTGAAAACATAAATGCTCTGGTCATGTGTATGGTCAGGTACGGGAGTAGCAAAGTGAACAAATAATTTAACATTCTGAGATATAATGGTACTGTTCTTTGGCTTCTGGGTTTTTTTGGCTGCTGGTTTTTGGGTTTTTTTTGGGTTTATTTGTTTTTTTGTTGTTGTTGTTTTGTTTGTTCATTCGTTTGTTTCCCTTTCCCAGGGGAGGAAAATAATTCAGAAGTTAAAAATTAGAAGGGAATTGAATCACTTTCTAAACTTTTATGAAAGTAAATTCAGATTCTGAATACAATTTGTTTTTTTTTGGTTTTCTGATGTAAAAAGGAAAACGTGGGAAAATCTATGCTAGCAATTTATAAACGTGGGAAAATCTATGCTAGCAATTTACATTTCTCTGGAAAAAATTTTCAGAAAAGCTTTCCATGTTTTGCAACACATATCTTTTAACACTTTAACATAATCTTATAAATAATGTTTAAGATGTTTATAATAATTATCTGCATGTTTATAATAATATAAAGTTGAAATATTTTATATTAATTATATATTAAAATATAAAAATATTAAATTCTGGTGGGTTTTTTTGTTTTGTTTTATGGTTTTGTTTGTTCTTTTTGTTGTTGTTTATATTGTGGGTTGAGGTTGGTTTAGCTTTAAATTTTATAAACCCGATTTATCCTATCTTTTTTCTTAAGATAATTAATCTCTTCTTTCTTAGATTTTTTTTCCTTAAATTTTCAGAAATTGAGGTTTTATCTAGTTTAGGGGAAAAAATTGAAAAAATTGCACTTTCCAAATTCTTTACCCAGAGTTATGAAGAAAAGAAAGAGTAAACATTGTATAATATTTACTATGCAACTAGACAAATAGAGAATAATTATTTTATTTTCTGCTTCTTTAGATCTTGAATTTTAATCTTGATATTAACTTTTAGAAAGAAAGACTATTGAGATTTTCAAAGATGAACTAGAATTCATAGGAAAACAATGAATAAGACTTTTTTTTTTTTCAGTAATGCCTACAGGCCCAGTTGAGGTTAGTCTCTAATAAAAATTAAAACTCTGTGTCATTCATACCCTTTTGTAAGTAAAAACATCCCAAAGGAAAATATTGGTTTCAAAATAGAACCACAACATTACAGGGGAAAACTGTCTCCCATCTAGAGGAAAATCACGACTGATCAGTTGCTCAAAACAAGTTCATAGAAAAGGTGGCACATGCTGTGCAATTGAGGAGTGTGTGCAGAACTCCCGGTCTGCAGCCATCCAGCAGGGAATGCTAATGCAGAGATATCAGAATTGCAGAGCAGCGGATGGCCGCTGGGATGTGAGGAAAACATCTTTGCCATGGACAGGTTACTTCATGAAACAAAGGCATTCCTAGAGCAAAGACCAAAAAAACTGAACTTCAGGGCCTCTGAAAAAGCTTGACTCATTCAATTTTGCCTCCTCATGTTTTCTCTGGAGGGAGAAAGAAGACAAAGTTCACTCCAACACTTGAATTTTCCTTTTGCACTTCTGTCCAAGTTTCAGTGAAAAAAATATTAAAGGTTTAAAGAAAAGAAATTCATCCCCTGTTTCCACAGGAAAGAACTACAGAGATACAGAAACTGAGATATTCAAATTTACTGAATGCTGAGTTTGTAAGCCCCTGTTTAGCTGATAACACAACTATGCAATATCCAACTTCTGCACAAATCATATGTGCAGACTGTGGGTTTGGATGTCAATTGTGTCACTGCAAACCTGTCCAATTTTATCTTGGAGATATAAATGTCTCAGAAAGTTTTATTCCTATAACAGCAGATCTTTAATTAAATAGAATATTGTAAAATAAATAAATGCATCTGTAAACATGCTGGAGGGCAGAGGGACACATTTTTATTTATATGATTTTAATAAAAGATATATTTCTGGTTAAATCCCTGTGTGAGTAATCTAATATATAAAATGCAGTACAAGAAAGAGGTGTCTGTATGCCACAACTTTAACCAATTGTGCATTTTCATTGCAAAATTATTGCTGCATAGTTTCTTCTTCTTCTTCTTCTTCTTCTTCTTCTTCTTCTTCTTCTTCTTCTCCTTCTTCTTCTTCTTCTTCTTCTTCTTCTTCTTCTTCTTCTTCTTCT
>VZSJ01002064.1:135874-155541 GCA_013398405.1 Pheucticus melanocephalus | reverse complement strand
CTTCTTCTTCTTCTTCTTCTTCTTCTTCTTCTTCTTCTTCTTCTTCTCCTCCTCCTCCTTATCCTTCTCCTTTTCCTCTTTCTTCTTGGTTCTTCACACTTTTTCTGAAATTGCCCTAAACTTACCAAGTACAAGTTTTGCTTTCCTGGATCAGAAGAAACATTAGCCTGGTAAGAGTGAAAATAGGCAACTTAGGGAAAAGTGTCCACAAAAATCCCTTTTGTGGACAAAGCTGAGTGGTTTTTGTGGCTGGGTTTGGTTTTGCTTTTGCTTTTTCTTTTTATGTTTTTATTTTTTTTTTTAGATCTTATGTACCTTTTGTCTCTAAGTTAGACATTGCTCTTACTTTAAAAAAATACTCCTTAATATTCTTCCTACTCATTTCTGTCACAGAAGTTTAATATTTTTCTGACAGTCCTTTAAAAACACTCTCTGGAAGATATATTAGCCATTTAAGTGCTAATAATCTTTTAGAATTGTGCCTAAACCTTTGCTTCCCTGACAATGAATTCCACTGTCTATTTGTACCATGTGTGCAAAATATTTTTTTCTTGTCAGTTCATTTTCAGTTAGCTCTGTTTCATTTAATGTCTCCATGGCCTTGACTGCTGTCTGAAATAACATCTGTCTACCTACTTCTGTCTGATTCTGCTCTACACCTTAGTAGCTTCTCACCTATGAAAAGCCTCTCAAAATCTACTGGAGTTGACTAAGTTCTCATACTTATCCTCAGCCCAAGGGACCAGGCACAGAGTTTTAATTTTTCTGCTGAATTTTCCAGCGCCAGGTCTTACAGAGAACCATGGACTGCTGGTACAGGACTGATGCAAGGACCACAAAGACATGCAACAATTCAGACAAACTGAGCTCATTGTCCAGGGTTCAGCTGGTTCTCCTGTAATGCACACATCTGTGTGTGCAGATGTGCTTCAAACCAGAGCAACACCAAGGCTATTGTCCTAGATGTGTTATGACCTCTGGGTTTGTGGAATTCAGAGTACACTGAGATGGCTGCTTCTTTCTCCCATTAAATGTATGAAAAAAACCCTATATTTTTTTTTCAAATATACTCCCGATCTCTTTCTTGTTTTTTTTCCTCCTTTGCTTAAACATTGAAAACTTTCTATGGAGATTGAAATTGCCCTTGGTTTCACCTATGAGACACAGTTTAGACTTATTTTTCCTGCTGTGAAAACAAAGAGTTGTAATAATTCACAATTACAACTGCAGCAGAAATGCCTAGCTTCTCCCTGCAATCCCAAGCAGACCTTTCCCTGGGATCACATGCTATTTAAAGTGTTTCATTTTCTCCTGGTACAAGCAGAAGCCTCATCAAAACTGTGAATTTCAGATAAGCGCTTATCAGACTTTTGCTGTAACCATCTCAGAAATGAGCTGTCATCAGCAAATTTAATCTGTCTCTGGCTGCTTTAATTGTTAGCACCATTTCTGCCAAATCCTTCACAGTCCTCATAGCATAGAAAGTTTCTTTAAGACTTTTAATTCAGCCAGCAGAGATTGCTCACAGTATTTTTTTCTTCATATTTATGACTTACACATTCAAAAAGGTGGAAGATCTTGATTGAGCAGCTGAATTATGGAAATTCAACTGCATCACTAGTATTAAATACTGAGCCTGAATATGAAAATATATAGGTGAGAGGGTTTGGGGAGAGCGCTGCCAGCCAGAATAAAGCTCTGGAAGATATTTTACTTTATTTGGAGTGAGGATAAATAGAAACAGATTTCTTTAGTGCTGTGGGTCATGGAATTTTACTGATGTCTACAAATATTGCAAAGAGACTCCAGTTTTAAGCATGATGAAGGACGAAAAATTATGGTCTTATGCTTAAAGTTGCTGTAGGATGCCTCAGCAAAGCTGGGTTGAGTCTTTCATTCTGCCACAGGCTTTCTGTGTGACCTTGGGCAATTTATTGTGGCCTGGACTCCCAAAGGATTCAATGACATAAAAATCTTTGAAGTCTGTGGGAATGAGGTACCCCAAATGTCAGGTCCTACCCACAAGCACTAATTACTACTGGATTTTATCTGCCAGTGGTTTCCTCACCCAGTGAGCGCTGGGAGATCTTCCTACAGTTCCTCAGAGTCCATTTCAAATCTGACACTCCCAAGTGGGTATTAGGTGCCATCCAAAATTTCTGCCACTGTTAACCTCTTCTTGCAAACCACTTATCAATATGTTAAACAGTGTACACGCTAATTAAACCAAAATGGCCCTTTTCTCCAATTAGCCCTCCAGTTTTGGCTTCTGACAGTGAACTCATAAATCTAGAGTTAAGTGGATGATGTGTACTGCCCAATTTGGTGAATAGAGTATGCCTTTATCTCTCTCTCTATATAGACACCTATAAAATTCCCTATGCCTATATGCCAAGATAGTACGTATCCATACATAAATATCAGTGACTTTTACATATGTGTATATATATATATAAATATATATATATATATATGTGAGTTATATATATATTTCAGTGAGTTATATACATCAGTGAGGGACTATGCAACTTTGGACCTTCCTGACACAGCATACTTTTTTCTGGTTAATTTAGACATTCATAGCATGTGTAAGAAGTTGCTTCATTACAACAGCAACTACAAAACTTTCACAAGCAATCTGTTCCAAATACAGTTAAACACTTGAGACTGCTTGAATTTTTATCCCTGGACAGTTTTTTAAAGTTAAACATCTCCCGAAGATGTAAAAAACTTTGACTGGGAAAGAAATTACTAAGTTATGCCTGTATTAGTAAAACTGTGATTCATGGACAGCAGTGGGTCGTTAGGCACCAATAAACAGTCCTAGCTGATGACTGTACTCAGCATGTGGTGGGAAACTATAAAACAATAGAATTAGATTTATCTAATTCCAAAGAACTAATTTGCTGAGTTTGGCTTCTTTATCTTTATTATTTCATATGGTTGGCATTTGAATTTCTTTATTTTTGTGAAACTTGTTTTCCTGTATGAGGATCTTGCAGAGTCCACGGTAATCTGTTTTTACTCTGAATGTGTGCTTGTTCATTTGGTTGTTTGCTTTGGATAATTACATCCCTCCTGCCATATCATCCCCTTTTGTAAACTATGGGAGTTACTAATGCAGCATGATTTGCAAATTCAGATTATTCTAAATGAATATGCTATTTAAAATTCACTTCATGCGGTTTCAAGCATCCAAGTTTATAATATGCTTTTGCATTCATGCCAATAAAGATCAAATCTGAATGCTCAAAAAAAAAAAAAAGTAAAGATAAAAGGATGTATCTTCAATTCTTCCATCTGATTGGAGCCTTTTATTTTGATCCTAAGGGACAGCTGTGTCTGATCTTGCCCAAGTTTTATGGTTGTGACATGATTTCTCTTGTTGAGGGATTTGAAACTGTCAAAGGTGATATTTCAGCCCTCCCAGCTTGGTTAAGGCAAGATCTCAAATGCCAAAAATTTGAACATAGAATCACTAACTTTCTATTCTGAGTCAATTTAAAATGTAAAAATTCAAGGAAAAACTGAAGAAAGTGAAAATTAATATTTCATCTATGTATTTTTGTTCTCCCAGAACTTATGTGTCATCATGTTCACTATGAAAGTCAAAAGGAACTTTGTCTTCAATCCAGCAGGTTTAGAGAACATCCTAAGCACCTCTGGTGATATCAGCTATAATTTCTGCCCCAGTAGAATTTTTTTCTTAGGTTCTTAAGAAGGTGTAGGATATTTGGGTGGCAGTAGAATCCTTCATGACCCCTGTGAGGCAGTCAACACATAGGGTGAAACCTGTCAAAATCAGGAGTTGATATATTTTGAATTCAGTCACCAGGTGCCTTGTTTCTCAGAACATGTAAATATTGAGACACAAAACTTAAGCAACCAATACACTGCACACATTCCCCTGCAAATTTTCCAGAAAGTGTGAAAGTATCAACAGTTAATAAAGTCCCAAAGGAAGTCTTGTCCAGTGAATGGTTTTAGGAAATTGTAAAAAATCCCCAGAGGAGCTGCCGAGAGAGTCATTAGCATAATGATGATACATTTTTCTCACATTCAAGAGTGGACCCAACAGGGACTCTTGATGTCACAGACACATTGTAGTGATATCTCTATATTAAAAAAAAATTGAGTGGAAATTTACAGACTGTACCTAAACTGTCTCGTTCAATATCAAAATTGGGAAGAATTTCTACGTGACTTGTGTTTTTGCTCAGAATCATGATGTTACTTTCAATACTCTCTCACCCCTATTCTATTCCTTCCAACTCACCTGTCATCTCACTGCTTTACTCAATTGTCTAAATACCACAGAGCACTAGAAATGCTTTTTTTGCATTCCTTACATATTTTCATCAAACACCACACAATCAAATCAGGGAATTCTGGGGCTTTCTCTGTGTCCTAGAAGAGAATGTAATAGATGAACCTCATAAGAGCCAAAATGGGATGACAAATACATAACCCAAGACAGAAAAATATCTTATAATTGGATGAAGACCAAACAAAAATGACCTGTGACATAGCCAGTGTTATGCCTCCAGGTCTTGATTTCCCAGATCACCCAGGCTGGGAAGGTGGCCAGGCCCACCATGAACTCAGTCCTGCTGGATAGCCTGGGTTTTTGTCCTTCTGTGAAAATCAGTGCACAGAAGGGAAGGAAGTGTGTGAAAGTACTGAAACAAATTCAGGTCTTGTTCCTGCTTAGAGGCAAACCACAGCTGAGATGTACATCCTTACCCAAAGCCCAGAAATGTTCCCAGGCCACCTTGCGCAGACAGAGAATTTTGGCATTGAATGCACTATTGGTAGCAAAGGCCTAATGTCACCAGCAATAGTCTTTACAATCCATACATGCAAAGAACTACAATACACTGCTCCATACTGCAAAAACAAAAGAATTCCTAAAATGTAGGACCAGTGGATATATTATAATCTCTGAAATAATGCTGGCTAGGGCACTTCCTGACTGATCCTGCTCCAAGTCTGAGAACATGTATTTCTGCAAACAAAACAGAAAGCATCTAATCTTCATTTACAGATCTTCACTGAGTGAGAATCTACGGGAAGCATAAACTGCTCTGTTGATTAATTAGCTTCATTGTGTGCTTTCAGACCTCATTGCTTATTTGTGTTGGTTTGAGAAAGTGGAGTTACACAAGTAGACAGGAGGGGACTGACCAGCATGAAACATGTTTTCTTTTTCTCCATACCATTCCCCCATCATTCCTCTTCCATGCCAGTATGCCAGCGATGCCTCAGGTTTTAGCTTTTATATTTTTCAGATTCTGTGCTGCTTTAGTGTGTAGTTCTGAACTTCATATTAAGGGATAGTAAGCTCTCTTCACAGAGTAGGTAGACAAAGCAATTCCTTCTCTAGCTGGGGATAGAGGACAAATGATGCAAATCTCAGGCCCAAGAGCATAAATATCAGAATGAAGAGAGAAAAACAAGGAATAACCTAAAGCTGTAATTGGACAATTAACTCCAATATGCAAATGGATGAGAACTTATAACAGTGAGAGACCCCATGAGCGGTCGTGCATTTTGGGACCATTTTGGTTCATCCTGGGTGTAGCCCTGGCTGGGCTCTTGAACTGCCCCAGGTGGATCCATTGAGGCCTTCTAATAAATCCTTACTTTATTTAACTATGTCTAGCCTCTCTTCTAGGTCAACCTTCACAAGACATCACCAGAAGCCTCTCAGCTCAAAAAGGGATCCTCTTGGGCCCTGTGCACAGGCAAACCATCAGGTTCAGTATGGACATTTAAACACTGAATTGTCACTTCTCTCTTTCCTGAAGGAGTTTATCCCCTGAGCTTCTCAGATAATAATTCAAGCAAAAAATAATCCAATAAAAGAAATAAAATATAAGGAAAACAATTATCTGATTAAGTAATTTTAAAATAAACTCTTATTCTAAGGATTTCAACCTTCTATTTTTATTAACTCATTGTTTGCCTATAAATTATTTTATTTTAATAAGCAGTCACTTCAGTACCTTAATTTAGTTGTTTTTTGTTTTTTTTCTTAAAGTCCCATCATCCTGGATTTTTGATTGGTTTTTGATTGGTTGTATGGAGTTTTGTTCTCTAGGCAATGCAGCTCAGAAGTTTTCATGCATCTCCTTGACAGATACAAACATTATTCCCATTGTGTCCTTACTGAATAAAATATTTAGAGTGCAGAGCTAGCACTGGAAGATTGACTGTATTCTAAATTAACTTTCTGATACCAAATGTAAAACTAGGGGGAACAGAGCACCAGTAATGAAGTGAAATACAAGGTTAAGTATTGGAAATTAATTAGTGAGTTCATCAACAACAATTCTTTGATGGTCTGAACTGCTTCCAGAAAGATAAGGAGAGAACAATTTGAGAAAACAACTGTTTGAGAAAACAATTAAATCCCATCCCATACTTGCATAGAATTATTTTATATTCACATGCAAATCCTAAGACATGGATACACTCAAAATACTAATGCCCTATATATGCACAAACTGTTTTTGTTCTTGTTAACACCACAATGAATCAGAGGTAAATTAACAAGAGATCTACAATACAAAATTGACAAGAGGTGTACTGCCATGATACTGAGGAAATTCAGACCATGTATCTCTGACTTTCATCATCCATATTATCAGCAGCAACATATTTGTTACCTACAGATCTTCACAGTTTTGGATATTGCATGAAGATTTGCCTGTGCACAGGGCCCAAGAGGATCCCTTTTTGAAGATGCAACCAAACTCAGAACCTTTACCAGCAGGAGTCACTCTCCCATACAATATGGGTGGACAGTAGAGTACCCACCATCTTTTTAAGTGGATCTATCTAACTTCACTTTCGTTGTATATTTCACTGTATATCAACGTGACTCCATTGTAGCTTCTGGGAATTTATATAACAAGCTTCATTCCTGCTGTGCTTCTTAGTAGAAAAGGACAAGGATTAAAATTGAAATTGTCCATAGGTGCTCAGGAATGAGTAGCCAATATAGAGCAAGTAAAACCAGATTCTTTCTTCTGTTTTCCAGCTAAACCTGTTGGCTCAACCCACTGATTAAGCAAGCAGACAGACAACAAGTATAGACTGGTGCCTGTTAGCCTTGTTTCCAGGCTGTTCTGCCTTTCATCTTAATCTAGGATCCCAATAAGGATAACACTGAGATATCGAATTGGAGTTTGAAGAAGATGGGATCTTTGTCATCATGATGATCCTTGCTATTGAGGGACAGGAATGCCAGCAGGAGTTGCTGCTGCTGCAGGCAGATGCTAACAGTGCTGGCTGCGTGCCCGCGGCAGTACACGCTCCTGCAGAGCCCCTGCCACAGAGCAGCAGAAACCTCATCCACCAGGTTCCCACCTGCACTGAAGTCACTGGGAGTTTACTCCCCAGCTGATTTTCATCTCTTGATTTAGGAGAAAGCAGAGACTCATTGAAGTTACCTTCTTTTGCTGCCTGCTGTTCTACAGCACTTTGAATTTCTTCCCTAGAATGGGGCCAATATTTCACTGATTCTCTTGACTAGTGGCACTCGGATAGCACAGACTGGGATGCGAGCAGAGAATGGTCTTAAAATTCTTCCTTTCAGTGAATAATGGGCTGTATAAAAGAGTTTATTGTTTCTGAGATAATGCTATGTGATGACTAAATCTGGTGAGGAAATGGCCATCCAAGCATTACTGTAATAATGCAAGCACTCATTTATTTATCCTTTGATGAGGTTCCAAAGAGCCTAATCAAGTTAGAGACTCTTTATTGTTATTTTCCTAGGCAGGATTTTGACAACTTATTTGATGTCTAAAGTTGAATGTTTTTAGCTATTAGTTTGATCTTTATTTTATATTTTTTGACTCATTAAGAAATGAGACTGACTATAGCCACATGTTTGTGATCTGCAGGAAATGCTGAACAAAATGTGTAGTTTTCTCACATCCTCTTCATGCCAAATAATCAAGATGTGAGATTGTGTCTATGAGTAAGACTGAGTGGGTTCAAGAGTTTAAGTTTAGACTCTGGTCTAATTTCACAGTCAAAATGCCCTATATATTCAGTATGAAGAAGCCGCATGCACCAGCAGGGGAGGATTACAATGTGAGGTATTAAATGTCTCAATTAGCAAATAGCAGGAATCCTCTCCAGCTTGTTCATCTTTCTTCTCAGTGCCATAGTACATTCTTCTGGAAATCAGAGTGCTAGACTCTGTGAATCAGGAGAAACTGGTATTGCACACACAAAAGGGATTTGGGTCAATTTCAAAGGAATGAAGGTGATACACATAGCTTCTTCCCTTTCCAGAGGAAATCAGTTGAACATAAGTCAACATAAGACAGCCCAACATAAGTCGCAAAAATTTACTCATCACTCTGGCTATTAAAAAAAAAAACAGTAACACTAGAAAAAAAAAAATTCTGAACAATTAAGTCTCTGACTTGCAAAGGCGCCTCTGGTCAGTATCCTCAGGCACTGCTCCTGTAGGGCAGTGTCACTCTTTTATGTATCTTTTGCAAAAATATATGTAACTTGCAACTTCACCTCCCTTCATATACTGAAAACATTTTTCTATGACTGTATCAGTAAAGTCAATACAATTTGGATCCAGTTTCCTGAATTCCCCCACTATGCTTTAAACTGATTCCAGGCAACAGACCACCTCAGGTGCCAAAACTTTCTAACATATTTCAGTGCACTGATCAATAGGTTTGTTTTTGGATTTTTTTTTTCTTTCCTTTCCTAGTCACACAAGCTGCACAAGGTGAAAAAAAAAAAAGCCACTGAATTATTATTTATTTTGCAACATAAAAGAGCCCAGCACTATCTACAAATGCTATAATTAATTGGTATTAATTTCATGTGGAAAGTTTGGCTCTGAAGGTGTTGATGGAGCAATACATCAAAGAGTCTTCACCTCTGTAAAAAATCAATGCTAAAGTAACCTTGATTACTGTCTCTGTTGATGTCACACATAACACTAATCAGTCATTGTTTGCACTGAACACTATCATGAACAAATATTATTTGTTCTCTTATTGGCATTTTTGAGCCCTGGGATAAAATTCACTGTTACTCTCTAAGAGGAGGTTTTCACCTTAGGGAAATTGTACAGGTTGTTAAGGAACATATGGTCCAAGAGAAAAATTGAATGAATCTGAAAATCGAAAATGAGGAGGTATACACTACCATGGAATAAGAGGGCATTTGCCTTACTTCATTTCTTCTCATCCTTCCCTGCCTCTTCTCTCTTTTCATCTTTAATCTTTTTCTCCTCTATTTCTCTATCTCACTCTCCTTTTCTTCCCCTTTCTTGACTTTTCTTCTCACTTTCTCACCCCCAACTGAGGACTAGAAAATACATTTGACAGTGGCAGATTTCTGGAGGGAATGCTTTGCAATACAAGCAGGGGATCTCTAGAGATGCTGGGTCTGAAATACCTGACCTGTGCAGTATCTAAGCCTAATACAACCAAGCAAAATATCAAAGTGAAAGCACCCAGCTCACCTTTAATAAGGCTTGCTATCGATTTTTGTGATTGCTCCTTTTATTCTTCAGAGCAAGCAAACATCTGCCACCCAACTCCTGCTCTGCTGTCCCCTCCTTTTTGATTATTCTTATTACTTTTCAGGCCCTCAGGAGTCCCTCCTCTCACCCTTCAAGTTCCTGTAACTGATTCAATCCCATTTATTTCAGTGGGGCAAGTTCATGCCGCTTCAAGCACACCCTGAAAACAATTTCAGTATTTATACTGGCTTCAGGGAATCTTGGATCAAGCTTTCAAGTATTAGCAAGGATGGGTTCACATCTTACCTGGGCACTCCACAAGGTGCCTCCTGACTAAGGTTGCATTGAAGTGGCAGCTCTCCCTCCCTCCCTTGTCTTTCTTGTCTCAGCAGGCAGCTGGACCTGATACATGGGCTGAGCACCCGTGATGGCATGAGCCCTCTTTGGAGTTTGTCCCACCCATGGTCCTTCTCTCCTGCTTGTCCACACTGAAGAGTGTTTTGGCTTCATCCATGATTTATCCTCCTCCTTGAAGAAATAAAAATGGGTAGGGATGGGGTCAGTGTATAACCAGGTATCATAGCATCATGGATATAAGGCTTAAATCAAAAGAACGTGTGAGGAGTTGGATTCCAAACCAAATCTGTTCTTACATGAAGAAATCCTCTTGTGGATCAAAGTCATAACTGAGTTATTCCACCTCTACTCACATTCCATCTTCCTTTCTCCCCCCACATATTCACTGTGTGTATTCCCCCAGGGATAAAATCCAGTTTATGCGTTTTTGTCATGAGAACAAATGACAGAGGAAAGAAGTTTGTGATAGCTTCTTATATTTTTCTAGTTTAGATAGAATAAATTAACTCAAAACAGAAAAATATCTTAAGATGCCTCTGTCACAGAAACAGTCAAGCATGACTTATGGATTTCAGCTGATGGAAAATATGTTAAAAAATTCATCACGATTTTTAGATACAGTCTGAATAGTAAGTGTTTATTTACCAGTTGGAAAACGGGGCTTTAGATCTCCTGTACTGGTTCTGCTTAGTATAGCAGATGGTACCCCTATAGTGCCACAGTGTTTTCAAAGCCACATTGAGAAAACCTCCTTATTTCAATCCACGCTACATCTGTCCCTGAATAGGATGAATTAACCACAAGCACACAAAGAATGAAAACAAATTTTAAACCAAAAAATGAGTGGCTATGAAAAACGTACACACTGCAAATGTGCCAGATTCCTTTATTTAGAATAAAGAATAACATTGCAGCCTCTTATTTTGTCAAATATCATTTTTTAGTGAGGAGAAAATGTTGCTTTTCACATTTAATGTTGAGTTGTGAACTGTGGTGATTTCCCTCGCCTTTGTCAAAACACTGGACAGCAGTGGGGAAAAGAGGAGGGGATGGCAAAGGTAGGGGAAATAGATCCCTTGTTGATGCTCCCAGGATCCAAGGCGACTGGTCAGACATGCATGGATGCTTTAGGCTGGCAGCCTGGGCACAGCAGGTGTTGCTCTGGACCCTGGCTCTTTTCCCAGGTCTAGGATGTCATCTGGTTTATCTAGTCGGGCCCCTTTTCTTTACCAGTCTTTGTAAGACTGGGCAGAGCTAGACAGGCTGTCTGGGCTTATCACACTGATAGCCATGCAGTGCAGTAGATCTCAGAGACAAGTGATAAGCAGAGAAAAACACACAAACACACACACACACACACACACACACACACACACACACAGAGAAGCAAAAATGGCTATGGGAGAATAGAAAAGAAAAGGGAGAGTTCAGTTCTTTGTTGATTCAGTGGTAAATGCTCATTGGGTGCTACTGAAGACATAATGTTTGTGAAGATGGGATAATGCAGGAGGCCAAGAGAATTGGAAAATATGCAAATTCTATTTTGTCTCGCCCAGGACAATTTTCTGTATTTTTGATGCATTTTTTTAATGATGCATTTTTACAAAGATGTGAATGAATGGGTGAATTCTCCAAATGTAAAACACTACCTGATATGCTATTTTAGCCCCAATAGTTTATTTTTCTTTTGTTTGTTTGTCAGTTTCAGCCTTTAAATTTCACATCTATATTTTCTGTCAAATTTCCCCCTATTCCACCCCTATGTGTTCAGATAAAAGTATTTACTGTTTTCTTAGAAAAATCTTTTCTGACAGGTAAGATTACTTTAGGAGAGGCCTGTTGAACTATCAGCATTATAACACCTTCTCTGTTGTGTCAGTGCTTGACTGATCCCTTGATTGCTTTGGGATTAATTAAAATTGCTTTTCTTCCCTTCCATGAGTAGGTAAAGCAGTAAAGGTAAAGTTGAAGACTGGACCCAAAAAAAGAAACATAATTAAAATATGATTGAAATTATTTTTTTTCCCATCTCCCCACAAATATTTTCCAGCTAAACAAGATTTGAATATAAACAATCTTTAATAAGAGAAAATAATTAAAAATACAAAAGAAAAAAAAAAAAGAAAAATTGTGTAGTTTGGATGACCCCTTCCATTGAAATTTCCTAGGTATTTTCCAAGCATACTAAACATTGAAGAAGTTAACTTGTGGTCTTACTTACTGCCATAAAAATGGTAAAATTTAACAGGAAGAAAGGTGGCACAGTAATAGACACACTCCTGCAAAGTCTTCTTGGAGAACAAAACTGCATTCAAACACCAACAGGTGCCCAACATGAAACTTTCAACCTACTCCTTGGTGGAAAAATAATAAATCCTTTTTGTCTTGCAGACAAGTGAACATTCTTTTTTGTCTGTGGCCAGGAAGTCTATCTTTGGTGTTTAGAAACCATCTGAATTATTTTATATTTACTGTACATAACTTTGCATTAAACCCCATTTATTTTCACTGTATTAAATATACAAATTAACAATGTAACAGTGAATCATGAATGGAAGATCCAGATCACACAAAAGCATCATTCTCTGTATCTATTTATAATCAATCAGCATCACCACAAACACACAGATCCCATCCTTTTGCTAAGACATTGCGCATTATTTTCAACAACAATGACAAATACAAATGTTGGACAAATATAAGAGTTAGTGTTGATATCCACATGCACAAGGGACATGACAGTGATTTCCAGATGCCCAGCTGGAATTATTGTCCCTGCTTCAACTATCCTGCCAAACATCTCTCTAATCCTGTGATAATAATAATAATAATGATTATGATGATGATGATGATAATGAGGATGATGATGATGAAGAAATACCCTTGGAGTTAGCAGTCATAAATGGACTGGAAAAGAATTAAATGGAGAATAAGTGAAAGTGGGTCTTCAGCTGGGTTACTCAATTTCAAAAGGGAAAATTTCTACAAATTACATGAACAAGCAAGTGAAGTCAATGGAAGCAGTGAGTTCAGGGGCTTGCAGTGTGACAGGTTCCTCCAAACTCTTTAAGTCAGCAGTGAAAAGTTATGTGAAACTTGCACATCGAGCAAGTGAGAACAAAACTTTCAGAAAAGGTTTCCAAAGGCATTTGGATGTATAGCCACCTCAAAAAGGACATTAAGAGTAAGCATAGAGCCTACGAGAAATTGAGGGAAAAAAGGGATTGATCAGCAAGTAAAGATACACCTTAGAGGTCACAAAGTGTAGAAATAATGTAGGAATTGCCAACAGCCACGCTGAGGTAGGTCTTTCAAAATATATTAAAACAAATAACAAAAAAAGCTCTTCAGCCACATAAATAAAAAAGAGAGCAGCAAAATAGGAATAGTATCATATGTGACAGGGTTGGGTAGAGAAATGCAGTATTTGTCTGGTTCTATGTATTTAGCCTCATTTTCCAATAAAGGATCCTTGAACAGACAGGAGAGAAAATAAAAGTATAGAAGTGAAAACAGCTATATGCAAGAGAAAGAAAACTAACATACTATCTAAATACATAAAGTAATAAATAAATTTAGAATGTAATTAATTAATAAATTGCACCCTTTCTGAAATGCAAATTAACCACTGACAGGTAAATCACTATGGGCTAATATTATTAAAGAGTAGCAGTTGGTATATGATTTTATAATGTATAAATTATCTGCTCCTTAGTGGCAAAGTTCTGAAGGCATGAGAAGGCTTCTCCTCTCTTGACAATTCTCCATCTGAAGCAGTATTTGTTTATCCTGGGAATTCAGAGAGGTGACATTTTTACCTCTCTTGGCACAAAGGGACTTGAAAAGGCAACACAGCTGAGACAGAGCAGATGTGTTTCACTTCTGACTGACTTAGGGCAGGTAGAGTGTGCCACTTCCTTCTGCTCATCCTGGCTGAATCAACAAGGGCTGACCTCAGTTTTCATATCACCTCACTGGATTCTGCCTGTGAAATTATTTTATGTAAGGTGGGGTTTTTTACATCTTCTCCTCCTTGTGCCCCTCACCTTTCTTCAAGTGGGAGGTTCTGGTAATGTGCTGCTTAACTACTCACTCTGGAAAATGAGGAAAGAGCCTGCAGACTGCATTTTATATAGAGCCTTTCTTTTATGGCTAGTCTGTGTACTGAAGAACTGAAGCTCAGGTTTCTTAGATATGTGGTGAAGGTATTCGGTGCCAGTATGGAGGTACTAATTCTCTTCTCATGATCTGCGTAGTGAATTGAGTACAACACATGGACAGCAAACAAACAGCAGCCCACTAATATTTAGATAAACAAGGTCATTTTGCAATAATCAGATGACAGGACTTTGTACTCAAGTATCCCAGATCCTAGTTTCATATTGCTTAAACACATTCTGTCTCCGACCCAGAAACTCTGGCTTTCTTTTGGCACTGTGGCACAGCACAATTGAAAAAAAAAAAAAGAAAAAAAAAGAAAAAAAGGAGATTAGAGACTTGGATTAAGTCAGATGGAGAAAAATAAAATCATGTTTCTGGCCCAAATGTTACAGTAGAAACAACACAAGGCATCATTGCTGTCCTAAGCCTGCCAGCTTTGTTCTGGATACAGACATGAAGACAAGAGAACCCCAGGAGCTCTAACAGGGACAGGACTTTGTTTCTGATTCAGATTTGATATGCATGCTGAAAAATATAAGAAAATAAAATGCTTGAGCACATTCAACTCACACAACTTTTCAGGACAGAACTATTTGAAGACCATGGAAGCTTCTGAATTTATTTTGGGGAGGTGTTTGGCAGATGCATCTGAGTGAAAAGCCAGTATAGGAACTTTATTTGGCAATATAATTTTATATAGGAGATAGATTACTGTTTAGATAGTTAAAAAAAAAGAAGGAAAATGTGATATTCTATTATTACATATAAATAATAAATATTTAATATATATAATATATCTTATATAAAATATATCTTCTATAATATATAAATGATAAACAATTCATCAAATACTTGTTCATAGAAGTACAAGAATCAAATGCTTTTAATAATAAATTTCTTGTTTGAAAATCTTTTCATTTTGTTTTGCTTTATAATACAGATTTCTACCAGCAGGACATTAAAATATATTATGAAAGATTTATACTTTCATTAATTCCATGGCAAAGGTCATTTATATCACTGGGTAAAGACAATGAGAAATGTTATTCTTGTGAAACAAGGGTTCTTAATGAGACCACCTATTCCTTTCTTCCCTGCTGAAACCAGTTAGATGTATCAATTATTTGTTTTAGTAGGAAGAGCTGTATAATAGTCAAAGAAGGGATATAAGCCAAATTATATACAGAATTACTCTAAGAGGATCTATATTTCAAATACTAATCTGTAAGAGAAAGAGCAGCTCTGGATAAGGATTAGGCAGCTCAATTCTGTGGATTTCAGCAGAGCTCCACCAAGTTTTGTGTTTCTGGATATTCAGCAATGATATAGGAAATGACAGATATCTAAAACAACGTTTTGGTGAGACTTTCCAACATGCTTTAATGTCTAACTTGATTTGAACCTATTTGTACTCCAGTGCTTTGGAAGAACCCAGAGGCTTCTGTCCTTCAGAGGAGGCCACAAAAATAATCAAAAGACTGGACTTTCTCTGCTATGAAGACAGCCTGGGAGAGTTGGAGTCGTCCACTCTGGAGAAGACAAGGCCAGACTTCACTGAGGCCTCCCAGTACCAGTGGAAGACGGACTTTTCACCAGAACCTCTGCTGACTGGAATGATAATGGCTTTAATCTGGAAGAGAGTAGTTTCAGATTAGATATTAGAAAGAAATTATTGACTGTGAAGGTAGTGAGGCACTGGAACTGTTGTCCAATAAAGATGTGGATCCCAGACCCTGGGAGTGATCAAGGCTGAGTTGGATGGGACTTCGAGCAATGTGGTCTGGTGGAAAATGTCCCTGCCAGTAGCAGGGCAGTTGAACTAGATGATTCTTGAATGTCCCTTTCAACCCAAACTATTCTATGCTTCCATAAATTGCCAGAAACATGACTTTTTGAATCAGGAAAGCTTAAAAAATATTAAGAAGCTTGGTTCATGGCTTGGTTTTTTGGTGGGTTTTTTTTTTTGTTTGTTTGTTTGTTTGTTTTGGGGTTTTTTCTGTCTACTACCACAACTATTTCTTCCTGAAATGGAACTAACAAGGTTATACAGGGAAGTCTGCATGTGAAAGATTGCAGTCTGGTGATCTATTCTATCTACAAGTTGTTGAGTTGCTGGATCATTTCACTTCACTGACTACCTGCTAGCTAGTGGAAAAACATCTTAAGTTTAGATTGGGTGTGTCAAACGATTTGACCAAAAGGTCTGTGAAGAGAAGTATTGGTTTGGGGACAGATCCTCATGATTTTTGAACCTTCAAATGGTAAAAAAAGAAAGGCAAATCCTTTCAGCAGATCTTACATTTATGTGTAAATGTTAATTATGCCAAAGTGGGATTAGGATGAGGCATGATAAACCGAGAACATCTTTGTAGCATTGCTTTCAATTCAAGAATGGAATAAACAAAGAACCCCTTGGGTGAGAAAAGGACTGGCCAATTCCTGCACCGCTGTTCATCTGACAAGATCAGAAACACCTCAGGAAGCCACCCAAATTCTGCAAACAAAGAGGGACTGAGCAATGGCTCTCCTCCAGTGTGCACAGCAAGCACACAGGGATTTCCTGCCTTGTGGAGGCTGGGGTGACTTAGGAAGAGTAAACAAACTATTATTAACTATAACCATACACACGTCTCAGGCTCCAGGCAGAAGGGATTTACACCCTGCTGGAGCGCAACAGACGTACACATGTCCCCTGCACATCCTTAAAACCACACAGATGTGACATTTCAACTTGAACGTGTGGGCAGCCCACATAAAAGAACACCACAACATTTGCCTGCCCAAGCTGCCTCCCCAGGCACAAGACCCTCGTGGTGACACTTGCATCCCCACTTACCAAAATAGAAGTATTTCAGATGCTTCAGCACAACTTTGAAACTACTTTCTTTGTGGAGCTCCCCATGAACTGCCTGCTGATAGGTGTTTTTCAAAATGCTGGTGACATCAAGAAAGAAAGGCTATAGTTGCTGTTGAAGTCACAAATGGGGGGAAAGAAAGGAAATGTGGAAATTCAGCTGAGCTGTTCTAATCAAGAACTTGTGTGGTTCTTTTTTGTGAATGTACTTTTTGTTTGTCTTTGCATTATTGCCTATGAACAACAGAGATTTCTTTCTTTCTTTTTGACTTCTTTTCCATCAGCAGTGCTATTCATTCCCTCAGAGCTGTAAAGGGTCTGAACCTGGAATTTTGCACAAGAACTTAACTTTCATACTTAGGGGAATTGCCCCAATGAAAGCATTAAGAGTATTTAATACTTGATCATGAGTTCTACTGAAAGACATTTCCTTCAAAATGAAAGTTCAATCCCAAATAATTTCATTCTTCAAAAAATGTTATACAGAGCTTTTAAATTAACATGCAACTAAACTAAAATAAAGATTTTACATTGCTGATTTTGAAACCATAAGTATATAGACCAATATTGTGATATGCAAAAAAACCCAAACAACCAAACACAGTATATTGTAGGCATTAAATTTCTTTTGAGCCTGGCCCTTTAACAGATTTTGTTTGTCCTTTTAACTCTCAGTAGATACAGTGTATAGCTTTCATTGTGAAATTAAATTCACAATGTTTCATGCAACATGATTATTCCTTTGCCACCAACTAATTATCTAAAAAACAAAACAGAACAATAAAATATATGAATTATTGCACAACAGCCATGGCAGCTGCTTGCACTTTTGCAAGTTTCATTTTATTTAAGTCATTTTCATCTCTCAGCATTTTTTAAGTTATTGAGGGATTTTTTTTCTTAGTTTTTGCTTTAGTTTAGAACATTTTTTATGTTTTAACCTAAATAAATATATGTGTATATGTAAATAGGTGATCATACACATGTCATACACAATTCATGTGAGGTGCAAGAGCTAAACATACAGTAGTGACTGGGAGTGAGCATTTTTTAAGGAGAAATATACTGTAAAAATATATTTCAGTAAGACAACTAAAATTAAATATTCTGGAACAGTAACTTATATTGTAGGAAGAAATTATAGATAACACAGGCAAATATTGATACACCATAGTTACTTAATTCCTGCCTAATTACTAAAAAGATTTATATGATCATGGAATTGTAGCTATAAACCTTATGGTTTCCTTGGCAAAAGTTCAGCTGATTAGTTCAAGAGAGAAATGACTTAGAGAAAACAAGATTCCTGACTTTGGTGGGATTAGATAGAAATTCTGGTCTCCAGAGAATTATCCAATCAGATCAACAACTGGTAGAATACTGATGGTCACTATTAAGGGGATTACCTCCTCACTTAAAGATATGTTCAAATATTTTGTTAAATGCAGCCTTCAAAACCAGACAGACATGAGAAAATGTATTTGTATGCAAATTGCGTTTTCTGCTTAAAGTTGCTAATCATGGCCATTTTTGTTGTAATTTTATGTTTCCCCAAGTGGAAAAATGTGACTGTGGTGCCTTGAATACACAGCACAACCAATTTTGTGTCACCTTAACAACAGGCTAACCATTTATTAAATATAGTAAGGCTAGTCCAAAGAAAGATAACAAGCCAGCTGTCTCAGTGGCTTTCAAATTGCTTGCTATCACTCAAAATAAATTTTATCCTGCTCTCGGACACTCTAATGACCATGCTTCCAGTTCTATACTGTCGATTTACATCAATAATGCAAGTGCAAAATTAATATCATGTCAGTGTGATGTATCATCTGAGAAAAAGAGAAGCAGACTGAACCCATTTTGTAGAGGACCTAAGAATGACAAAAACCTGCAATGTTCTGAACTGCATCATAGTTGATGGCAGGTGAGAGTCAAAGTCTTTTAACAATTGCTGGGAGGTAACAAGGACACCTTTGTCTGTTCATCTCAGCAGAACTGGCTAAAGGGAGATTCCAGATGCATTTTTCCATTTGAACTTTAACATTCTATTAGGAAAAAAAAAACCCAACCTGTGACTACAAAGAAAAAGGAAGCATTTACATAGAACCTCTTTTAGTGCTTTACCAGCAACCACAATGTTGCTTCTTGCAAGGCACTCCAAAAAGAGCTCTCTCCATTCTTCAGACCCCCCACACTAGAGTAATCTGCAGTACAGTCACTATTCCAAACATCTGTTATTTTTCTGTCTCTTTCTTTTTCTTATTTTCTTTATACAAAGCCACACTTGGTGGATTTCAGCTGCTATCCAATTATTTGGCAGAAGGATGTGAGAATCCAGCTTCTTACAGGCTTTCAGTGTGTGTGGGATCGAGGTAGCACAACAGTTCCCTCCTTTTTCTGAGACTGCTGCCGCAGCAGCTCCAACAACAAAAATGCACAGTCGGCGGTTTCTTTATTTCCATCTTTGTAGTGTTCTTGGCACAGAATTCTGGAATGGGTAAATTAAAATGGTGCCTGCCTAATCCCTCTGAGAGATTTGTTTGCAACTTAGGCTACAGCATGTTTCTTGAGAAGATTTAAAAAATGTAATGATTTTTTTTAGCTGGATTCTCATTTTGGTACAATCAGTTTTCATATGTGGCACATGAAATGTGTTCTTTAAGCTCTAAGGTACAAGTAAAGCAGCAAGGAAGTTCACCTGATAACATCTGAGACACATATCACAACAAGGACTCTATTTCATGTTGCATTTCCTTTAAGAAGATCATCTAAGAGACAGGAAAAAAA
>VZSJ01002064.1:103024-135774 GCA_013398405.1 Pheucticus melanocephalus | reverse complement strand
CTTCCTTCCTTCCTTCCTCTACTTCCTTCTGCCACTTCCTTCCACCACTTCTGCTACTTCCTCTCGTTCTCTTGTTCTCTCTTTCTCTCTATCCTTGAAAAGACCTTTTCTGTCCTTCTATATTCAAAAACCACACTGTCAGATGGATGGTTCTGGAGAATTAAGTTTTCTGTATATAGAAATAATATGCAGTAAAAATTACTTCTTGTTACCAGAACTGCAGTGCTTGCATGAAATGCCATTTCCAAATCTAAAAGATGTCTCCTTCTCTTGGATCTTTGAAACTTCTGTATATATTATGAGTTTGGCAGCTCCTTTTGAAAAGGTGCAGATACTCTGCCATTAAACCATGGTCAAAGCTAATCACATTGTTTAAATAATTAGTTCAGAGAGTACCAGAGCTAATAAATACCTGCTTCCAGCTTTTCTTCCTTCTCTCTGTGTTGCTTTCACCGCAGGAATTCTCTGATGTTTAATAAAGTATGAGCATCTGAAGGTTTCACTAAGGGGAGTATGACAACAGTGTCTTTTAAGTTGTATGTTTTCCCAGAATAAACAGCATTGTAGCAGCACATGACAGAATGTCTTTGAAACTGTTACTTCTCTGTTGAATTTGGATGAAGTCAACCAGTTGTGTAAAAAGATATTGTTGATGGACAGAAAAAGAGTGGGAGAGAGCATATATTGGATACACACACAAACACAAAACGTGATTATTCAGTGTAGACTATAAAAAGGAATATATTCCAAATGTGACTAAACCAACAGCAGATATCTACATAGCTAGCATCTATGGCTGAATCTCTATTTAAATTGAAAAAAAAAAGTTATTTGAGAGAAGACACTGATTTTAGTAGGTGAATTGTGTTGCTATCTTTGTCCCTTTTCATTTCCATTGAATAAAAAGGGCCATAGATGTTTCATTCAGATGCTGATTGTCCACTACGTTTCCTCCTGGGCCCATCACATCCAACAGTACCTCTACTTTGTATTAAAAAAAGCCCTTTAAAGCCCTTTGCTTTCTAAGACATTATGCCTATGCTCTTTCAGCCAATCCTATTCTCAAATTTACCAAAAGGAAACGGAGTGGGCAGCAAGAACTTTTTTTTTTTTGGTGTAAGCTTGTTTTCTACACATAGCAAAAGGCAACTCATGAATCAGTCAAATAAATTTATTGTAGACTCATCAATGTAATAAATTCAAATGAAATTAAACAAGTAAGGATAGCATATTATTCAAGTAAGGATAGCATCTTATTCAGTCATTTCAGTGTCCTTTGTGAGTTCTAAGGCTCCCCCACTTCTTTAACAGAGATTTTATTGTTGTTCCATTTCTTCCTACACAGACTGCTATGCTACATTTCTTTCCTTGTGCTCTCTCCTGAGTACCTTCTTTGAGTATGTGAAATGATGTGAGAAGGATCTATCTCTCCGGTTTGTTTTTTTTGGTTGGTTGTTTTTTTCCCCCATCTTCTCTTTCCTTCCACATCTGCAAAATATTCAATTTCTGTTGAAGATTTGCTATGCCAGGCAGGATGTGAAGGATGATGAGTTAGAAAAGGTTGTTGTGAACATGGAAATGGTAGACAAAATCATAGACAAATCATGAAAATAATAGATAAAATCTTAGACAAACCATGAGATAGAGATAGAAGGGAGGATTATGTGGTCTAGATCAAGTTATTGTTTATTGCAGGCGATTAAACATGACTGAGTTGCCTTTATGTTAATTACAATACTGTGCATCTGTCAGACACACATCTGTCCAGAGGTGTCTGGAGACTGAGAAACAATGACAACTCACTGGAGTTTTTAAATTTAAACATTCTCATCTTTTGTTAAGCAAGTAAAATGAGTAAGTAGAAGAGACACCTTCTCTATAATTGTAATTTATCTCCCTTCCTTTTTCATTCATTTTCACACTACAGTTTTGGTCAATACCTAGGGAAAAAAAAAAGTTGGCAAACTTTTTCTTCCTGTTGCATCCAGTTATGGTGTGCAAGCTGGTATCAGCTAGTTTCATAAACAGGAAAAGTGAACTTTTCCCCAGGATTCTGAGATCTGCAAGATTATCTCACTCTCAAACTCTGCCTCTGTAAAATAGGCAGTCTGTAAAATACCACATGAAATAGCACTGAGGCGTTCAAGCTTACAATTCTAAGTCAGAACTGAAGTCTGAACAATTTCATATTTGTACTGCTGTAGCCAATGAAGAAAGTATTGAATTTAGGTATGAGTAATAGGTCTAAGATAACCTCAGCAGAATGTGAGTTGAGTCATCTAATCAGCCTTAAATGTTTCAAAGAATTTTGTGGAAATTTGATTACATCCAGAACATTGTATTCTGGGTTTTTCTTCATAAAAAAATTGTAAGACTTGATCATCTGCTGAGGATGAACATCTTCAGTGTTTAGAGATCCCACTGAAACGTCAGTCACTTGAATAGTTTTTTTCTCTTCTATTTGGTCAGATTAAGTTTTGACTTTCAGCTCAAATATTAGATTTCATCCAATCTTTACAGCATGAAATATTTCATTAACAATAAAATCTACCCACAGCATAGTAAGAAAATGTTTCCAGACTGGTAATTTGAGCCTTGCTGGTGAGGCCCCATGTCTAGTTAAAAAACACTACTATGGTTGTACTGGTCTCTGTAGGACCAGGACAGAGGTCCCTACACCACTGTCCTGTACACTGAGGATATACTCGGTCCAGGCAGGGGAACAAGAGGTAAGCATCTGTCCCAGGATGGAGAAAAGGGACCAAACCCATCAAAGCAAAGTCCATTTTCAATTGTCTCAGGTGGCCTCTGAAGTAAAGTGGAGTCTGAATCACTGTTGTAAGCCGCTCATTATATGATGTTTGTGTGCCAAATATCCAAGTGCATCTTCCTATGAGAACTAGAAACTGTGGGAAGCCCTTCTCTGACAAGATGGCTAAGAATACTAACCAGCTCAAAATTAAGACTCTTCACTTCTCTGACAACAAATTATCTATCACCTGTTAAAATCTATTAGTGAGAAATTCTGAAAGTACTGATAAGAGTGTGTGTATGCAAGTTTACTTGTGGGTGCGCACACTGCACTGCTGAGTTTTGTCTTGACTCCACAGGTGACCATCCAGACCTTGAAGCATGAAGGCTGGTGACCTTTCTGACATTTTTTTTAGCTTCTGTAATGGCAAAACTGTTATTACTGGCAATAAAATTACTCAGACCTTTTCTAAAGTCCTGATATTGCAGTTGCCTCTAGTGACCTCATCTGACAGTGAATTATTCAGGTTGACTATCAGCTACATTTAAAAAAGGGGGGGGGAAAAAGACAAACCAAACAAAACAACATTTGCTTTTATTGGTTTAAAATTTACTGCCTTTTAATTTCAGAGAGAGAAGAGTAGGGAGCCAGTCTTGCTCTCTCTCATTGGCATCAAAAATGGATAAATGAATCAACATAAAACCTCATGAAAATGAAGCAGTTTAACTATTGTTATATATTGATACCTTCTGATTCTGAAACTTTTTCACTTTCTTCTCTGTATATTTTTTCTCTCTTAACTTCAGGCAAAGACTTAAAGATTACAGGCACCACCACATTTTGGCATTTTGAGGTTTAGTGAGGACAGTTGTCTCTCAATACAATTTAGAGGTTTCATCCCACCTGGAGAACCTCTGATCCACAGAAGGGCCACACACACTGACAGTACCTGAGGCACCTCTGGGACTTTCTGTTCCTGTTCACATCACAGGACCACATTTTGGGTACTGGCAGTCCCTGCCTCACTCTTGCTGTAGGATGTTAGTTTCTGTCTCTCCACAGCCCTGTCCAGCCTGGCCATGGGCTCTGCCAAGCCATGCTCACCTGCAGAATGATGTCCCAGCCTTTCCTCAACATGGCCTCCTCTCCAGGGAAGTTCCCTGCTCCAGGAAGGGGCATCACAGCAGCCGTGGCTGTCAGGGGGTTCCCCTTTCCCACATCCCCTTGGGATGCCCTCAGCTCAGGTGTTGCACATCATCCAGCTAAATTTCTGTTTGCAGCTGAAACCAGAAACTGGCTTTGTTAAAACCTCAAGCTTCATCACAAATCTAAATATGATGTGAAACCTCATAAATAATTCCATATAAAGATTGCAACTTCAGAGGGCTCTTCCTCTTCTCCTCCCACCCCCACCTTTCTATTTTGTGCAACCAAGCTGGTACTGTCAGAAATGTGGGGAAGGAACGTTCATGGAAGTGCATTGCCTTGCTAAATCCTTGCACTGTTGCGTTAGATGTGACCTTAATCTTCTTATTCTTTCTGTTAGGGGATCATCCTCTTCATGTGTTTTTGCATTAGAATAAATTATTTCATAGTTCACACTTTTACTGTTGTTTTAGACATTTCATCTCTGTGAAAGTAAGAGCAGAAACTGCAGTATAGGAGATTTCTCTAGGCTGCTCCAGAGATATCTCTGCAAGCATTGACTGCCAGCGCAGCCTGTGTGCCCCTCAGCTCTGACCCATCCCAAACCGCTGGACTAATTGAGCATCCTATGCCCAGTGTCTGCTATGGTATTCTAGTTCATTGATTGGCCACAAGAAAATTTGCCAAGTATTTTCTCACCCACAGCTACGCATTTTTTTTCATGCAAGTGTGTTGTACATAATTAAAAGGGGAAAAAGTGACAGAAGCACTGGCAGAGGAGAACCTGCTATGTAGCTTCAGGCTAAGAGACTTCACAGAAAGGTGAGTTTCCTCTTTTAACCAAGGAGCAAACCTAGAAAGCAAAGGCACACGGACTTTCTAAGTGACACCAAAGAGATGCTACAGAGTGTGTTTTAAACCAGGAATGCCCTAAAAGCAGTTTCTGTACTGGTAAGATCCAGGCAAAGAATATCACCCCTTGTGAAAGATCATATCTTCTTAGTCATATTATCTGATATGTCTTTTTAAGCTGACCTTTAATTTAGGAAGTCTGCAAACCTATTGAAGCAAAAGTCCTTTGGTATAGATTGGCATGATTACTGCAGTAGGCATGGACCTGTAACTTCTACAGAATTTTTAAGCCAAGGCTCCATTTGGTATGGATCTTGTCCTGTGCATATTACTTTAACAGTTCATTCCTGAAGACAAGCAAACACACAAAGACAGGCAAAAATCCAAATAGTCCAAAAATTCAGATCTTCAGACTTCTACAGCTGTTTTTTTTTTTTGTGAAGCAAACTTTATAACAAATCAAGAAAGCAGATGGGGACAAGACAAAGAGTTACTAGTATCAGATTACACACCTGGTAATCAGTCTGATTAAATGTCTGTTCATTCACCTTCCAGAACCACCTCACGCTATAAGAGTTCAAAGCATGTCATTTTTACTGAGCATATTTTCTGGTTTATTTATATTATTAGGTGGGATTAAAACTGCCCAGCCATTAGGACCTCTATTCCTGGTTTTGCTAACACAAATACTCCTGCTGAGCTCAAAATCATTCAGTAGAGAAACTCTCCTCACAACAAGAAGAGTAGTGGGGGAAAAAGTTTCATGCTGTTTTAAGTGGTTAGAGAAAATCAAGATCAAATTATAAAAATAAGTTTAAACCAGAAAAAATTCCAGCCATTTCTATTAAAATTAGTATTGTTAAATTCCAACTAGTGCACAGCAACACTGACAGATTATTGAAACTGTAAAAGACATTTTCTCTTTTCTCTTCATCTTTTTCATTTTCCTTTCTTTTTTAAATGCAGTTTAGATCATAGGGCATCATTTGCTGCCCAATAGAAAAGTCTTCTTTACTCCAGGGGGAGCTAGAAAGTTGATAGATGCCCCTGTGCTTTGGCTCATCCATCTGTAGAATAACACAACACCTCCCTCTTGGGAGTGCTGATGTCTGAAAAATACTTTAGGTTTCCCAGGTGAAAAGTGCAACTCATGTGCAGGAAGATTATTATTATAATCTTTTTTTTCTCCCAACACAAGCATTTCATAAACTTGCATTGTTGTCAGAATAGTTCTGAAATATTTTACCCTCAGGTTCATCCTTCTACCTACATAGTAAAGCTCTCAGTAGTTTATTCTCAGTACGTCTGTCTATGCACAGACTGTCTTTTCAAAGTGATGCTGACATAGAAATTCACAGGATATCTATAATGTTCTTATTAAAGAGACAAATTAGTTATTTTACTTAAACAAACAACAGGAGCATTACCCGCTGGAATGCCCAGGCACTCTCCATAAATAATACTGAGTGCTGATGAGATGTGTTTCAATGCTTTTTATTTTACATTTTACCTTGGTGGGTAACTCAGGCTTGGTTGGACTGACTTAACTGCTCAAGTGCCAGAATTCTCAGAAATGTTCTAATATCACAACATTTATGATAGCAGGATTTTCTTTGTCAGGAAACCTTAAATCCTGATCCAAACTTGTCAGTACCTACTGGATTTTTGTTTGTTTGTTTTTGTTTTTCGCTTTTTTTTTTTTTCCTGATGATGATCTCAAAAATGAGCGGTTTAACAAAGATATGTGTCCTAAACAGAAGCAAAGAAAGATATAAATAAAAGACAGAAATTGGACATTAGTTTTGATAATCATCTGCTTTGGGTCATGTCAAGGGACTTCAAAGTAATAAAATCTTTGTAGAAGCTTCAAAATGTAGGACACCTTCTTCAATGGCACTGTAATAACATAGTTTTTCTATGGAGTAGCTTAACACCTTATTGCTTAACTGCTGATTATGCTTTCAGGAATTCATCTATTCCTTAAAAATCTGTTCTATAACGTCTCTATAGTGTCATTAGGAGAAGACTCTACCTACTCTTGCCCAAAGACCATCAATATCAAAAGGTACAAATGTTTCAGATGAGCTTGAAGCCTCGCTCTTAACTTTTATATGCATACATGCATTCATGAAAATTTAAATTCCTCAACCCAAAGAATTATTGAATCATTTGTGATGTAAAAGATCTCTATCAAGTCCAACCCAGCACTGACAAGACCGCCCCTAAACAATGCTCCCAACATAGCTTTTAAATATTTCCAGCAATGGTGATTCCACCACTTCCCTGGGCAGCCTGTTCCAACACTTGACAATCCTTTCTGTGAAGAAATTTTTCCTAATCTTCAGTCTAAACCTCCCCTGGCACAACTTGAAGGTTCTTCCTCTCTTTGCTGATTAAAGTTGGTTTGATGAGTCTGCCAGCTCTCTCTGTACCTCTGGATGGATCCCATCTGGCCCCAGAGACTTGTTGGTGCCACAGTGCTGTAGCTGGTTGCTAAGCAATTCCCCAACTCCAGTATACCCAGCTACTCCAGCTCCAGTTTTCCAAATGTCTACTTCTTTTCTCCACCACCACAACGCATGGTTCCTCTGTCTATGCAGCTACATGTTATGTTATTCATTACAAAGTTACTCTCCAAAAGTAGCTCTCCTCCTAAATTCATCAGTTTCAACAGTGAAAAATTATACTGAAAGGAAGATTTGTTTGTTTATTTGGCTGATTGGTTGGGTTTTTTGTTTTGGTTTTTTTTGTCTCTCCCTACCTCATGTTTCCTGCTTATAATTCCACAAATGGTCCAGTAAGTTGTTACCAGTATCATGCTTTTCCATTTTTTCTCAGGAGCAGAAAGCACAGTTTACAAACCATAAATTCCCTCTACATAGAAGACTGTGGTGACTCTGAAATACTGTCCATATGGCCCAACAGAACACATAAATATTGTCTGTTAGTAAGAAAAACCACAGAATATTTCTTTCTGAGTTAATAGCTTCTGAAATAAAGCACTCTTTTGCATCCATTAGATATATAAACAGATACAGATCAAAGGACAAAATGAGGAAAATTAAAAGAGAGGTATTATTTAATCTCAGCACCGATGATGTTAAGATTCCAATTTTCTGCAGCAAAATACTTCACAAGAGGAATAAAATCAACATTCAACCAATTAAAATCACACCAGGTATATTAAAATGAGTCATCAGACCAGATCTGAATCAGGTTTTTCTATGCTTGTAAAATAAGAACGTGAGTAAATAATATTTGTTGCGCCTGTTTATAGCTTGCAGGATGCTAAATTTTTTTGAGACAGAGATAATCCTCCCCCTCCCCAAAGTAAATTTAAAGAGACTCAGTGTCAAAGTCAGATACAGGAAGATACACAGCCCTTTTATATCTCTCTTATCAGAAAGATGCCATTTCCCCAAAGTTTAGAGTCTAAGCACAACATATATGTCTAGCATCTAAATATATTTTTGAGATACTTTGGGCAGGGATTCAACTAACTACCTAGGCATTTAAAGTGACATTTTGGTGGAATTTCAATTCCTGCATGCAGTAAACAAAGTTAGAAAGAAAACACTTTGCCTAGACACCTGAGACATCCGATCTGTTGAAGTCTTTAGGAGAAAAATTTTCAGGTAATTAGGGTTACTTTGGGAAGCCTCTCATCACCATCTCTGCTTTTACTGAACTGAGTACTCAGATATTTATTTCTTATTTACAGAAATTTATCATTGAAATTGATAATTCTTCAGGACATCCTGACATGGGAAGTATACTCAGACTCTTTCCAGCTGAAATGGTGATACAGTCTATATTATGGCATATAACTACATGTTATGCGAAGTGTATCTAAAAAAATAAAAAAAGGTGTTTGAGAGGTGAACTGGTTAATGAAAAGGTTTCAAATGACAGTTGTTTCACTACAAAACACAAGCCTTGCAGCAGAGACTAAGGTATGCTGAAGGGGATGCAATCCACTTCCCTCTGTGGAATGAAGCTGGGGGGGAAGGACTTGCAGATCCTCAAAACCTCTGGTTCCAGATGTACAGAAAAGTCTGCCAAAATCAGGCAAGCCAAAAGAAGAGATGCATCTAGACTCTGGCTGGCACCTAAATTTGTCCTTGTTTTTGTCCAGTGATTGCTCATTTAAGCGAACAGTTGTTGTGAGAACTCCAGGAAAACTAACTCCCCTTCAAAGATAAGCTCCTTGGCTGGAAATTCAACTTTCATTTGTTCCTTTAAGCTATGCATGCAAAACTTGTATGTAGGTAGGAGAAACTCTACTTCCAAGGCTAGTTTGGGCTTCTGAGGTGGAATTGCTGGAGCAATGTTCCTTAGGTTAAGAAACCCAGGTCTCCTACCTCCTAGTGTTATACCATCTGTATTATCACAAAGGCAAAGAAATGCAAGTATCTGAAAGACAGCTCCTGAATATCAATAGCTTCATATTCACTGACTTCAGCAAGTTTTAGTTTAGGCTTCAGATACCAGCAGTTTATATCATGCTTTTGCATAGCAAAGCTGTTCCCTTTTTTTCTTTTTTTTTTTTCCCCAGGAAAAATGGAGTTTTCTGATGTTTGACAACTCAGGTAAGTGTTTCATTAAAATCTCAGTGGAAGAGCAAGAGTATTTTTAGAAAAAAAAAGGGAGAAAAAAGAGAAAACTTTTTTTGTTTATTTAGATGAAAAATGAGGGAAAATATTGACAATTTTTTAAGAGGCTTTATTGTTTCCTTTAATCTGTAAAACTCAAAAAACTTGTTTCTTCTTCTTCTGGGATCAAAATTTAGACATTAAGAACTCAAGATTAAGGTCTCATTGGCAACTGCACTATAAAATGTCTGAAAGTCCAGTTGAGTTAGTATCAAAGCTCAAATCTTCAGTATTCAGGCTGAACAAATCAAAAAGTTGTTATTGTTTTCCTTTTTTCTCTGCCTAAGTACAAAACTATGTTTTGCTTAACAACATTTTTCTTAAAAAGACTCTTTTAATTAAAAATAATAGCTGTGATTGGTAATTTTAATAAATTGTATTTAATAATCAGTTTAAGTAATACTGGAGATGGAAAGGAATGCCTGAAAATATTTAAGTTAGAAAAAATACATTTGCCCAAGAACACTTGAATTTCTGTTTGATTCACTTTTCCTAAAATACTTATTGTATTGTTGTTTTCAAGTTAGATCAGTAAAACCATTGAGATAGATAAGTTTGTGGTATTTTGTTATTTTTTCAACTGAGATGTAGGAAGTGGCTCCTCTGAATTAATTGAGGAATGACAGAGCAATGAGAATATGCATAAACCTAGCAGTTACCATTGAGGGTGTAAAAAAACTATAAATTCCCTGCATTGTTCTAGTGATATGACAATAATCTAGTGATTTTGACACTAAACATGTACCAATATGCAAGGAAAAAAAAAAAAAAACCACAGAGCAAAACAAAACAAAGTGGGGGGAAGGCATTTTTGAAGAAAGTGACGGTGTGTGCTGAGGATAAGAATACCTCAGAAAAGTGACGTTGAGCACTTCAGATTCTTTAGTATATTTTTTTAATCAAACTGAACTCTGTCTCTATTTTCCGACATTAAAGAAGGAAGAGAGAGAGAAAGATGATGAGGTCCAGAGCTATGAATATGAGTGACTGAGTGATTTTACAAGGGAAGAGGCTTAGCTGATGTTGAATGTCTGTGAGAAGTATCAGTGGTAATTAACCTCCTGAAAACTGCTGCCATGTGATACCTTCCACAGTCTCTAAACTAACTAAGTTTACAACTGTCTCTGACTTTCTAATGGTCAGAGCCTGTGTCAGAAAGCTAAATAAATTATGTGCTGCTTCGTAAAGTTGCAAAAGAAGAGCAAAAGTGTAAGTTGCCATGAAATATGTAGTTCCCCATCTTCTGTATGGGTGGAGCCTCCTCATCTGGAAATATTCTATTGTGACATCATCACCCATGTTGTGGATGAATGGAAGTCTTCATTCTCTAAATGAATTCAAGATTAAGCATTTTCAAAATGTCTCATATTTGAAATACGGAGATGTCAAAAGACTCTAAATATCTATCCCATGAGACCTATTAGCTCCTGTCTTTTCTTTCATCTAAACCAGTCTGATATCTTATGCACAAAACAGAGATGGAATCATTAATAGAAATTAATAAAATCACATGAAAACGTACAGATTTCTGGTTCATGTTTTCTTGCTGGCTCATGCCACATAAATGAGATAAGAGATTATCCAAAATGCTATTACTGTGGCACTATCAAACACTGATGATTTTTCTTTACTGCACCTAGCAGTGCTTTAGCAATGCTGCTGTGGTCTCTCAGGATAACGAGTTGTTAAAAAAAAAAAAAAAAAAGGGAAAAAAAAGGAAGTAAGAAAGAGAGGAAAAATAAAGACAGAAAGAAATAATCATTGTAGAACATCCTGAGGGAACAGAGAGAAGTGGAGAAGCCAAAGAAAAAAGTAGCTAAGCCTGCCTTGACTGTATGAAATTTGTTGGAATACCTCCTAAGGAAAGAAAATAATCACTTTTTGGGGTGATGGAATTTAAATAACTTAAAATTGTGCGTACACAATTGGTTCTTTTGCTGCTCTTAGGAAAAGGAAAATTACTCAGTCATAGCAACCTATTTTTCAGCAGGAAGGAAAAACTAGAGTAAGTGGAAAATATCAGCACAAGTTTTGGAGCTGAGACACATTTCAATTACTAAAGTGAAATACAGTTCTTTAAGTATTTCTTGTTGATTTTGCCATCAACATCTCTTCTAACTCTTTTTCAATGAAAACTTAAAGCTTGGATGTGTGTGCAAATGTCTGCCCTCAGAGACAGCTGTGACTCTCAGCCAGGCTGAGCATAAACCACTGTGGGTGTAACAGGGCAAGAAAAGCTTCGACTACAGTAATTAGAGTCAATAACCCCAAGCAAAGTTGAGGCAAGGAAAGCCAGCCTTAAGAAACAAGCTTTGACAGAGTGGGCTACAGGGAAGAGGAAAGCCCCAGCACACAGGTGGAAAGGGTCTGTCTGAGAGCTCTGGGGAAGCAGGCTGGTTTTCTGAACAAGGAACTGAGCTGCTTTCTGCCAAAAAAATCCTTGAGTGATCCTTTAAATCCAGGCCTCCAAATTGTTGGTTTTCCGTCCATAAAGTTGGATGTTGCCACATATTGATGAACTTCCTTGTTCCAAAGCACAAGTCAGAAGTTTTTAATATTTTTATACTGAAAATGACAATACAGTGAAACCCAGGTAAGCTGCAATTGTAGAGAGCACTACCTAAGAAAACAGAGATCTACCCACATAAACCTGCTTGTGACAAATCACCCCACCTTTCACAGAACCTTGGTCTTTGCACAGGCCTCCCAGGCGGACTAAAAATGCCTGCCTGCATCACACCTATATTCAAAATATCTCTCCCAAATAACACTGATAAAGAGGACTATTTTGTCTGCCTAAGTTCAAGATTTCACTTGACTGCTTTGCTGGGTAAGCTTATGAACATTTGTGGTCAGAATGAGGAGTTTCAATGCCTCAGGGGCCTGCTTTCTCCTTTGACCACCTGGGAATCCAGGGGGTGCTCATCTTTAAGTATCTCCACCATGTGTTAGAGGTAAAACAGTGTGACCCCTTAGCCTTTCTCATGAGTACTGTGCAGAGCACTGACTGCGCTGCCAGCACCTTTGCTTTCATCTTAGCATCACATTCTTTTTGTAGCTGACCTTGCTCTCTCACCCTGTGTGAAGTAGTAGGATGCAAAACCTTTCAAACTGGCACTGAGCATGTGCAGCTGTGACTTGGGCAGGGTTTATCCTTCACAAAATCATAGAATGGTTTGAATTTGGAGTACCTTAAGATCATTCTGAGCCAACTCTCCTTCCACTGGACCAGGCTGCTCACGCCCTCATCTATGCAGTCCTTGGACACTTCCACGGATAGGGAAGTTTGCTTTCAGAGACAAACTCAAATATATTGCAAATGCATCTCCAGGAGCAGCATTGCTACCATCTAGCAGTGCTGTGACAAAGATTTTGGTACAGCTTAAGGCTGGTACTGTACAAAGACAGTTGAAATGGCTGGAGTTCACCATCCTTGGGTTTTTTGCAGCTGTAGTGCAGACATGCCCTCAAGCCTTTTAAAAATGTTGGCCCTCTGTTTTCAAGAAAGGCAGAACACTATTTCAAAAAGTTAAACACATATTAAACAAGGCTTTACCTTTCAGAGTGGGAAGGCCATACTGCTAGACTACAGCTGGTGAGATCTCACATTTGAGTTATGCTTATAAGCTGCTGCAAAGTTACTCGTGTCAGGGGCACCACAGGAATCAATGTTGGATCCACAGCTTTTTCAGTACCTTAAATGACTCAGAGCATATTATTTAAACTAAAAATTTCTGGTGTGCAGATGATAGTAAATTGGGAGGAAAGGTCATCCGTGAGAAACAATACAGTCAGGTAGGGAAGGATTTAGATCATTTAAGTACTTGAGCTAATAGATAGCAAATTCAATGCAGATAAATGCAGAATAATGGGTCTTGGAGAATGTAATAAAAGGACATAATATCTGCTTAATGGGAAGGTACTACAGCATATTGACCTGGAGAGAGATATGAGAGTTATTTTAATAATAAAAAACCCCTTATATTAAAGCTTTCAACTCAATTATTGTTAAGGAAATACAGGGTATTTCGTTAGGACCTCACCCAAAGTACTGCATTCAGCACTAATCACTCTACAGTTCAGAAAGCATGTTTAGAATTGGTCTTAAAGGGGTGATTTGTAGAGCAATCTAATGAAAGCACATTTCAGAGATATAAGTTTTGAGGACATTACAGTGAAGATTGACTGTATCTTCACCAGAGTCAGAGACTTTAGAGGTGACTGTCTAAGACACCAGTACAAGCTTAATGAATACTTGGCAGTGAGAGGTGAACTGTTGAGGAACTCATTACTTTAACCCCTCAATCTTCACAATTCTATTAAGTTCAGAGCTGCTGTCACGAAGGAACAAATTCTCATCTAACTGCAGTTTGGGTGAAATCACTGGAGCTACTCTTCTTACAAAATCATGAAGAAGAGCAGGATCTGTCCTTCAATTTCCAATAAGAGACTAATGGAGCCTCTGCTCCAGCACAGATCTCTCTCTGTATGCTCCCTTGTATCATTTGGCTATACAGGTTACAGGTTTGTTAGATAAGGGAACATTAAGGTCTAGAAAGTCCAACAGGGCACCAGAATTTCCTGAAAAAAGACACAAGACTTTGCTAAGTAAGGAAAGAATCAACCACATGCAATCAAGAGGTTTTTCTCTCTCCTTTCTGCTGCAGTATGACTGAAAACAGCCGGTGGGGGGAGGTGGGCTCTGATGAATGGCTATTTTTTGTGGCAGCAAAGTCATCATATTGTGTCTGCCAGAGACCTGCTAGAAGGCATGTCTTGTGAAGCCAGTTTTGAAGCTGTCAGTATGTGATTCTCTGATCTTTGCAATATTTTTTTTTCATATTTTGCAAGTTATTATTTTTTCTAAAGCTAATGAGCAGTTAAAGTGACAAATTGGTTCCTTCCTGCCTATAAATTGGCGGTTTACAGATGTTGGAAATGTAATCTGGTATTTTGTTCAGGCTCCAGACACAAAATCTTCTTTGGCAGGAGGCCGTCATTTAATCAGAAAGTACACAGATCTGTTCCAAATGCATGGTCCTGGGTAAGCATGCATCATTTGGTACTCTGTAAGCAGAGAACAAGGGTTCTCGTGTCTATTTTCCCTCATTCTGCTAATACAGATGACACAAAATTCATTCTTCTAAAATGATAATGTTCAGAAGACAGTTCATATTTACCATATCCTACATCACCAGTTCTGACGTACTTTTCTCATCTTTCAAATGACTTTTAAATGAATTGGGTTATTCTAATCAGAGAAAGTTTCTCAACGAGACAGCTAGAAGTTGCATCTGATTTTATTTTTCATTACCTTCCCCAGATAAAAATGGAGGTTTTTCTAAGAATTACTTGCATCGTTTCCTTCATAAATAAACAACTTGTTGGGAGAGATGGAACATGAATATTATGAATGTTTTTGAGATGATCCAGAAAGAGACATAATCTTCTTCTAAGATAATTCTGCCATAACCTCCTTGAAAGGCTTGCAAAGATAAGTCACCCGCTGTAAGATTAATGCAACTAACTGAAATAGGACTTTAGAACTGCAAATTTTATCCTTTCTGCATATAAAAAGAGGTGGGTTGGTTTGTTTGTATGCCTTTTTTCAACAAGTTTCTAGAAAAACTATTTTGCGTTGCACATAAGTGCAAAACATTCCAGGTCAATGCTATTTTTTTCATTATGTCTTATCAAAATATTATATTTTATTTATTCATCTTGTGACATTTCATTATCAGGTTATTATCTTCATTCAATTACATCACAGAGCTTTCACTTCACAATCGATCCAGTAACATAACAGTGGTGAAAGCCAAAGGATTCAGTGAAGAAATAAATTGTGTTAATTCGTATATTTATATATATAACTTTACACAAATAATTGTCTGTGGGAAACAAAGTAGAAATCAAATCCAATGTTAAGTGGTACCAGGCTGAAAAAGTCATCTAAAAGATGACTTGAGATAATACAAGCTTGGGGATCATTAGGTATTTATCATAAACTATTGATTCTGTGTACAAAAATCTGTACGAATTTTCATTTTTGTTTCTTATGACTAAAAGTTCTGTGATATTATCACATTATTTGTTTACTTTGTCTTTCATTTTAATATACAATTTTATTTCTTTGTGCTCTGTCCACTTACTATCAATTGAGGTAATTTTCTCTTTGTCTTTCCACTTCTATGATTTTGAACTTCCATTCTCAATTGCCTTTCACTTCTTTTGAAATGCTCTTTAATAGGTTGTTTCCCTTTTTCTCATTCTCTGCTTTATGATTTCCTTTGTGCCACTGATGTGACTTTCTTCACAAGTAAGACAATGAATATGAATAATTAAATGAAAAATGAATGTCACAAAGATAATTGGAGAAAAAATATTATTAAAAAGTAGAATAATTTTCACCTAGAGAAAATTAATGATTGACTTCTTGTGAGGTTTCAGGTTTCTTCCCTTCCCAGAACTTCCCTTCCCAGAACTTCCCGCCCTGGAAATTCCCCCCCTAGAAATTCCCGGAATTTCCCTCCCTGGAACTTTCCTTCCCAGAACTTCCCCGAACTTCCCAGAAATTCCCGGAGATTTCCTTTTTACTTCCTATTACATAAAGAAGAAAATAAATCTGTTCTTAGGCAATAAAAGTACTTTCACCTCAAAGATTTCAATGATTTCAATGGATGTCTCTTTTAATAATATTCTGTAAAATAAAGGATGCCTTCCTTTCCTTAATCTCTGTTCATTCTGGGGCTTTCTTGAGGAAATTATTCTCCAAGGCTGCAAATTCAAAACATATTTTGAAAACGATATCTGTATTCACAACACTTTTTCAACACAATTCACCTCTTTCAGCACTGGCAGGGGTAGTTCCTACGGCAAAGTCGTTTTTGGGACGAGGCAGGGGTGCTGTGGCCTTCCTTCACACACCTCACATTATCTTAATTTCTCCTGGCTTGTGAGCTCCCACCATGCAATATTTTTGCTGATTAAGGTCTTGTTGGTGGCTTGCCACCCTCTTTGTCAGACTTCTGGCATCCTTTTCATTCAAAGCTTAATCAGGGAGATGAAGTTGGGTAACAGGATTCCAAAATGAACCCACAGAGGGGCTGTGGATATCTAAATAGAATCCATCCAGCATAACTTCTTGTTAAACTACAAAGAGCCCAGCTAGCAAAAACACAGCCTCTGTTTGTTAAATGAAAGTGAACACGTTCACTTTGCTTTTATCTGCTGTTCTCATCGCTCCGGAAAAGGTAGCCTGGGGAAGCTGTGGAATCTCCTGAGTGAAGGCATTTAGGAGCATGTCAGATGAACAACTACCTGGAATGAGGAAGTTTAGAGGGGGGATTTAGAGGCAGATGAAGTTTTGAGACCCTGTGAGCCCTATAATCTTCCATACTGCTGCGTTCCAAGTACTTAAAGGTATTGGAGGAGTAGCCAGCTCTCATCTTCTGACTCTGTGAGTTCATTCACTCCTGACAAAAAACCTGCACATCAGGATTTTTCCTACAGCAGTGGCAGTCCTACAGCAGTTTCTTCAGCAGCCTCCTCAATTCTGAAAAAAATTACTTCACGTTTCAGCTATTAAAGCCATGTAGGTTTCTAACAAATGACAAGGTCAACTGAGAGGGAAAAGCAAGTGCAGCAATTGCAAAATTAAAAATGTGCTTTAAGTCTGTCAGGAATGCAAACACAAGCTGAGGAATGCAAAGTAGTTTAATTAAAGCTCAGTTAAAAACTAGCATAATTATTATATTAAAAAAAAGTAATTTGAAAGATTCAAGATTCTTCTCTTTTTTTCTCCAATGGTAGTGAAATCACAATTTTCAATTGATTCTTTTTTCTCATGGCTTTCTTGCCAATGTTGGTATTACCTTTGTTTTCAAGACAATGTCTTGCTCAAGGAAATCCCAGAACCCATGTAAGTTCAATTTTATCCAAATTCAATCCTTAGTCATACATATTAATTGTGGCAAATTCAAACATTTCTAACAAGTATTCTTACCTCACCGTTTTTTGGTGAACTTGTGTCACCATAGGCATTCAAATTTCTATTCAAGTGTCATTCTCTTTTAGTAACATACTATTTACATCTTGGGAACAACAGTTTGGATTTTTCTGTGCCAAATAATTATTTTCCATTGTAAAAAATGGCGGGGGGGGGGGGGGGGAGGGGCTGTCTGGCAAAGTGTATGGCATTGACACAGACTTAGCAGTGTCAATTAAATTAGTATCAATTAGCAGTGTCAGTATCTACCTTAATTTTAAAATCTTTCCATATTTTTATTTAAACATCATTTAAATCATGCTTTATCTAACCAGCTAGATGTATATTCAGAAATCTAAATAATTCCAAAACATTTTGGTTTGTCTTACAATATTTTTCCCCCACATTTTTTGGTGATTATGAGACTTAAACCTAGAGGACCATCAGTGGGAGATTTGTGGATTTCACAAGCACTTCTTCCAAGATATCTCTCCTCTAGTTGTTTCCCTAGCATTTTTTAAGAGAAAAACAACCAGTCTCTGACAGATGGCCTTTAAACAACTTAGCTAGCATCTTTTAATCCTTTGGCTTGAAATAAGTTGTCTGCCTTCATATGGCACATTAGTCCCCTGCCTGAAGATCTTCAGGGCTCCTTTTCCATTCACTTTTCATTTGTCACTCTCCAAAAATCTTGGAGAAAATATAAGATTTCCCCAAAAAAAAAGATTTTTTGTTGTCATTTATGAAAACAAAATAACTCTTATCTATCTATGCCATCCACAACAGAATTCCTCTGAAAGATCATAACTCCTCCTAAATGGCTTCTTTTTCTTGTTTAATTTGATTACAGTAGAAGTAGCAGAATCCTAGAAATATATTTTATACTAGACATCTTTTCTTTCATTTATTCACTGAATCATCTCCTAGTATTCATCTCAAGAATGCCTAGGCTAGAAAGCCTACTTTATCCAACTCATTAAAAGTTTCTTAAAAAGCATCTTCTTGGGAACTTAAGACCTTCAAAATTCAAAGCTGCCCCTACTGTCTCTCATGTCATATGGTTTGAAATTGTGAAACTCATCAGTGCGTGTTCAAGAATTGAAACAAAACATTATTGCTATTAAAATTCTCCTCAGTCCCTGGAGGTGATACATGATGATCTGGGTGCTGGAGTCAAAGAAGTAGAGGTCCCTGTGGGAGCGACAGATGATTTTCTGAAATAAACACTGCTAATTTGCCCTGGAGAAGCCCATGATCCAAACAATGTGGAATACTGAAAGACTACTAAAAAGCTTAACTGTGCACTTGTATTTCTTGGTGATAACTGTCAGTTTTCTAATAAAACAATTTCTTTGACAGACAAACCATGATGTTCTGTTCCAGTCCTGTGAAATTTTCTTTGTCACATCTATTTTGTTTGTATGCATGTTTAATTGCTCCTCCCTTTTAAGTTTCTTTAATGCCTGCTTTGTTACTGGACTCGTCTTTACAGAGCTTGCACGAAGTATTTACTGCAATGGTTGAAAATCAAATTTAAGGAAAAAGTAGGCAGCATGTGCACTTATTAACATAGCACTGTGAAGTGTAAAATGAATGACAGTATTAGTACAGCTTCCCTCTGGGCAGTGCTCCAAACCCCTCCTTTGATGATTGAGACATGACAAAACTTTGGCTTTGTTGTTTCTTAGCAAGTTGTTCAAGAAACTGCATCTAACCTTTTGGGTTTTGGGTGTTTTGTTTGTTTTTTTTCAGAAGTTTGGGTATTCTGCTATACCTTTGACTTCATACCAGAAGTCTGAACATAAGACAGCATTACTAGCTTCATTATAAGACTCACTCAGCTCATCAGCAAGACAACTTCAAGAATATATCTTCATTTGCAGGATCAGAAAAACCCCAAACAGCCAAACAACCAAAAAAACAACTAAAGACTCCAAACAATCCTCTATACTCCTCTCTAAGTAAGTAACTCTATGATTTTGAAGTTTGAAAATAAAAAGGTCCTTAAGGGCAGTTGTCCATCCACCTACCACAGTGTAAAACATGGAAGGACTGCATCCATGTTTTATTGCTATTTTACTATTCAAAGCAGCAGGTATTCATTAAATACAAAGGCACATTAGTGAAGTATGTCCTACATCATCATTTGAGTATGGTCTTAGTCCCTGTGGTTTCTAATTGAACCAAGAAGTTAATCTGAGATGTTCAGATGAATCCTTGTGGGATGCTATTTTTTCCTTTTTTTAACAGAATAGTGATAGCAAGCATTTAATAAAGGGAATTTTCCATATGCTTATATTCCAAAGATTCTTTCTAGAAGAACAAGTCAAAAGCCAACACAGAAACAATAACAAGAGGTTAGATTTAACTTTGCTTGTACTTTTGTCCTCCTTGAGTTCACCTACATTAGCCAAAATATTAATGGTGCTATAGAGCTTTCCCAACTACTTTTTGAGGGGGAAAAGGGATTATTTGATTCCTTTTTTATCACAATTTATGTCAGTATAAAAGTTATAGAGATTGCCAGAAACCAAAGGAACATGATGTAGAATCACAGGAAAAGTGTAAAATCAATACAGCCAGGTGTCTGAATGCTGCACTTGGCAGCCCTTCTCTAATCCATAGTCAGTGCTGTATTTTATGTATATAACAGAAATTCTTTTCCCAGATAATCCTCAAACCCAAATAGCCTGCACCAGTACTGTGACCACAGAGACAGAAGGGGTTCAGATTTTGATGTGTAAGGAAGGCTCTTGAAATAAGTGTCCAGACAATACCTGCAGCCCCTGAAGAGGAGAAAAGTACTTCCAGGTTGCCTGAAATATCTGGAAGTGTCTTCGTCTCCTAATGTTAGAAGAAGTCAAGGTAAGTTTTGCTTGTGACTTACATTTCTCCTGTTCAGTGATGTATTCCAGGCTCAACAATGACCATTTTTACCTGGGAGATGCATGTTTTTCATAAGAGGCTGTCAGAAGAAAATGCAGAGCCTTTTTTGCTTCCTCGTTCTGCTCTTTCAGGTAGAAACCAGACATAGCTAAAATAATTCTTGTGCATTCTTCCCCTCTCAAAATAGTAACTAATTTAATCTCTAACTGCACACAATCAAAACTGTGAATTGTAGTAATTCATTTGTCTAGCTATCAGCCCAACATCTTGTCACAAGAGAAGGTCACTTGACTGTCAAGAGGAAAAATGAAATATTAAGGACTAAAATGCCTAAAGCATTTAACACATTTCTTAGTATAAACAAAGTTTATACTAAGTAAGCAGAAGTATACAAAGTAAGCAGAAGAGTTTGTGGTGGGTAATCTCTGATCCTGCTTTCATGAGAAAGCTTTTGTGAGTATATTCCATCCCTGCCTGGTTTCAAAGAAGGTCAGATCTTTCCTGGGTTTGATTGGAGTTTGAATGATATGTGTCATGGTTTAATGCTGGCGCAATGCCAGTGCCCCCATGAAAATACATTCTCCCTGGTTTCTGCTGTGAGATGTGACCAGCAAAAAGCAAAGCAGGCCCCCACTTAGAAATAAAGAAAACTTTATTAACTAAGCTACAACTCTAAGTAAAAAGAAACACACAGGGAAAATGAAAACCTTCCAAAAACATTTCCTCCTCCCCCCACCAAATTTCCAATACATCCATCCCTCAGATCACCAACTCTCAATCCATCACCACCCTTTAGATAATCAATTCTCAGTTCATCAAGAGGAGAGGAGTCTTTCTTGTCCCATAGGCTTCCCCAGGAAACACAGTTGAAATCTCCTGTGTTTCCAGGTCACTCGTGGCACCACCTGGAGAACATTTGCCATCGTGACCTCTTCCTTTCATGTCCAGTGCTCTCACCACTGCACATGGACCAGAGCTGCTTCTAGGGTTGTCCTTTTAAGGATGCTTTGTCCTGTTCCAAAAAGAGCACAGTCTCAACTTCAGGACACCTGTCTCCCCCAGATTTCAGCCCCCAGGGCCGAGGGGTCTCAACACTGAATTGTCTTGGCTCTGAGCCACTGCCTCCCCCCTGGATGCAGTCTCTGTGTCACAGGAAACATGGTTCTGTCCATGGCTATAACAAGAAAAGTCCAGCAAAAATGCCACTCCATCATCTCTTCCCACCTAAGATTCTTCTCTATTCTTCCAACATCTTTCACTTGCCCAGACCTTCACACTTGCACATTTCCTTCTTTCATTTCGTCTCCATCTCTCTTCTAGGAAAGGTTAATGTTCTGCAAAGTTTTCATTGCCCAAAAAAGGGTTAAAAGCTCGGGCTCTGCCTGCCCAAAACTCCCACAAGCGGCCAGACACCTTCTTGCTGCACCCTCTGCCTTCTCTGCTGGCCAGGCTGTGCTGCCAGCTCGTGATACCAAATTTCAAGGTGGCACAGGCTCTCTCTCTCTCCCTGTCTCGTGGTGGTGCTGCTGGATGCCTCTCAGTGCTCCTCCACCCTTCCATCCTGGGGGCCAGGCCTACCTTACCCGGCCGCATGGCTTCCCCTGCCCCACCCAGCAGCAGCAGCTGGGACAGGGGAGGTCTGACCTGCTGGCCTCGCCAGAACCCAAGAGAAGGTTTCCTGGGAATGCTCTACTTTTAACCCTTGTGTTCTCAGAGGCGTATCCATGTCTCCAGTGGCCACACCAGGTGCCAATATTCAAGTCTGAGCACCTATTGATGTGACCACAGTATCCCAAAAAAACTCACTTCCCCTCAAACCATGACAATATGTAAATTTCACCTGTTTAATTCAATTGAATTTCAGAAAATTTTCTCAATATTACTGTTTGCTTTAAATTTAGGCTGAAAAAAAATCTTGTATTCTGGGCTTTGTTTATTCTGTTTAAGTGTTTAGTGCACTATGATCATCATCTTGTTCTGCAGTCTCACACATAGACAATACATTTACACCCTCTCACACACATAAAGAAACAAGCAAAACCCTTCACATTCACATGTATATTTGTGTGTATTCCCTAGCTTTGTTTTATACTTGACTTATAAATCATTTTAAGAATGTTCTTTGTTTGCAAAGTACATAGTTAAATGAAATTCTGATCTGTTGCCGTAGCTCTTCATTATGCACTACTGCAATACAAGCACAAACACAAATACAAATAAATAGAAATGCAAATACTACTACTAATGAAAATAATAATTAATGACAGTAGTAAACACCATTATCTTTGTCTGTGCCAAGGGCACAAACAGACTTAAAACTGTTTACTTATAAATTTCCTTATATATACACAGGTTGTGGGTTCACCATGGCTGGATGCCCATTGCCCACCAAAGCCACTCTGTCACTTCCTGCTCAGGTGGACAACTCAGCTCAACTTTACTCCCAATTTTCTCTACCTCTTCCCCCAGAGGAGCACAGGGAGATGGGGAATGTGGGCTGTGGTCAGTTCATCACACATCGCCTCTGTTGTTCCTTGTGTCCCAGGGGCTGGACTTTGGACACTCTTCCCCAGATCCAGTATGGGGTCCCTCCCGTGGGAGACAGTACTCCACAGCTTCAATATTTTGAGTCCTTCCACAGGCTGCAACTCCTCATCACTACTCCCGCACAGGCCTGTTCCACAGGGTCAATCCCCCAGTAACAGGCTGCTCCAGTGTGGGTTCTTCATGGGTCACAAGTCTTGCCAGTAAACCTGCTCCAGCCTGGGCTGCTCTCCCATGGAGTCACTGGTCCTGCCAGGATCCTGCTCCATCACAAGCTTCCCATGGGGTCACAGCCTCCTTTGGGCATCCCCTGCTCCAGCCTGGACTCCCCCATGGGCTGAGTTGGATCTCTGCTCCCCCGTGCCCTCCCTGGGCTGCAGGGGCGCAGCTGCCTCAGCCTGGGCTGCTCCAGGGGCTGCAGGGGAATCTGAGCTCCAGAGCCTGGAGCAGCTCCTGCCCCTCCTACACTGCTCTGCAAGTCTGCAGGGATGCTCCTCTCAGACATTCTCACTCCTCTCTCCTGCTGCATTTGGTGTTGTGCAGGTTTTTTGCCCCCACAACTTCTCAAGCCTCTTATCCCAGAGGTGCTACCACAGTTGCTGAGGGGCTTTGGGAAGCGTTGGGTCCATCCTGGATCCACCTCGCATTGGCTGTGCTGGACAAGGGGGAAGCATCCAGCAGCTTCTTGCAGTAGCCAGCCCAGTAATCCTTCTGTTACTAAAACCTTGCCATGCAAACCCAATGCAGCATTGTAATACTCTTTATTACTATTATAATTGCTACTTCTAGTAAAATACATTTAAAAAGTTAAAAAGCACTTTTTAGAATTATTTTGTCCTAGGCATGGGCAAAGTTTTTGCTGCTGAAAGGATGTTAGCAGATTGTATTCTGCTGAAAACAAAGTTGAAAATCTTGTGAGTCAACAAATTTCTGTTGGGTGAAAATGTAATTTATGAATGTTCAAAAAACTCCCCAATGAATCAATGTAACACGCCTTAATAAGTTATGGCCTCTCTGCTGAAAAACTACTGACTCACTGGCTGGGTTCTTGTGGGCTTAGATTCAGCGTTTCTAAATGTAGTCACCTAGGAAATGGATCTAACCTGGGACCCTGATTTCCATGGGCTCCCAGTGAAGTAAATGGAGAGAGAAAGGCTGCTTTAGAGAGTCAGGAAGATCTAAGCAAGACTGAAGCAGCCCTTGGGGAAGTGTCTCTGGCTACAAAGGGAGCTTTACCCCTGAGATTCCTGCTATCTGCCCCAGGCAGGCATGCAGAGGTGGGTAAGAGATCCAGGCTGTTGTAAGCCAAAACTGAGCTCCTCAGGGCTATCATATGCTTCTCTCCTGCAGCAGACTCAGGTGTGCTTGTAGCTCATTAGCTGGGAGAAAATCCTTTGCGAATGGCTGAGGTGAGGTGTCCTTTATGACTAAAAGAAAATGTTTGAACCGGCCAGGCAGTTCACAGCCTTGACACAAGGTCAGGCTGGATGACATAGGCTCTTATGACCAAAACATTATTTTTAGGGCTTCCAAGAAAGTGACGGCTCTTGGGCTTCGACTCTGTGTTTGGGCCAGTTTGATTGTTTGCACTGATACTTGCAGCAGCTTCTCTGCCAACCTACTTAGTCAAACCAATAAAACATCTTTACAGCACCTCCTCTCCGGCCACTATTGATTCACTTTCATGTGCTACCTCAATAGTAAAAGGCTGCTAGGATTTACTCCCTCTGTTCTTTCCTTCTCCAGGCAGTCATTACTCAGTACAAAACTCCCTTAACCTGGTATAGTTGTTGCTCTTGTTAATACTGGTTTAGCAAATTATCGATTCAAATAATGAGAACAGGAATTATTTGCTCCTATTGTACAGTGTGCAATTGGATCTCTGTTTTGCCCCAGTAATTTTCTCTATAGATCTTTCAGTGGTACTAGATAAATGGATCATAAAAAAATAAATAAATAAAAATACCAGGAAGCTGCCTGAGGTTGATGGTACACTTGAGCTGAATCCAAACTTTATTGGTGTTTCTCAGCTTCTATTTGAAAACTTATAAACACTGCTCTTTGGAGCTTTACAGTGGTTCTTTTTCTACTTGTCTGGCAGAGGTACTAAGTCAGTTCTTCAGTTCTAATGAAACTATGTACAGCCCATCAACTCCCCATCACACCTGTACAAAGGCAGCACAATGGCAATGACCCCAAAACAAAATGAATTAATATTGCAAAATACATTTCACAAGCTATTAGAAAATTTCAGCTGGAGGTTGACAGTCCCAGGTAGTCCAATGTCACGCCCTGCGGTAATTTGCAAACTTCCTTCCATCTTGTGTTTCTCTTTCAGCATTTTAATCAAAGCTATGTAAGTATATTCTTATATTGGGCTGTTCAATGTGACAGTAAAATTTATATTGCGCTTGCTTGGGATGGGATAGAGTTAATTGTCTTCATCATAGCTGGTGTGGGCTGTGTTTTGGACTTGTGCTGAAAATCCTGTTGATAATTTAGGGATGTTTTAATTATTGCTGGGAAGGATTACAGAGAGCCAAGGCTCCTTTGCTTCTCACACAGCCCCAGCTGGGTGGGTGGGGGTGCAGAGGAGGTGAGCAGGGAACACAACCAGGACAAGCAACCCCAAGTGACCCCCAGAGATAATCTAGGTCGCATGGCACCATGCCCAGCAGATAAACTTGAAGAAAGAATGTTGGGGTGTTCAGTAATGATGTCTGTCTTTGCAGACAACATGACAGAGCACTGCTTTCCTGGAGATGACTGAATGCCTGATTGTCCTGCAGAGTCATAGATGAGTTTCTAATTTTGTTTTCCTTTCATGATCAACTCCTGCTTTACCTGTAAACTATCTTTATCTCAACCCATGAGTTTTCTCATTTTTACTTTTCAGATTTTCTCCCCTGTCCTGAAGCACAGGGAGTGAGTGTCTTTATGGGGCCTTGTTGCTGTCTGGGGTTAAACCACAATATTTGGATACCTAACAATGAATAACTTGACCTTCATGAGAGCAGAAAAAACACATGCATGCAAATTTCCTACACACAGTGTACTTTGTTGGGAAATCCATGGTTGTGTCCCTTCCCAGAAAACCATCTCTCTTGGACCTTTTTAATCAAGAAATATTAACCAGTGCAGGCCAAAGAAAGTTGAACCTAACCTTTCCTTCATTTCAGCAGCATCAGTTGAATGCTGTTAAATAACTGGATGCCAGAGAAAAGTATATTCTATAAATTAATTTTTGTCATCAGCAGCAGCATCATTGTCATTATATCAAATAGCATTTCTGGTGTGGTAAAAGGAAACAAAACATGCAAGAAGGAATAAGAATTTTCCATCTGAGCTATAGCATTAAATAAAGTCATAACTAAAACTCCTTCTGGTAAAGGAGTCTAGAAGGCTAACCTGTAAGTGTTTTGGCACACAAATTCTCCTCAGTTATTTGCTATAGTTATTTATTCCCATGTTCATACTCTTAGAAAAAGCCTGGATCTGATTTGAGGTTTGGAATCCCACACTTACAGATGTGACCAGATCGATCCAGACATAGGATCTTCAACCAAAGAGAGAACTGAAATTTAAGATACGTTCTTAAACCTGTCTGCACCCTGTTAAAATCCACAACACTGAAACATTCATGATGAGATATTTACATCTTCTTTCACTTTGTACTGGGGACTTCAGTGTCTAACTCAATTCTTGGATTTAGGAGTCTAAAAGTTAAGAGCAGAGTCCTTCAGCATCCCCATGTTTTAGTCTTATGGTAATTTGAATATTATCTTTTCTTTCCAGTCTATTTCATTCATTAGAATAAGGCTATAGTCAAACTAGATGACTAATCCCTTTGAAAGAAACAAAGGAAAGAGGAAATAAGAAAGAGAAAACATTGACAGTTAAGCCTTATACATCAGAACAATATGATGGATTCAGAGGGCAAATGTTGTCAAAAAGATACCATAATGACAATAGGAACAAAAAGCTGGGCAACAAAGACTTATGATGCATAAGTGAAAGATTTATTTTTCCTATAGTCTAAGATGGAATTTATTCACTATCGCTCTGTGTTCTTTTTTGTGCCTGTGTGTAAATTTGACCTAAACTTTCTGTTGGAGTACTGCAATCTTAGTAAGGACTTTTAGCAATGATTTCAATAGAAAATCATGGAATCATAGACTGGTTTGGTTTGAAAGACACCAAAAATCTAGTTTGAATCCTCCTGCCATGACAAGGACACCTTTGACTTGTCCATTGACTTGTCCATCTTCCTTAACCTGGCCTTATCCTAGCCTTATCCTGTGAGGATAATTTAAGAGAGATGGAGTTACTCATCTGGAGAAAGCTCCAAGGAGATCTTCTGTCATCCTTCTGGTACCTAACAGGGACCTACAGGAAGGTGAGAGAGGGCCTTTGAACAAGGGCATGCTCTGATGGGATGAGAGAGGATGTCTTTGAACTAAAAGAGCATAGATTTAGGTTAGGTATAAGGAAGATGGTTTTTACTGTGAGAATGGTAAGACACTGGAACAAATTTTCCAGAGAAGTTGTGGATATCCCGTCTCTCTCAGCCTGTCTCCATAGGACAGGTTGGGTAACATGAAATATTCCTAAGTCTTTATACTCAAGGCTGGTCTCAATCAATTAATTCACTGCCTAGACTGCATATGTGCTTGGGATTGCCCTGACTCGAGTGCAGGACCTGGCACTTGGCCTTATTGGACTTCGAGATGTTCACACAGTCCCGCCTCTCCAGCCTGTCCAGGTCCCCCTGGCTGGCATCTCTTCTCTCCAGTGTGTGACCTCTCCTCACAGCTCAGTGTTGCTTGAACTTTCTGAGGATGCCACTGATCACCCTGCCCATGTCACCAATCAAGGTGTCAATGCTGGTCCCAGCTCTGACCACTGGGCAGCACCACTTGCAGCTGGTCCAGACATTGAGTCAGTGACTGATGCCTTGTGAAGTCTGACCTGGAACAGAGACTAGACAGAGTTAAAGTAGGGATTTATTAAAAGGTCTCAAAAGATCCACTTTGGGCAACACAGGAACTCAGCTAGGGCTATACCCCAGGTGAACCCAAAATGGTGACAAAAGGGACTCCTGATCACAAGGTCTCACACTTTTAAAACTTTTGTTCTATTTTCACAATGGAATTAATTGTCCAGTTATTGCTTTAGCCCATGAAGTTCCATCTTTGTTGTTTTTCTCTCTTCAGTCCACATTGTTTATGCACTTGGGCTTAAGATCTGGAACGGTTGTCCTTGGTCTCCAGCTAGAGAAGGAATTGTTTTGTCTCCCTACTCTGTGAAGAGAGCTTACTATCCCTTTATATGGAGCCCAGAACCACACACTAAAGCAGCACAGAATCTGAAAAATATAAAAGCTAAAACCTGAGGCATCAGACCACAATTCCCTCAGGCAATCACCCAGAGGTATATCTGGGGATGTTGCCTGGTAAGGGACGAGGCTGACAAGGGCTGCACGCAGCAGAAAGAAGAGGGCGGACTCCGGCTGGGGTAAATCCAGGTTTAATCGGTCCCAGGGGCACCGTCAGCAGGAGACAAAGGGGGGCAGGGCCACATGGGGGTTATAAAATGTAAGGAGATAGGGCAGGAACAAATCCCGGCCACCAATAGGAATCCGGGGAAGGGTAGGGTGCATAAGATAGACAGATGAATCAGAACAATCAGGGTAACTGGAAGGAGGGACCCTGGTCCCCAATCCAATCACTCGAAGCCCAGGGCAGAATTTTCTGGAAGAGAGGGTGGTGGACAGGGGTGATTGACAGGGCACCAGGGTAGGGACAACCAGGGCAGAACCATTACAAAACAGAGGGTCACAGAACATTCCAACTGAACACAACACAACACACCACTACTGTAATCTTGTTTCAGAAGGCCACCAAATTGGTCAGGCTTGGTTTGCTCTCGATTAAGCCATGTTGGCTGCCATGAAAGATTGATATTACATATCTTCATTTCCCTAAATCAGTGTATTGATATTAACCTGTAGGATTGTTAGATTATAGAAATTGGGGATATTGAAAATGTAAGTCTTATGTACTTTAAATACAAGATTGAAAACACTAGCCTTAATTGATTTATAAGTGTATTTTTCTTAAGAATTGCAAGTTATACAACTGAAAAATAAACAGTACAAATACGTGCCATTTTTGTGACTGCTTTGGTAAGGACTATCTACGCACTACTTTTTCCTCCATGCTTAAGTCTTTCTCACTAAGACAGCATATATTTCAGTTGTAAAAGTTCAACAGCTTCAATTTAGCAAAACATGCTTCATTAATTTTTACAAACATTTCCAAAGTAAAATAAGAAAGAAGTTTCCCTATTAATTACCCTGAGGGTAGGAAGAAATCCTTGATCTGTTTTGACAGTGGTTAACTACAGATCAGAAAACGCTGTATTAAGCATAAGAAATAAACATGTGAAGGCAGGATGCAACCAGTAAAAGCCACATAAAGCAGACAGGTTCATAACCATAAAGTCAGAAGGAATCTGAATACTCAGGGGAAAATGCTGTATTTTTTAGCTGACCAGAGAGGAAATAAGAAATAAGAAAAATTCTTAACAGAGTTGATCTTCAAAAAAAAAAAAAAAAAAGGCTATGGGTGGGTCAGAACAACAGAATCTGTATTTCCTCCCTGGGTAGTGTATTTCAGCAGCAAATGCATCACTGCATGTGAACATACCTATGGAAAATACACTGCGTCTTTAGTCATTGCCTCAATGCTTCCCAGTAAGTTTACATTGAGACTTTAGCCTGCCTATTCTACATATCAATGTGGTTGTCATTACCAACAATGTCTGAGGATATCAGTTAAAGTTCAATCATTGAAAAAGTTCAAATGAATCTTGATGATTCTGTAATTCTCTGTAAAAATGTGGCATTTCACTTGGTGCATCTTAGACACTCTTAGACATCAGCTGGAGGTGGGAGAATTTTTTGTCTGTTTCATTGGGTTGGCTATTTTACTTCACTAACATTTGTTATAAATACCCTAGATCAGTACTCAGTTCCTGAGGCTGAATTAATTAAAGTAAGACAAGACATTTCCAGTCAAAATCCTCTCATAATCATGCCAGGCTCAGGATGGTGTGATTCTGCTATACCATAGTTCTCAGAATATCCAGACAAAAAAGGATTAAGTGTCTGACTTCTATAGTGAAATAGAAGCTAAATACCTCCAGAAAATACCAAAAAAAAAAAAAAACACCAAAAAACACAATACAAAAAACCCCCCAAAAAAGAAACACAAAAAAAAACAAAAAAAAACCCACCAAAAAACAACAAACACACAAAACCAAAAACCAAAATCATAAAATACAACCCACCCTAACCTACCAATCAACCAAAAAACCCAACAAAAACTTCAAAAACAAACAGACAAACAAGCAAACAAACAAAAGGGTTCCAGCAGCCAAATTAGGATCCTAATCTAAATAATCTAAATATTCTTTCTTCTTTATGGATTTATGAAGAAAAACCAGACAACTTTCAGTACAGGAATGCTTTACTATTGTGTGCAATAGGCATAGCAAAAAGAACTGGTATGAAGGTTGGGCTTGTAAAAGTAAAAAGAACTGGTATGAAGGTTGGGCTTGCAAATCTGTAAGTGATTTTCTCCTTTACCATATAATTTAAGATCATGACTTCTCAAAATGTTGAGGCCTACAATCTTACAGCCTTGCAATATTTTTAATTTTATTTGGCTATCTGTAAAATTCAAACAGACAAATTAGGAAAATTTGAAGGCAAAACATTCTCAATGTTTTGGATAAAGCATTTAACACAAGCAAATTTTACACAACAAAATAAGAAGAAACAAATCCTGACACTTTATAATTAAGAGAATTAACATCTTGGCTGCATGGAAGATTCTAATATTTTGACATTTGGCACTAACTTCATTCTTCATTTTTCTATGGATGACACTTCTAAATTTTAAAAAATTCTATTGAAGAATTGCATTATCTGAAGATTATTTTAACATAATTCTGTTAATTTTACAAAATCACAGGAAGCCATGGGAGTTGGCAATGCAGGAAATCCTGGCTTTTAGTTTAAACGATAAGAAGAATGTCTCTATCAAATCCCAAAATGTTCAGAGCTGAAAGGGACTCACTAGGATCATCAAATCCAAATCCTTATGAATGGCCAAGGGGATTCAATGGGGGATGGAACCCATTACTTTGCTGTTATTAGCACTATATCAACAGCTTCCTATAAACTGATTGGTTTTTTTGTGTTATGGGGGTGGAGGGGAAAAATAAAATTAAGAAAACCAGATATTTCTAGCTATGTCTGAGTACAAGTTCAACATCAGGACAAAGGAGCAAAATTAACTTTCCCAAGAGGTGCAGTAACGTAGAACCTGCCATGTAAAATGGAGATCAAAATTATTTCAACATATATAGATTTGAACAAACTCCTTTGATCTGAGCAGTCCATATCCAAACAGTCCAGATCCATACCAGGTTTATTCCAGAACACATAATCTCATTAGTCCAGTACTGTGTCTGAGTTGAATAATTTGTATTGAGACAACATTTTCCCAGGCAACTTGGAGCTTCAATTATCAAGCAATCCATTAGTGGAAGGGCCCAAGACAATGGCCATGGACATGATTTGTTGTCCTCCCATCCTGCAGCATCTTTCACTCTTCTACCATGAATCTTTGTCATATAGAGCAAATAATCTGTAGCTTATTTTGCATGGTAGTATAAAATTTAGAAAAACTTGTGTGCTTTTCTAATGTAGGTGTATATCATATAGATGTCCCTGATTGAAAGGGATGAAGTAGGATGACTGACAATTTAGGTTATTCCTGCCTTTACTGTAGTTTGCACAAACCAAGTGGCTACACTGAGGAAAAAAAAAGAAACCCCACCCTAAAAATGTGACGCACGCGTTAGAGCAGAGACATCAACTTTTCAAGAATTTTGTTTCTGAAAACACCAAGAGGGCTCCTTTATGCTGGTTTCCCAATCTACTTCCCCCATTCAGCCTAAAATGGGAAGCTGAGTGCACATTTGTGTTTGCTGATCAGTTCCAAAAACCTCTTCCGTAATGTTATTAGAAGCTTTCAAAGCAAACCCAAGAGAGACGTTTACTCTTTCAAAATCATACAAATATGAAAGAAAAGAGAATGGTGGAGAAATAAAAGAAAAAAAGAACAAAACAAAGAAAAAAGCAAAAGAACACTTCACTGTGTTGTATTTACTGTTGGAGTCAAAGCTGTCTCATTAGAGTAGAGGAACAAATTTTAATAAGGTAGAGTATCATACAAAACAGCTTTTCTGATTTTAATTGTTTCATGTACTCTTAAAATGTAGGACCTTAAAAATTTTTTCAATACTCTGTGATTTATAGTGATCTTTTTTGTAACTTCTGTTTTTTAAATAGATTTATTGATTCCCATGCATATTGTATTTCTTTACATAAAAATTTTAAAAAATTAGGAAAGTAAAACTCAGTCTCTGTATTTCAGACACCTAAGGAAATCAAGGGCATGGAAAGTAATTTAAATGAGCAATAAAAAGCATAGATGGAACAAGAAAGATAAAATATCTCAAAAATGCAAGGTGTTTTTCACTTTCCTTTTCTTACACTCTGAAACAGCTATCACTCAAAGACAAAAAAATTTGGCAATAATTCATTTTTTACACTTTCAGACTACTTTTCTGAGAAGAGGAGGGGTCAGCAGAAGGTGAAAAAAGCAAGGAAGAAAGATGACAGAAAAGAAGGGACAGAAAAAGGAATAGAGAAGAGAAGGAGGAGGAGGAGGAGAAGGAAGGAAGAGGCGGAAGGAAGGAAGTGGTGGAAGGAAGAAAGGAAGAAAGAAAAAGAAAGAAAGAAAAAAGAAAAGAAGGAAAGAAGGATAGAAGGAAAGAAAGAAAGGGAGAAAGGAAGAAAAAG
>VZSJ01002064.1:81514-102924 GCA_013398405.1 Pheucticus melanocephalus | reverse complement strand
AAAAAAAAAAAAGAAAAAAAAAAGAAAGAGGAAGTAAAAGAGACAAGTGTAAATTCTTCACTGCTGTCCTTCATGGCTTATCTGCTGTGATTTACTGGTGTGATTGTTGACTAGCTGACCACTGATTTCAACACAGGGGTATAGAAGAGACAGATTGACATGAGTTTCATTAAAATTCAAGAAACTCAACTCCACAGAGAGCATGACTAACTTCCTTATACATGACAAGAATCCCCACAGATGGTTCTTCACCCTTGCTAAAGGAATTAAGTCTACCAGAAGAATCCTTGTCTATAAGCAGCCAATTCCCTAAATCTACAGCCTCATCTGCACAGAAATTCTTTATACTGTCATTCTTAAGTACCTTAGGGTAGCAGTGAAAGACAGGGAGCCAACAGGGAGTGCTGACTGCTGCCTCCACTACCCCTCAAGCATGCTGGTGGCATAGGGATGATGGGATTATAAAGTAAACATAATAAAACACAGTACTAGGGCATTCAGTGGCCACAGTATATTTGCTTGCTTATCTTTTCCTGTAAGAGCTGGGGATGAAATTCCTAGTACAACTGCAAAGTGCATGTGTACAAAATTGGCAGCTATTAAACCATTAAAGCAGCCCACAAACAAATACTGAATTTACTTTTCTATACCAATTAACTTTTCATATAATTCCTCTTTTTTTTTTTTGTTGATTGTTCTCTCACTCTCTAAAATTTCCCATCAAATGTTGGAGTTTTCCTTCTCTGCTTCTCTGAAAGTCTGCTAATAGCTCGATACATTGTGTTGCTAAGGATAAAGAAGAAAAAGCTTCATTTCACTTAAAAAAAAACAACTCCAACCCTCCTGTCCTGTTTTTCTGTCAATCAAACCAGCAGTAATTAAAGAGCAAGATAACAAAGCTTTCAGCTGAAGACTACAGGAAGAAATATTTAAGAGGCACAACAGGATAAGAAAAATAAATAAATAAAAGCATTTTCTATGTTAAAAATGAGAAAACTGTTCTGAGGAACATTTTAAACATTTGCTAATGAACAGGGACATTTGAAATATGAGTTTTTAAGGGTCTAAAACATTCATCTCTTGGAACCTAAAAGTATCTTTACAATAATCAAATTTGGTTCCTATCACATCAGATGTGGTCTCTGAGAGCTCAGTGAGACCTCTCAGCTCTATGTCACTCCGAGCATTGTGAACAGACATCATACAAAAGCTGTTGATTTCATAATCAAAATTTCATTTGACATAAGAAAGGAGAATCAATGTCTTATTCATATAAAATTATGAAAAACAATGAACATGTCCACTCTTTCAAGAAATATCAACAGCTCTCAGTAGAGACAATCAATATAGGTCAGCTACAAACTTCTGGGTCAATGAACTTAATACAAGACCATCCACTCTGTTCAAAGAGAAGAAAAGGGCACAAAAATTACATGGGAATTTTTCATTGTTAGAAGACGACTGCCCAGTATCAAGGATATTGAAGTAAGGTGGAAAAACTCATCACACTACTTGGAAAAATGTCCTTTCTACCAGTTTGTCATCTCCGGCTGAATTCTCAGTACTGAGGGAGAAGAAAAAACTTTTGCAAAAAGATTTTTCCCCTCAGACCATACTTTTTTTCTGGAATTTTAGATGTTCAACTCAGCTATTCTTCCTACAGAATCCTCAGAAGAGATATTGACCTGTGACTGGAAAAAAGCAACTCTGTGGCATGGATGATTCTTCTATCATGGGTTTTTGCCATCAGAGAAAAAGTGTGACTGTAAGTATGGATGGTGCAAAGTAGAGTAAGGCAATATGACTGATTTACTATAAAGTTTTACAGAACTGGCTGACAAATGGCCAAATAATTCCTTATCCCCAGAACAGGAAGTCCAGCTTCTTCCTTATGGAGAGGAGCAAGGGCTACAAGCCAAATCCAAGACTATCACCTCTGCCTCCTATTGCTGTGGCAGGGAAATGTTATGTCCCTGTTACCATCTGGATTCAAACTAAGTTTAAGAAAATAGTGGTTACAGCTGTGAAGAATATATGACTGGAAAGTGCCTTCATGCAGCCCCAGGAAATTTGTCCAGAAAAAGAATTCTCGTCTGTCCTTTTTGTATCTGTTACTTTTCTCATCAATGTTTAGAACTTGTCCCTTCAAACATTTTTGCTAGATTTTTAGTATGCTGCTTCCTAAATAAGAAATTTCCCTTGGATCAAGACATCCTTTCGCCATTCTTTGTCAGGCACCCCCTGTGAGCACACTGTGGATTTAGGGAGGTCCTTTGCACAGGCAAGCAAACCACACCATTTCCAAGAAACACCTGAAGGATATTAGCACTGGATTCTAAATCAACTACTCTGCCATCTCTGTCCTCTAGAGAGCTTTCATCCAGTCTGATTGGCCTTCAGGCCATGCTTCCTGCTGTGGCCAGCCACTATGGAAAAGCAAAGGTCTTAAACCAAGCATAAGGAGGTAATTTGGTCAAAAATTACAAAAGTGATGCAGAAGATGATCTTTCTTGCAAAACCATTCTGGTTTTCCCCTCTGTTGTCCCCTCACTCTTAGATTTCTTTCTTGTCATCATCATTGCCTTCAATGAGGCATCCTGTTTAGAACTGTGGTGAATACAAACTGTGTAGTCCATCATCCTTTCCTAAGGGAGTCTTTTCAGACTCCAGAAGGCACCTGGGATGGAACCAGTGCATGCACTGGAAGCTGCTGCAAGGCTCCCTAGTGAAGAAGGCTCTCTTCCCCAGTCTGTAATTAATTTTTGAGCAAAAAACCTTATATTCTCAGTAGACATCATTCACATTGAGATTAAAATTTAACACATTGATTCACATTGTCCATGAATTCATCTTTCTCCACTTTGAATGGAGCTTTTTGTGTCTCCATAATGTCAGGTGACAATAAACTCTAGGGTTTAAATGCTCTTTAACTAAAGCAATGTCACTTGTTAAAAACAAAGTACATATTTTTTTTAAAAGGCAGAAAAATATGCCTAATCCCTGTGAGAAATCTAGCTTGAAAGTACATGTGTTTCTGAGCTGCTTTTCTTAAATCTTGCTCCCCTCTGCGGTACTCCTTCTTCTTAGTCGTACCAGACTGAATAGAAACATCATATGTCACATGTTCATAACTCTTTCCCCTTCCTATGAAATGTTTGTCTGCTTTCTTTTCTTTCTAGAGACTTACTTTGTCTCTCCTTGTGTTTCAAGATCCCAGATATCTGTGTACTTCACTCCCTGCTTTATCCATCCAGCTGTTCCTAAAAAAAAATTAAAAAATCAGTAAGTCATATTCCTTTGCTATCAGAGAAGGCATGATATTTCCTCCACTAAGAGAATTTCACCAGCCCCAGAGACCAGGAGCCACCAGCATGTGAAAAATCAGCCCTCCTCCCTCTGCAAGGCAGCCTTTTAGCAGAACAGAGCAGAACACAGGGCTAACACTCAGAAACTTACAGCAAACCCCAACAAGCAAACAAAACAGATGCCATCTGCCACAGTCTGGAGAGCATATTCCCTGCCAGCCTTGATTCAAGACAGCCAGAATTCATTCAGCTTAAAGGCTCTAAAGGAGTTTTTTATCATGTCATGCTATGTCAGTGTTTTCTTTGTAGGGAAAAACAAAAAAAACCAAACCAAACAAACTCAGCTGAGAAGATCAATATCCATTTATTTTCATATTTTTAAAAGCCTTTCTTTGCTGCTTTCCTTTGAGAATGCTGTGCACAGGTACTGAGTCTTCTGCACAATAACAGAAACTGAAGTCCCAAAGAGGTTGAAAACTTATGCTGTCATTTTTTATTTTTTATCCCAAATGAACTTATTCCTCTCTTCAATCTTCCAAGAAAATTAAAAAAAAAACCCAACCAAAACAGCTCATGTATGCATATATGTTGAAGTTTTATGTATTTTTATCTCCATACCAGGTTATTTTTTGCTATCATATATGTCTTGTTTGGGGTACAGAAATGAGGTTCATTTGTATCAAGACACATACTAAAACAGAGAAAAATTTCAATTATTCAGTTGACTGGATCTGTTCTTGAAAGTGTGGGCTGAGGAAAAGTGTTATCTTAGATGTCTTGTATAGCAAGTGTTCTCCAAAATATAAAAACCCTATATAAATTTCTGCAGTTAAAGAAAATGTTCAGACTTGTATTGGACATTTTCTTGAGTGTCTAATGACAGAAGATTTTGTCACCTGGGCTTTGCTGCTTTGGTCCAAAAAGGAATTAGTACCCTAGAAAATAAAATTATAATGGAACATGACACAAATAAAGTCTCAGCATTGTGAGAAGATCATCATACATCACACTGAAGTATCTGCAAAAGGCAGGAAGAAGTATAAAACTAAATTTAAAGTGATGGTTAATACAACTTCTCTTTCCAACAGCATTTTAATTAAAAAGGCTGGAATTCCATGGTGGAAATCTTATATTGAATCAGATGTTCTTTGGTGGCTTATAACTGCCTATTTGCACATAAAGTTTCATCCTCTGACACTGGAAAAAGCAAATAGCAGCTAGCGCTTCTGGAGAGTCCTCTTTCGAATTAATGATCATGAGCAATGACAGTCCAATAACTGTAAATGACATCAGAATGTATTGACTGTCACACAACAAGGCACACTCATGAGTGAGAAGGAGAGGTCTCCCTTTTTTTCTCCTCTTGCTGGCAATATCACAAGAAGAACTCATTCCTCATCGTAGTGTGGGATATGTACACCTATGACCACTGGTACCATCAACTCAACTTCATTCTTCCCTAAATAATAGTCCATGTCTCTTACTGTTCACTTCAAAACAGAAACCAAAACCAAAACCCTTGAAAAAACACCACATCAGATTATGCCTAAAATCTTAACATTTTCAAAGGATGCAACAAGTCCCAAATTAAAAGGTGTCTGAATGGAATTCAGTGAGTGGTGTCTAAGGAAATTACCAAAGTGTTACTAGTACTCCAACCAGAATGTTTGTTGAATATTCTTCAATAATGTAGGATGTCTGTGTAGTTCTTATATATTTTCAGAGTAAAGCAGTTTGCATTGAATATCAACAACTTTTCTCTTTTAATGGAGAGTCCTGAATCCAGCCTGATATATTAGCTAAGGTGATAACAATCACATTTGCATCATGCCATGAATCTGCAAGAAGCTCTAAAAATAAAAATAAAAAATAGAAAAAAATTAAAATTAGCATTAGCTAATGAAGGAATTTTGTATAAAAGCTGAGAAATCACTGTTTTCTGAGAGTTACCAATAGAAAATCAACATTTTCCTCAGTAGCACTACTTACAAAATCTTTACACTCTCTGTATGCTCTCGGGACGCTTATAAATATTACAAAAAGGGCTATGGATGACTTAAAGTAATCCCAGATGATTCCAAAACATTAATAGGGTAAGTATGATACTGATGTGAATACTTTGTGTTTGTTAGTACCTGGGCTTAGGATTGTTTCAAGTTTTCTGTAACCAGTATAATAAGTAATATCAAATACATATCAGTATGAATATTTAGTCGGAGAAACATAAGTATTAATAACTTTTCTTTTTTCAATGGCAGCCTCAGTCGGGAAGTGGGAATGACACTTTGGTGGGTGAAGCAAAGGATTGTCTTTCTTCTCTGCTATTAACTTTCTAAGTCAATACAGAAAATTGCTTGGGCAAACATTTTCAAAGTTAGGTGAATAAAGTAAGGCAGTAAAGTAGATGCAGCTATAAGACCAACATGATTCAAGGAGAACTTGAAAATCACCTAAAAAGGAATACTGCTTCATAGTGTCCTGTTCCAGAGCTGTGCATACTCAGATAACCTCAGCACAGAAATGGTGGTAGACAGGGAGTTGAATCAGAAAAAATAAGATCAAGGGGACAAACTGGTTTGTAACCCACACCATGCTGAATCACAGGTTTCTGCTCCTGAGTGATGGTATATTGATTATATGTAAGAACATACAGAGCCTATCAGAGTAAGATCCGTGAAACAGACCGACTAACTTTTGCTCCAAAATATTTAATCATACTTTTAAAATTATGTGTCTTAGCTCTTTTTAGTTCCAGGAAGCCATTCAAGAGATAACTGTTCGGAAAGAACAATCCCTTTTTCCTGAAAATCCAAGTCTGAGCCTTCAGAAATCACATCATCTCAAGTCACTAAGCTCCTGCAGTACATTTTGTAAAGATGAGAGTTGATTATAATTGCCCTTGGAGGGAGTGATTTCTGAGTCAGAGAAACAAAACACTATCTATGACTATGAAGAGTTTATTTTCTTTTAATTTAGTTTGGGATAGAAGGAAATAAAAGGGGGGTGAGTGTTGCGGCAGTTTGGATGAATATAATAAAAGATCATATAATAAAACATCTGTTAAGAACATGTGTTGGAACTCCAGGGTATACACTGAAACTAGTCAGTAATATCTGTGAGTGAATGAAAGAATGAATAAATAAGTGTATAAAATCATGATTCCTTCCATCATCCCTCCCCTATGGAGCCTGCAAGGATTTTTTTAAGTCTTCTCAAGGATAGAGGAACCTAACATCTCTGCAGCTGTTATTCAGTACAACATCCTCACATTGACAGATCTATCAAACTAGAGAGGATTTCAAGACTAAAGAAAATAGGAAAGGCCACTGTAAAAGAGAAACCATGGCCCAGAGAACTTTTGTCAGTGAGAAAAGGCAGGGGAGGAAATGAGAAGTTCGGAGAAATTAGGTGACCTGCTCTAGAATGCCAGAGGTGGGAACAGAGTCAAAACTTAATGGTTTCTCTCTGTTAGTGCATGCATTTCAGTAAATAGTTTGTGCTATTCTCTGAGAGTTCAAATGTGTGCTAGTGTGTGCAGACCTCAGTTTGCTGTTCCAGAACCACTTCATGGACCCTGGTTCATCTCCATTCCAAAGGGTCAGAGGCAGCATTTTTTATCATTAAAGAAACTCACTGCACTACTTATGGATTCCAATGCCCTGCTGGGAGCACCTCACTTTCCATCATTTTGCTGCCTTATCAAAAATTACTTTTTCTACTTGTTATATATTACAGAGCTTCTCATTAATGAGTGACAGGTATGTAAGCGGACCGGCATGAATAAAGAAATCTCCAGGAACTGTAAAAAATGTTATGAGAAAAATGTTATGAGATCCTGCAAGAACTCTATAGCAGCTACAGGAAGAGAGCCAAGATACCCAAATTCAGCTAGATATTGTTTCAGCCAAGCTTTAGCCAAAAGCCCATTCTTCCTCTTTTAGAAACAGGTGGCTGCAGTTAAAAGCAGTACAACCCCAATCACTTACAAGCTAGTTATATTTAAATTGTTTCCTTGAAAGTTGGATGATGATGAGATATTTTCTATGTGTTTCTCCCTCTTTGAATTTCTGCTCTGAGTTTCTCCTTACAGGCATGTTGCAATAGCTGCTGGCTAAAAGAAGTAGCCAAGGGAATGCAGGCGTTCTCAGTTCTCATTAGGATATTGGAAAAAAAGCATTATCCTCTGTGTTTATAATTATAGTGCTGGGGGGATATTATAGCAGCTAACTGTAAAGGTAAGAAAAAATATTTTGTCACATTCCTTTCTCCACTACCTGGATGGCACTGTGGAAAATATACACAAAACAATGTAAATAGGGCTTTATGAACTCCCTAACACTGAGACATTGATGCCTTGAGAGGAAGCGCACAAAAATAAGCAATTCAAAATTAAGTAAACATTGGGTGAAATGACATCTACATTGATACCAATAGGTCTAGAAAGCCTCAGTGAAAAGGATTCATCAACATAGTAATTTAAATCTCCAAAGTTTTCAAATTCTTTCCTCATCTTCTATCTCACAATTCCTGTACTATGACTGCACATGAAGCTAAGAGTAATTGTAGCACAGTTGTGGTTTTTGACCTGTAATTTAGAAGCAAGTACAAAGAGAAAACAATTAATCAAAAGTCAACTACTCACTTGAAGCTCCATACCTTGGAAGATTTCAGTCTTATGCTGCAGCCCAAAATCCTACACACTTCCTCTCACCTATGAGTTTTCTCTTCAGTGCTTCAGCATACTTTTTACATTCTTTGTATTTCAAAATTTAAGATCATAATAGGTCAATTTTAAACTGGATCTCATTAATGAGACAACTAACTGAAAAATCAATGATCAGTTTTGAATATTAGCTGGAGGCCAGGTGTTCATTTCCCACATTTTCTGGGAGCCAGGGAGAGTGACTTACTCTTTATTTCATCATGCCTCTCAAGAGGTAAGGTAAATCATAAACTGGTGAGAGATGTTCCTGTAGCAGCCTTACCAGCTGCAATTTTCTATTCAGAAGTAAAAATGGACTTCAGGACTTTTTCCTCTTGTCCTGAAAATATGCCTGAATTTTTGCCTTTGAGACATCAAGTTTCAAAATAGAAGCACTTCTTGGTCTTTAGTTTTTGGTCCTCATGCTTTTGGATAGCTGTCAGAATGCAAGGGTGTGCACACCTCATGAGTGGACACAGAACTGGGAACCATGAGACTCATTGGCTGTTTGCAACTCTCCCTTGGCTTAGGTGGGAGAAAAAAACAGTGATCCAGAGGAAAAAATGTACCGAGCACTATCACCAAATCATTTAAATATTTATTCTGGATTTTTCCCCCCAGTCTAATTGCATTTTAAAATAGAATCAGATCAAATTGAACAGTCTATTTATTTTCTCCATTTCCTATGCTCACAAAAAAAAAAAAGACATCTGTTGGGTTTAAAACATTTGAACGAGTACCAAAAACAATCATATATGGGCACAGTTCTCACAGTAGAACAGAAACAACTTTTAAACATGCTGGCCTTGGGTTGAAGTCATTGTGTTTACTTAAAATGTTGTTCCAACTGACAAAAACACATGTAGGCACACACAAAACAGAATCTATTGACCATTGCAGAGTTACTGACCAAGAATATGAAATAATATATTTCTTTTCCAAGGATGTAAACCACTGTCATAGCTCAGCATTTGCCCTCGATGCCTCTGGCACTCTTTTGTTGAAGAAAGGACCAAGTCTTGTGAATAAGGAGTACACACCACCTGGTGGGCAACAAAGTGGACTCTTAAGGCAGAGGAAGGCTTTGTGCGGCACCATCCTGCTCCCCACCCACCTGGGCTCACAGCTCATGACTCAAGCCTGAGACATAAACTCAAGAGGAGACCAGAAGCTGGCTTCAGGAGTGCTAGGGAAATAGTATTCACCTGCTGGCCTGTCATCTCTCCTGGTGAGCACAAAACAATTTGTTCTTATGTATATTAAACCTGGCATAGGAGGATGAAACGATGGGGCCTTCAGGAGAATGGTGCTGGGGAATCAACCTCAGGTACCAGAAACAGAAATTTGTTCCAAAATCAGTTTGTTTGCCTTATTGGGAAGAGCATCCCTTAATTAGGCTGAAGGATGTATGAAAACAGAATAGGTAGCTGCCACCTTTCTTATTGAGAGGTAAAAATTGTCTGTCACAAATGATATATGCCATAGACATCAGGCATTGGTTTTTGGTTTGGTTTTTTTTTCAGTTATCCCTTATATTTTTTTTTTAACCTGGTCCCTGAACTTCACCCTTGTGAATTTGCCTTAGGCTATATCCTCTTTTCCCAGCACAATGCCAAAAAGGTCATTTCTGGTCACTGGAGGTTGTGGCTCCAGGGACATTCTCTTGAGCTCCACTACCCCAAGACGGAATATATAGTGATTTCAGGGGAAGAAGAAACTATAATCCCAAAAATAGTATTTCTCTGACTCTAAAACTATATTATTTGCCTGTCAATTATCAATTAGCTAGCATGATCTGACTTTCTGAAAATTGTGTTTTGATTAATCAAGAAATATTAGATGAATTCTCACACAAAGTATGAGATAATTTTTAAATTTCCAGATCTTTTTAACAAGCAAAAGTCAGGATACTTCTCAGAAAACACTTCTATGTGAGTACTATTTATAAGTGAGTAAAACCTTTCTGGTTGTTTTTCACTTGAGCTTGCTTAAGAAATTATACTTATTGTGGTATTTTCCATGCAATGTCTGCCCAACACTGTCTGCCAGGATGAAGCATTCCTGTCTGAAATTTTAAAAACTGGCAGTATTGTTACCAGTTGGAAAAAGAGTCCAGATATGGGAAATTTCAGTAAAAAATAGCACTGACTTTGTTTCCTAAGCCGCCTGGCTCTGTAATGCCATTCTTCCCACAGGATGCCAACGCCTTTTGCAACCTGGGCTACCTTCTGCTGCTGATTGCATCCCTGTCATCACTCCACAGAGCTGCCAGCCCAAAGCATTGACAAACCATGAAAGACTGCTGAAAACTACACAATTTTAAAATGATGGATTTGAGGCTGTCCTTTTCTGCCATTCAGCTGCTGACCCCTCAAGGTGTGCATGTGTGAGGTGTCCAAAATCTTTTTTTTTGCAAGTGTGAAAGAAAAAAACAAAACAACTTATTGGTTTCCTTCTAATTAAAGGTGAGGCTTGCAACGATTGACTCTGCTTCCTTTTTTGGAGCTCTGAAAGAAAAATCACATTAACACTTTAGGAAATAGTGGCTGTTAGTAAAATTTTAGCAAATCAGGGCTAGAATTAAAGGCAGTGTGTTCCCTGGCCTTGTATAACCACACGAGATCTAATGCGCACCCTGGTAGAGTGTGACTGCCAAGCACACAGCACTGATGAAGGTGCAGCACTGAAGTGACAGGGGACAAAATACTTGTGAAAGATGCTGGGAAAAACTTCCTTCTGATAGAAAGCTTTAATGTTTCCAGAAAGCAGGATGGATATTAGCTGCAATTTTGCTCTTCCCTGAAAGAGTCTCACAGAATGACCTGCACGGAATTCAATTTCTTTCCCTTGAAAGGAGGCAGAATTGAGTCAACCCAGCCAGAATTTGAACCTGTGGCTCAAGGGAGTTTAAGTAATTCAACCCTTAGGCACGACTTTTAAGCCATCACCCTCCAGCGTATGATAAAAGGTATTTTATAAAGAAAGGAAGTGGAATTGTAATGAGGGGAGTTTTGGGTGAATCATAAAGTGAGACAGGCTTCAGATATTTTTGGAGGGGGTCATAAAATCACTTTTTTTTTTTTCAGACTATGGGAATAACCGCAGAAAACAACAATTGGGTTAAAAACATCTTCCAAATACTGAGTTGAACTCAAGATTTTATACTATTTGAGAAAGTTTAAAAAAGTTGTGGTGTGGGTTTTCTTTTTTTTTTGCTAGATGCTTCCTCCTGACTTTCTGCTGTCATCTGCTCCTGAAAAAGATCGTGACAGGAGGAAATGTTTGTAGCTCTATTTCTAACACTTCTGAAACTGAAAATAATGGAAACCATATGAAAAAGTTCAATCTCTTTTCAAGTTGCAAACTGAGGAGCTGAAAGTTAGTAGAATGTTCATGAAAATATTTATAGTAGTAATTTTTTTGATACTTTGCTTCTGAGACTCTTTCTCCCTCAATTTATACATAAAATTCATGGTGAATGTGACCTTAGCTGTGGTGTTGCTTCTGCCTTTGAAGTAAATTGAGGTTAGAAAACTAAATTTTTTCATTTTCTTGAGAATGCTTAAACTTTGTCCCTGTAGGGACAGCTTTTGTTTGTTTCAATCATATAGAGTTTGGATTTTGCTCAAAATCAGGCAAACTCCCATATGATGCTCTTTAATATAACTGCAGATATTGATATTTTCCCTATGAAAATGTATGCACCAAATTGTATCTGGTGGAAATGAGTTCCATATTTTTCAGTAAGTTTTAAATGAGTTGCCTTTGAATTTTGCTGAATATTTCCATATGTTTCCATTATAAGAAATCAAAATACGAGCACTTTACTCATTTCAATGCATCATTTATTTATAAATACATGTACTGCAGTTATTTCAGAAAAGAAAGCTGTTTCTAATGTTCCCAAAGATACTCCAGGGGCTGGAGCACCTCTCCTGTAAAGACAGAATAAGATAGCAGGGAGTGTTCAGCCTGAAAAAGAGAAGGGAGACCTTTTTGCAGCCTTTCCATTCTTGAAGGGGGCTTATAAAAAAAGACAGAGAGTGACCATTTACATGGGCAGACAGTGACAGGACAAGGTAGAATAGATTTAAACTAAAGATAAGAGATTTATATTAGATATTTGGAAGAAATTCCTTACTGTGAGGGTGGTGAGGCCCTAGAAGAGGTTTCTCAGAGGAGCTATGGCTGCCCCATCCCTGGAATTGTCCAAAGCCAGGTTGGACTAGAGCAATCTGGGATAGTGGGAGGTGTCCCTGCCCATGGCAGGGGGTTAGATTATTAAGATTAACAAAATTAACAAGATTAACTCAGGCCATAGTGTGATTCCATCATTTGTATTCCTTACATCTAAAGACATTTTCTTTCTTCAATATCATATTTTTGTCTCACCATGTAACCAAATTGGAACACATTACTCTGGGTCAGATTTCCTTTCCTTTTATTCTATGTGCTCTATAGCCGAACTCTTTCTGAGTAATTCTTTCTGTTGACTCAAATTCATCTCAACAGGCAGGATCCTTCTCTTCTCCCACCTTTAGATCCCAATAGAGTGTAGGAACAAATAAGTTTTCTCCTTCTGTGCAGCATTATTTCCCTTCTATCAAAAAGTTACCCTCTGTTCCTTTACCTAATTTTGTGAAATCACTTTGGGATCCTTTGGGTTTTCTTATAGTTCTCAATGAGCTTCAAAAATTTGGAAAAAAATGGATAATTTTTGGGCAGAACAGTTCCTCAAAAAACCAAATACAGCTTGCCCCAAACCAGAAATTTCCAAATAGAAATAATTAGGTAGTAACAGGTTTTATAATGAAAATACATGACTTTTTACAATTTTTTAAATCAGTGATTCAGGCTGCAGCCTTGTTATTGTTGTACAGTGCTTAAATGGAGAAAGGTCTTTCCTGCCACTCAGCCCATCCCCCTAGTGAGGGGTCTGGGTGTGCACAAGGAGCTGGGAGGGGACGCAATCAGGACAGGAGACCCCAGCTGACCACTGGGGTGTTCTATAGGACATGGTGCCATGCTCAGCATAAAAAACTGATCAGAAGAAAAAGGAAAGAGAGGGCCATCAGATGGTGTTGGTCTTTTCAAGCCATTGTTGAATGATACATTAATCCCCTGCTTTCCTGGGGATTGCTGAACACCATGGGAAGCAGTGGGTGAATTCCTTGTTTTGTTTTGTTTGTGTACATGGCTTTTGTTTTACCTTTTAAAAAGCCTTTATCTCAACCCATGAGTTTTCTTCCTTTTTCAATTTTTTCCCTCCATCCCACTGTGGGGGTTGGAGGGGCAGAGGGTGAGCAAAATGCTTCATGAGGCTTAGTTGCCACTGGGGCTAAACCAAGACAAAGGGACTCAGTTCTCATTGCTGGAAATATAAGTGATGAACTAGAATATTTCATGGGAAACCTCTAGAATCACCATGTTGCCATGGATTATCAGTTCTCAGCTCCAGGTCTGGGAATTTAGAAGATGGTTTGGTCTTTTTTTGCTTGGTTTTGGTTTTTTGACAGTATTCATCCCTTTGCAGTCCTGTTGCTATATACATATATACACACAAAACTTATTTTTCCTATGAGGATATATTAGAAACATTATATAGCATTAAAAAATGGCAATGTTCAATACTCTTCCAGTGCATCTTCCTCTGGTTTAGTAGAGAGCTGCTGTTGAGTGGCACACTCTTGGTAGAGCTGAGAATGCCCCTTTCCAAAGCAGCTCTGACCCTCAAAGTGATGGAGATCACCCCTCAGTTTTATTATGAGTAACTCATTTGTTGCTGTGCCATGCTAGCTTGATTTAGCTAGCACATATGAGCAATGGCAACACAAGCCTGATTCCTGAGCATTTAAAACTAGCTGTTGAAGGCAGATGGCATTCTCCAGTTCTCACACTGCTCTACTGCAGAGAACTAAAGTTTAAACTATCAGCTACCTGCCATTTTTGAAATTGCTGCAGATAAAAACTCTTTGATGATTTCAGATTTCTGCTGCTTGCTTGCAGGCTTACAGAGAATAATTGCTACCATAAGAAAACTACTGAAATAGACAATAAACTGATTTTGGCTGGAAGTACATTGTAATTCTGTTCTATATTGGTATGTGCTGCACCACAGAGACAAGTGTTTCTTATAAACAACAGCAACAAAAAATAGCTAAACTGAGGTGGAAGAAAAACAACCCACCAGTTTAATAGTTCTGATACAATAATCTGTGCATCAGCTAACGTGGAAACTTAATTGTTGCTGAAAAGATTAAATAGGCTATGTCTGGTATAAAACACGTGGTGCCATATGCCATCCTGCAAGGCTGCGGGACAAAGGAACGAGGCACAACATAATCCAGAACAAAGACCCCATCTGCAAGGGAAAACCATTAATGTGATATGTTTCTCTCATTCTCCTTTGAGGTCTTATTGCTGTGCTGTGTTAAATGTGAAGATCATCTAGCCTCTGCCTTCCTCCTCAAGATCTTCCACTTTATCTGGCCTAGGTCCTATAGTAGCTCTTTTTGTACTGCTCACTACAATAGTAGGTTTATTTTCATTGGTTAGACACCATGGCCCTCAAAATTTTTCAGACTTCTTTGTCTGTGCATTAAAACAATTATATTTTATATATTTTCACTTACTTGAACAAGTTCTGTAGTATTGACTTATTTTCATCTTATCATCAGAATTGAACAAGACTTTTCAGAATCACAGAAAACCTGAGGTTTGAAAGCATGTCTGGAGGTCACCTGGACCAACCACCCTGCTTGAAGCCTGGTCAAATAAAACAAGTTGCTTAGGACATTACCCAGCTGGATTTTTAATATTTCCACCAAGGAAGACTCCACACTCTCTATGTAAACCTGGGGAACCTTCTCTAGTGTTTGATCAACATAAACTATTGTTTGTTTTTTGTTTGGTTGTTTTATTTTACTTGTGTTTTAAGGAAATGTCTTGGGTTTGTTTTGGTTTTTTTTTCACTTTATGCCTGGTGACTCCTGTCCTTTTACTGGGTACCACTGACAGGAGTCAGGCTTTGTCTTTTTTACATTCTGGCAACAGGTATCTATTCACATAGACAAGATCACCCTGGAGCTGCTCAGTCCTAGAGGATATTCAACTTTTCTTGACTTCATCTCTTGAGGCTTCAGCTCTGCCACTCACAATAAACTATAAATGGTGTAGCATCTGACTGCAAACAAAACTATTTACAGGAAAATGCATCTGTTCATTCCTTTAAACCTATTTATTGCATTGATTCTAACTGCTTTAATTACTTAATCAAATATTGTATAGCCTCAAATCAAATGCCTCATGGACATCTAAGAGCACTGTACCAGCACTGTTTCATTTTTTAATTTAACATATGCTCCTCTCAAATGAAAATGTAACATTAGTTAGATGGAATCTACTTTGCATAAAATAAATAAGAATGAATCTCTACTAAATATACAGTTATTTGGGTTTATTGTTTCCTCTTGAAAACACCAGCACTTTTGTCACCGCTTCTTCAAATTATCTCCAACATTCCAAAATTTTGAGAACATTGACATAGATATGTCAGAGATGGTCTCAAACAGTTTTTTTAGAGTTCTTTGGTATAAACTATCAAAAATGCTAATGAAAATATATCAGGCTTAATATCAGTGGTCCAATAGGCTCCAATGATTCCTCGGAGCTGAAATCATGTCAGCTTATTCTATGAGTACATCTTTCAGCTTGTCCCAAATTCAGAAGTGGATGATGCATCAAAATGTTTGTCTTTTTTTTTTTTGCATTAGTATAATATTCACCATTGAACATTTTTTCCTTCTTTCTAACCAGAAGTTCCAATATTCCAACCTAGGTCCATCAAAATGGACCACCTTTTTTCCATCCCTATGCAGACTGAGGAAGCTGAAGGCAGTCAAATTCATAACACTCTCTGTATTCCTTCTACTTTGGCTTTGTGCTATATGGGTAAAAATTTCCAGGTTCTCTGTTCTTAACACACCCTTTTTGCATTGGTTCTTTAATTCATGAGTAATCTAGCTGCTGTCTCAGACAGCTTGACAGCTTTTAAGGAGACAGGACTTAACAGAGCTTCACGGATTCTCCTTCTCACCCACACCTGCTCTTCCAGCACAAGTCTCAAAGATTTTACAAGAGCAGTGTTCTAACTGCCATGCCACACACAACTCGCCAAACCAGAAATTTATTTCCAACATCTCTTTCCATTATTTTCTTTTTGGATCTGCTAATTTTTTCTTCTGGATAATAACTGAGTAAGGAACATAAGGAAAGTAGCACTTTTATTTTGACAAACATTGCCAGTATTTATTTTCTTTTGTTAAATCACTCCTTCCTGCCTGGTTACCACCCATGGATTTTCATGTTTTATCCAGATAAATCTTCTACCCTTCTACCAGCTTTTTGGGTCCATAATTAACAACTTTAGATTAGATTTATTTAGTGTTGAAGCCCAGTAGCCATTCAAAGGTGCATTCTAAACTAACTTCCCTTTGTCCAGATGAGTCTGCAAGGATATCTTTAATATACTCTAGCCTTGCTCTGTGAAAAGAGCAGAAATTTCCATTACCAGAATTCTACTACCTCCTTCTCTGTTGTTGCTTGCTATCCCCTTTTCCATCTCCCTACTCATCTTTCACCAGCTGCTTGACCTGCTAATGTAATTCTGCTGAATGTTCTGAACCATTATTTTCCAGGTCCTTTTTTGCTGGAAAAGTGGCTGTGATACCATCTACCAATTTTATTTGCTTAGAAACCTGGTTTCTTCAGGCTCTGGAGCTGCCCATTCAATCTAACAATTTGATGCTTCTCGTCCATTTGCCTAATGGTCTTTTGTAGAAGTACTTGCACTCCTTTTATCCACAGGAGAAGCTAACAATAACAAAAACACATTTCCATGTCCTATTGATCAATTATTGTTCATTATGTGCAGAGAAGGGCTCTTGCTAAAAGAAAGTGCTAAAAGCACTGGCTCTCCAAATGTCCTAAAATGTTTAAGAGCCATTAGGCCAACCAACTCAATTCCATCTCTTCACAAATGCTCAAGAAACTCAAATATCACCAATATTCAACGAGTAGTGAATCACATCTTCTGTATAGAAGCCAGGTACATTTTTCATTTATGTTTTCATGGTCAAATTGTACAACTTCCACAGCAAATAAAATACTAAAATAGCCTTTTTCTACCTGTCTATAGTTTTCTAATTCAAAAAACTGATTTTATGGTCATCTCCTCCTTTAATCAAAAGTTTCTAATGTTCCTATTTATTAAATTGGAAGAGGATATTACCACAGCTGAAAGGAAAAAAGAAAATAACAAAATAACCTACAAACAAACAACCCCAAACCCTCAACAAATCCCCCAAAAAACAAACAAAAACCAATCAAACAAACAAACAAAGCAACTAAAACCCTAAAACAAAAAGCAAAAACAAAACAAACAAACAAACAAAAAACAACAACGACAAGGTGGGGAGGGGGAGAAGATCAGGAGTGCAAAACCCCAGAGAACAAAAAGCACAGGCAGCTGAAGAGTTAGATGTTTTCCTATTGTTTTAGAGCCAGGTTTGCTTCACACTTAAATACACGTTTATCTCATACATCCAAGTCCTCATAAACCTGAGATTACTATGTTATGTGAGTGTACACACCACTACCACCCCCACACACACACCTCTCTGGATATTTCCTTACTGAACCAGTATTGATTTCTTTCCTAGACCTCATTTCATATTGTGCCCTGAAAATTAAATGATCTATTTAGTTTCAATATGGCCCAGGATTCTAATTGGATTTTGAGGCAGTAATTTATGTAATATTAATGGATACTTTCAGAAAACCGCTAATTAACAGCTGACCTTTATTTTTTTCCTAAGAAGAAAGAAAGCAAGAAAGAGAGAAGGAAGAAAGAGAGAGACAGAAAAAAAGAAACAAAAACCAAAACATTAAAAAAGCAAGTAGTCTGAATTTAATTAGCAAAAGCCAGCGCACATCAGGGACATTTTGGGGACCATCAAAATACATTATGTATTTGATCACCTTATGCCTATAAAAATGGCTAAATAATTTTAATGCAATTCAATAAAATGTGTTTTCAATGAGAGGGTTCAGCTCTGGGTGATAGATTAAAAGCTTCATATAACCCAGAGATTTTATAAGCTACTGGCAAACAAATTCAAAGTAAAAGATTATATTTTCTTTCCTTCTTTTATGTAGCAAGATTCCTTCATTTTCTGGGGTTTTTTTTCCTTTTATTTTTTTCTTTAACAGTATAAATAAATATATTCAGAATAATTTAAATGCTTTATGAAGAGAAAAAGAGGAATATTCAGAGCTATCACCTCATCATTAAAAGAAGAAATTCACTTACTTGTTCAGAAGCTGTTTTACTTCTTATTGCCACATAACCCCTTAAAAATCAAGGATTTAAGGAAATGTACCCTGGGACACCCAGAACAATACTGAACCTCACAGTGAATTGATACTTTCACTATGGTCTTAAGAATTAAACATGGTAACATTTTGAGAAACTTTCTTTTAGAAACACATTGTTTGTATCAACAGTTATGGATCTATCGTACAAAATATTATGATGTGTAAAACTGAGAATGACTGTAACAAATGTATACTTAATTCTCCATTCATCACTGTTTTGTACTGCCTTTACAATTGTGTTCTTTGTATTTCGTGATATTTTACTGTCTTGAACTTTAATGTAAGTAGATAAATGAAAAAGAAGATGAATAATCAGAGCCATAAATAAAAAATCCACATGTACTCTGCATCAAGGTATACATCAGCTTTAGGTCTGGTCTGGTTCATACTAGTCCAAATGACTGACATGTGAGTATTTACTAACAAAAGCTAAGCCTCTTCAAAACTGTTTAAAAATCATTTAAAAATTAATTAATAAGTTTTTAAAAAGAAAAATTCCTGTTGTGGGTAAGCCAGTCCAGTGGAGTTCTTAAGTGGGAATACAAAATTGGATTTAGGGACTTCAAAGCTGAGCATTGAAATAGGCAATTATTTTTTCAGTCCTTTACTCTTATCATGGGATCCATGATCTCCAATTAGGCAGTGGGGTGTCTAATGACTTACACAGAAAAAAAAAATCATCCTTTAGCATGGGATTCAAGAAGACTAGAAAACAGATATTTTCATGAGAGATACACAGTAGTTTTTAGAATCTAATAGCACTTAGATATGAGGTCTGAACAATTTATTTCTGTCAGTATGGGAACAATAGCAGGCAGGATTACCTGAGGAGCTAAGATCTCAGGACTGCAGACACACATTTAGTATCCTAAACTTTGTTTACTGAAATTTAGGTGTACATATGCCATATTTTCAAAGAAAATAAACAATTTCTGGTATTTCTTTGGCTTCAATCCCTGAATTTTATGATTAATTAGGACCTGACTTGAACAGTCTGGGAAAGAGTTGAAGACTCAGAGAAAGAGGAACTGTCCTAATTTCTATCATCTGTATCAAAAATCCCCTACATGAGTCAAAGTATATCAGACGCATCTTATAGAGAACTGACCTTTAAAGTCTATGGTGACCCTCAGGGACAGAGAGGCAGGGACATGCAGCACAGTAAATCAAGTGTGTGCAGACACAACTGAGAAAATTTTGTCTGGGAAAGAATCCCACGCTTATAAACTGAAGCATCTTTCAGAATTATCCAAATTTCTTCTTGTCTATCAGTTCATCTTTGCACAATGTTAGTTTTTCTATGACATTGTTTGTTAATTGATAGCAAGTCATGTTGGACCTATAAAAATAGTTTAACACAGATTTTTTAATATTTAAAAAATAATTTGACTCTAATGTCGCATATGTGTGTGTATATATATTTTGTTGTTGTTGTTGTTGTTGTTGTTATGTGCTTTGCTCCACTAGTGATAAAGTCCAGCTTATAGTAATCAAATCTATTTACAAAATATCCTGGAGCCTGAGAAAAGATTCATCTCTTTCTATAAGAGCACCTAATCAGGACACGGATTCTTTAAATCTTTCTAACCATTCAAGTATAGCTTTACTTTCCTTTCAACCACAGATGTCCTTGAAAGCATCGCCTGATATGTCCCCAAAAGTTTATTTCTGCTGTCTGAATGTAAGAAAAACACCAATCAATGGTATCAAAACTTGTTTTTTCAATTAAATATGAGTGGAAAACAGATGAATGGAGAAGTCAGGTTATGTGGTCAATGCCAGACTGCAGATCAGTGATGAAGCTGGGAACTAGAGTTGTGTTTCACAGTTGCTGGCTAATGTCCTCCTGATTGTTATTTAGCACCACCTTCCCTAGCAAGAAACTAAAGGTTGGACTTACAAATTCTCATCAAGCTGTTACGACAAGATTTTTTTCCTCATAGGTTCTGCGGTGACTAGCCAAATTTACATTTAAATGACTGAAGCCGGCCTGTTTACTTCTGCTGTTTCCATTAAAGATGGATGAGAGTTTGCTTTTGGGAAGCAGCTCCCAGATAGGCTTGCATTTTTCCTTAACTTCTTCCCTCCCTTCTTTGAAGTTTAGCACTGAGAGGAGTGAATTGAATTCCTCTGCTCTGTATTGTGGCCGGGTGATTTTACATTTCCTTAGCATCTCTTTGTTTACAGGCCAGACACTGCTCAGGGAGCAGAAACCAGGTTCAGAACCCTCTCTGCCATAGCATCAGAAATGTCACTTGAGGAACAGAGCAACACGATTATCCGTCATTATTCTTCACTCCTCTAAGGACTGTTTCCAGGTAGACACCTATTGTGGATGCTTTGGGAATAATGAAAACCATTAACAGATTGTTAATGTGACTTGGTAACAGACCAAGCAGAGACTTATAAAACAATAAAGGTTTACAATCAATCTGATGTGTAACTAGGCGCTGATGGGAGCAGGTATAACATCAGCTAGGGATGAATTTTAACTCTTCTTAGCACCTTGGTGATGCTGAGACACTGAAAGCTATCTGGGTCAGATGCATAGGTGTCTGGAGGTTCATAACCTTCGGGGAGTTTTTGTCAGGTGATCATCTGAACCTGATGCAGCACCAAGTAAATGAGCCAACAGGCACCCCCTGAAACTGGGCGAGGAGTGTTTGTATCCCTCCAGGCAGCAGAACTGAGAGAAGGGTTACTTGGGGTTTGTTTTTGTTGGTGTTCAGGCTTGGTTCTGGTTTAGTTGTTGTTTTATTGGAGTTTTTTTATTCTTTCTTTCTTAAAGCTAAAAGACTAAGACAAAGCTGCCATGCCATGACCATGTGCAACTTTGGGCTGTGGAAATGCTCAGGAAAAGAAATCAGAAAAATCAAATTAGAAATTTATTTTAAAAATCAGATTTACTTTACTTGTTCACTGATCTGTTCTGCTGTCTTGGCAAATCACGTTGCCTGTTTGGGACTGAG
>VZSJ01002064.1:63876-75696 GCA_013398405.1 Pheucticus melanocephalus | reverse complement strand
TTATTATTATTATTATTATTATTATTATTATTATTATTATTATTATTATTTTCTATAAACCTCCTGGACTTTGAACCAAAAATATCAGGAAATGATAGTTAATGATGATACAATTAGTTAAATGATGATACAATTTTCTCAGTTCTTATGGAAATGGGTAACAAGAAAATCTCGCTGCCATTCAAATTTGTTTTAGACAACATATGTCTGACATACCTCTCTAAGCCACACTTACAGGGTTTTTATTTTTTTAATACATTTCTTACTTATTTTGTATGTCTGAAATTTTGGGGTTTAGTTTTTGCCTTTTTTGTTTTGTTTTATTTTAGGTTTTGTGTTTGGTTGGTTTGGTTTCTTTTTCTTTCTTTTTTCTTTTATTTTGTTTCCCTGAGTCTAAAAACCTATCTGGCAAAAGGACTTCAGCCCTGTCTTTGATAACAAAATTATTGGGTGAAGTCTGATTTGTTAATATTTGACCTTTCATAGTCACCAAAGTCATCATGCACCTGCATGAGATGCTTTTGTTAGAAAAAATTAAGTATCTTTTGGCAAATCTGAGAGCAATTTGCAATAAGGTTTTAGGTTTTCGTAAATCACCTCTCTAAATAACTTTCTATTTCTGATTATAATAACTCACCAAGGTCTTCAGGGATGAAAAAATGACTTGTAAGAATATATTTCACTACTTATTTTGTCCAAGACTAAATCAGCACTAATAAAATAATAATTCCACGATTATAATGATGTTACTATCATCATGACTCCATTGTTCACATTTACAAAAAGAAACTCATCAAATCTTTTCCATTGAAAAATGTCTGGATTTTAATTTTCTCACGGAAATTGGAAGTGGTAAGATTATCCAAAGGACATCTTCTTCATGGATCAATTCTGCCGTTGGGCTGAGTGTGCACACTATCTAGTTTATGTCTGAGTTTACATTTGTGTAACAGCCTCTGGCCTGGCAAGGATGAAAGCTCTATTGCCTTTCTAGGCAACTTATTCCAGTATATCTTTGCTAGACCTCAAAGATTTTAAACTTAATTCTACACTATTTCATATCCTAGCGTTGTTTCTCTTGTGCACATAAATATTTTAGCCACTTTGACAGAAATGAAAGGGTAGAAGAGATGCAAATTTGCAGAAGCTGCAGCCTGATGAAAAGTATTTTTGTTTTATATTGAATAATGCCACTGGCTAGGTCATCTGTGAACATCTGTGATCCATCGATCTACCCACATAAATATCAATGCTTTGAGATAAAAGTCTAAGTCAATAAACTTTATGGCTGTGGCAAACTCATTACGTTGTGCGTGTTATTCTGTCACAAGGTGCCATGAAAACAATGCTGAAAAATTAAGAGCTGGGCTCGACTGTGAGATTTAATCCTGAAGTCCACTATAAAACAAATGGGTTTTGAGGGGAGTTCCAGTTAAGATACCAGCTATTGTCTGAATGTTATCTTTAATTAATTAAAAAAGAGGAGAAACAGACTATTCTTCAAGTTTCACCTTGGATTAATATGAATTTCTAATGCCCAAAAGTGGGGCTCCTAAATCCTTCACAGAATAAGAAACCAGGGATTGAAGAAAGCGTAATACAGATGACATGGATAAAGGGCATTTCAGACCTTCTCTGGAATGAACTGCACAACTTAGTTGAATTGGAAGATGTCTCTGCATATAGGAGGAATTTCTTCCAGTCTAACTGGAGGTTTTCTTTCCAAATTTTCTCTGATTTTCTCATTCTCTAACAGCACCAAGTTAGAAGCCCTAAAACCTATATCTAAAACAAAAAAGGAAAAAAAAAAGAAAAAAATGGAAAAAATAAATAGAAAGAAAAGAACATCACTGTCATTACAACTGAAGAACATTTTAGAGGGCAAATTATAAAAATGTCATTTTTCCATTATTTTTTACTCATCAAGAAAATGGAGAAAGCCAATAAGAACAGACTGAATATCTTATTAAGTCTCCTTCTCCAACTATTAATATAAATTATGAAACAAAGCACAATACTTGTTTTTTAAAGACCTTTTCTGACTTTCTCAGCTACTAGAAGTACCCAAATATGGGGTCAACATGAGAGTTGGGCTTATTACACACAGAATTTCATGTTGGCCATAAGCACATACTTATCAAGGGTAGGTGTTTCCAAGGCATAAAGTCAGGGTTTTTTGTTTAAATTATGTTACGAGGCAAATTTCACCTGCATTTCACGTGATTTAGGCACTCCAAATTAGCCCCTGTGACAGATATTTCTTCATTGTCCTTGGTCAGGAGGTTGAAGTCACCTCGTGCTCAGAGGCATTGATGACAGTCCCTGAGGAGAGAAGCTGCCAGCCAGAGGCTGTGCTTGGGGAGAATGGTGGAATTGGATTACACCAGGACAGGTATAAGTAAAATAATTCATCCTAGTTTAAAGTTAGTAGAGCAAAAGACCAATCTGATGTGGCATGCTTAAAGCTGATTGCTTAAGATCTACTTCAGGAGGGTTTGGATCTCTTAACTGGCTAAGAGAGATTGTGACCTTATAATGATTGGGAAAAAAATATCTGACATTAGTCTGGTTACAACTGTCATATAGATGAACAGCTGTAGCAGAAAGCACATTTCAGTAAAAATCCAGCTGAGAATTTTCATATGAGAAAAAGGTTGAGGGGCTTATTTATTTAATTTTCTTCATAGAACAATTTTAACTTGCTCTAGCTACAAAATAATATCCCACACATACTTTACCCATTTATAGACAGTTTTGCAAAGCCTCATTCTAAAATCAACATAAACACTGTGCTTTAAACACAGTTCAAAAATAAATTGGAATTTAAATCCAAAAAACTAAAGATATTTCTCTATGCAACAGCTAATATCTTTGGGTGAAATTGTACTCTAAGTGTTTATGATCATCTGCTAATTTGCTCATACATTTATCTACTCCTTATGTACTAAGAATCTTAAAACAGATGAAGTGCAGATATTGTGGAATTATTGCACCACATTGTTTTGGATAATGGAAGATGTTGAGTTATTAATAGAATAAGAAAAAAGAAACTGAGTAATCTCCAATGACCTAAGAAGTTCAGTCCTAAGAAGTTCGGACTGGAAGTGAGACACAGCCAATCCTCAGAAATGTAAACCAATGTGGCAAAAAAAGTCACGGTAGTGAAATTTAAGATGGGCAAGTGACAGTTCAATTTTCTCATTGTTGGAAAATTAACATCCTTTGCAAAACTATTAAGAAAAAAAATCTTATTTCAAAATAATGTTGATTATTGACTTAATTAGTTAGGAAATTTCATTTCTTATAATTTTGTGTGTTTTTTACATGAGCTGGCTTTCTTTTCTTCTTCCATTTGTGTAGTTTGCATTGTTCACAATATGAATTTCTACTCCACAGCTCTCTGAGAATTTGATAATGAGAAATTTCTGGTAAGATGACCTTCTATATTTTCTCTTTGAGATGTCTTAAAAAGGTGTTTAAGGTGTTTTCTACATTAATGGGACTCTAGAAAGTGCTCTAGGACAGGACTATCCTTAGATGAAAAGACCCTGACCTAATTATGCACACATACACAATTACATATGTGTTTTTCTCCTATTAATTGATTGTGTGCTACTGAGAGTTCTTCAGGTACTCTGAACCACTGGAGAATAGGGACTGAGAGATGTCATTCCCTTCCCTTTCCTACTTGGTTGCACTAAGTTCTGGGCAGGGATTTTTTCCATTACTCAACAGGTCTGCTGCAGAGGCTCATAGGACTTATGAGCAAGTCATGATCCCAGCAGCACATAGTGAAACCATATTTAAATAGATATGTTTATCCATTACCCTCAATAGTACCTAAGGGCTTTTTCAAGTGCTTTATCAAAGAGTGACTGCCCAAAACATGAAAAAGATGAAGGTTTTCATGTTCTTAGCCCGTTAGCAGATATTAAAATCTGGATTTTACTGTTGCTGAAGGAATAAAAACAACAAAGTTGGTGGCTGCATACACTCGGAGGAAAGTTCTTCTATTTTTTTTTCCCTCTTGTACCATGCAAGAAAGATGCTGAAGGATTGCATTAACAACAGGACCTGCATGCCAAACTCCTGTAAATAAGCTTTTTATTATAGATTAAGACAAAAACAAAATCAAAAATCAAAACAAACAAAACCCCAAAACAAAAACAGACAAACAAAAAAAAACCCAAACCCACAAAATAAAGAACCCAAAGAAATCAAACTGTTTAGAATGTAGAGAGGCAAGCTGAGGTATAAGCAAAGGAGCCATCTGTGCCAGGTCACAGGTCTGTGAGGTGTGAGTGCTCTGCGCCTGACAGGCTCCATTAATGCAGCATGACAAAGGACACTCCCATGGCATTACACACCACAGCCCTGGAGCACCAGGCAGACCTGTAAAAAAAAGTGCTTCAAGAGCACAGAGACGAACGTGTGCAACATCCACTCAGCACCCATTGCCTGCTTCCAGAACACCACACTTCTGACTGGGGTTTGTAAAAGATCGGCTTCAGAATCAAATAACAATATCTGATGAGTTATTTCTTTCACCTGAGCTCAGAGTGAATGAGTGCTCATAACCCTGCAAGAAAAAAAAAAATCAACTTAAATTTATTCCACTAAGAAAGTTTTCTTGTTTTATTTTTGAAATTGCTGTTTTCATTTTGTTTGTAAGTTTGGGATTTTCTTTAATTTTGTTTTGTGCTATTTTGCATTTGTTTCCAAAAAAAACCCTAACATATCTGTCATGTAATAAAAGGCTGAGTGAGGCCCTCAGTGATGTTACCTCTGCTCTGTGATGAATGGTTACAAACTGCAGCATCCCAGCTCTGTGTTTGATCTCTACCCACAGAGGCCAGATGGTAACATTTTCTTGCTAGAAAAAAATGAGGATTTCTGAAAAATCTGAGCAGTTTTGAATTTTGATGTTCTTCTCTTATCTGCATATTTCTCGTGGAAGAATGAAATATCCATTTTATGAAAAGGGTAATTATGGCTTTGGACATGAACTTTCTAGGTACAGAGGGTGAGAGTTGAATATCAAGTAATTTGATTTTTAAATGATCTATTACTAGTTCTTTAGTTATTTTGACCATTAATCATTTCATTCTGTCCCTTTGTTGAGAGCTATCTAGCCAGTCTGTGGACTTGTCAGTCTGTGATATTGAACATTATTTTAAATAAGTTATTAATTGATACAGGTACAAGAATCCTGGAACAGAGGTGTCCAAAAAGTATGCTGGCAATTCTTCTATCTAACTGCCAGTTATCCATTTCTCCTAACCAGCTTTGTCACAGAAGTTGAATAAAGGAAAAGAATAAAATGTCCTGACAGTTGTAGGGCTTCCAACATACAGGGTTAATGCAACTATAAAAATATTTCATGGATAATTTCTTTCTCTGCATTCCAGGAAAAAGAATTTGGAAGACTGTATATAAATGCATCATCTGGTGACATTTACCCTAATAGTATAATTAAGACAGAACTAAATTAGTAGCGTTCCTAATGGGCTTTTTCCATGTCACTTATTATTTATATATCACTGCCAGTTCTGTCTTTCTTCATATTTCACATTTATATTTTGGAAGCATTGGAACACATTCTGCTAGGCATTGTACACATGCCTCATGATAAAAAATATCTTTTGCAAGTAATTTTTAATCTGAAAGAATACATTTTCTCTTACTCTCCCTTCACAATCTTCACATTAAGGACATAGTCTTGCTGACTTTGTATCTGTACTTGTGCCTCTGGCTTCTCTGCATCAAAGAAAGACTCGATGTGGAAGACCACAGTGGTAAGGGACCTGGAAGTTCTTCTGGAGATAAAAAATGTCAGCAGTCCAAGCCTCAGCCAGCTCTGGTTAATCTTTCCTCATGCCAGGTGAATTACAGGTGGGAGTAAGAACTATGGGAAACTGAGACTTAAATAATTTTCAAGTTTTTTTATCTCTCCTCATGTGGAAACCTTAGTCACTCTCATTGCTTTTCCCAGGACTTCTCTATTCCTGCCATGTTGAGTTGACCAAAACAGAGCACAGTGTTCAAGGTTACAGCAGACTACACCACTGATTTATCATTCTTCTCTTTATGGCACCTAGTACAAATGAAAAAGTTACAATCATGAAGTAAGGTTGCAGCTTTCAGCTCCTGGTATATACTCTCTGCAAATATGGCCTGTGAGACTCCAAATAAGAAAAGAAAAAAAAAGAACACGCCACGTAATGGATATTTAGTAGATCAGAGGGTATTTTGAATTATCTTTGGACAGTTTCTTTCAGCAGATAAATCAATATTCAGCCTCTTCTTTTGTCAGGTTGTGATGGGCTTTTGTTTACATCTGAAGATTAAAAGCAGCACAGTGTTAGAATATTCAGTGGAAGCACTGTGATAGATAAGATGTCAAGGAGAGCTCCAGGAACTACAACAATGCTTTAAAAAGATAAATAAATATGCAGTGTTATCTTCTGAGCTGAAGCCTCATGCAACTTCACTTTTAAATATGTATGACCAGAACCTGTTTTGTTCATACATTTGTAAATGTTCTATTACAAAGCAAACCTGTAGAGGATGGATGAGATTACCTGTGGAAGTAGCCACCACACCACAGTTATATTCAACAGCCAAGTGGTAAAAACAGCCATGAGGATGGGCTGTAAAAAGTAACTCTGTTTAAACCAGGACTCAAGAGAAATCTTGGTGAGCTTTAGGGTTTCTGTCTTTGGTCTTCCCCAAATGATTGACTGAACTCAGATGGCAAGAAGTTTTTCACTAGTTCTCATCAGCATCTGAGGGAAAAGAATCTTCTGCATTTTTGAGAAAGATCTCATAGAAAGTTCTCATATCTGTCATATTTTCTGCTGTTTGGCATCTTGAGAAATTCACTGAGTTAGTTTTGTGTGGCTGGTTCCTCTGACTGGGGCAGCCCAGAGGTGGAGGTGACAGGTTGATGAACAAAAAGGAATCAATGATTATGGACAAGCATTCAGCCTTGGAGAATATTCTGCAGGCTGTTTCTGTATACACACTTTTAGTTCTTACCTTTCACCTCTACTATGGCTTATTCTCATATGCATCATGCTGGGATAAAGTAACTTGAGTTTTAAGTTAGCACAGCTTTATTTTTTCACAGGTCTGGTCTTAAAATGTGATGATGGAAAAAAAAAAGATAGTTAATTTACGGTTCTTCCTTCTTGTGGGCATATCATATATATATATGTGTGTGTATATATATATATACACATATATGTATATATGTTCAACTAGTTCTGCATTCTCAGAACATCTTTTCGCCCTCTGTTAAAACAAACAAAAAAACTCCCCCTAAGGTGCTTAGCAAGTCAAATACCATTTAACAGGTAATGTATTTCATTAACATTGATATCTCATTGGAATCTCATTGATAACATAACAATGATACATGTTGTAGAAATTAAAAGTCTTAGTTACATCATTAGAACAATTTCCCATGCATCAGTGAAACACTAACCTATTCCCTCTATATCAAAAGAGTATCTCTGGTTTCTTCACTGATCGGTGCAAATACAGCTGTTTTTAGAGAACGTGTTCATGCTCTGCAACTTTACAAAAAAAGGCTGTTGGAGGTGTGCGAAGGGTAATGAAGTGGGAAAATGTTCCACAAACCAGAGTGGAGGTGGAGGGAGCCCTCCTGGACATGCTCATTCTTTTACTGTGGACTAGGAGACAAGAGAGAATTCAGCTCCTTCCCACTTGTTGGATTTGTTCTGAGCTGGTCCCTGTTGTTGCCAGAACCCATTCTATGGGGCAGAAACCTTCCACAGAGTGCTGGTAACAAGAAGGTATAGCCAGGATCAGTTTGAAAGTCACTCATATGCAGCTTGGCTTATAAATAAAGCACCAGCTCTTGCCCCAAAGGGTTAATTATCTAAGGGATGTCTGAATGCCAACAAATGTGCAAAGGGGAAGCTTGGAAACGGTACCAGGTTCTGTAGTCACAGGAGAGGCCTGAAACTCTGCACAGCTCAGTTTTTGGAAGTGGTAGTGTTTTCATGTCAAAATAAAAGAGTTAATAACTTTATCACAACACAGAATTCTCTTTGAGAGAAAAAGCTGCTTCTCAGTGAAAAAGAGAATATTTTTCCACCCTCCCCTACATCCCCTTTAAAAGTATGCAAAGAAATCAAGGTTAACAGATCCTTATTATTTAATCAAAAGTCCTTCCTATGATTTTTATTGAAATAAACAACTGATTTCATTATCTATGTGACCTCCAAGACATATATTACAGCTTGCCCCATGCAGTGCTTATGATTTCAACAGAAATGAATAATTCAGACATCTGTCCCAGCCACTGTATTTTTATCACCACTTAAGTCATCTTTGGCTGTATTTTCACCTCTCTTTCAGTCAGTATCTTGCCCTCTCTTACTCTTTGTTTTCTATAGCCAGAAAGCAAATCATTTAAGAATACAATGTTCAGTGTATTAGCACTAGTGTTAAGTTAAACATTATAATATTGATAATATTGGCTGTGTTCTTTTCTGGGTTTTTTGTTTGTTTGTTTGTTTGTTTGTTTTGGTGGGGGTTTTTGGTGGGGGTTTTTTGGTTGGTTTTTTTGTGGTTTTGTTTTTTGTTTGTTTGTTTGTTTGTTTGGGTTTTTTTTTTGTCCAATCAAGCAATTGCTTTATTGTCCATTTAAATGTAAAATCAGGGAACAAAAAAAAAAAAGATTAAACAGAAAATTTGGATATTACAGCATGCAAAATGCGAATTTATGGCTAATATATTGCATATATAAAGGGGTCAGACACATTTCACATTTGGCAATGCCAAAAACACAAGTAAATTCAACTGACTTTACCCATATCACATTTATTGCTCAATCAACCTAATGTTTATTTTACAAGGGTGCTGAAGTATTTGGTCAAACCAGAGAACATGGAACTTTCCATGGGCACTCAGCTAAGTGTAGGCTTCAGTTCAACAGAGGTTTGAGACAAAACACAGAGCCAATCATTCTGGGAGGGAAAAAACAGTAAGGACCCTACACTAATTTTGTTCCCTAAAATACGTTTTGCACACTGATCACATTTGAAAGAGTTGAGTAATTTGAAAGGATGTATTTGATTCCGGAGGGCTTGTTACTGGTATTGTTCCGTCCATAGCACTCTGAGTTTGGAAAGAGAGGATAAGAAACACTGCTTACTTCATTCAAAGTCACAGACTGACTGACCCCAGGTGGTCTTTGAAATCTCAGGCAAAGTCTTTATCTTGTGAAGTAGTTTCCTGCATTTTGTGGGATGAAGACACATGGTGGATAAGAAATGCATGTCTGATGCAGCATCCCAGTTTAACTGAACTAAATTGAGGTTTCAAGATAATCCTATATTCATATTTGTTAGGAGGACATACAATTATATTTCAAATTAACAAAACAACTGTAACAAATGGTTTTTTCCTAAAATTAAATTTCCCTTCTCTATATTTGCATTTACTTTTTTGAAATTTATAGAAAGCCTGCCTACAATAAGCTTAAAGTGGTATAAAAACTGCACAAACTGGCACTGTTACCCAGACTTCCAATAATTTAGTAACCCAGAAGAAATCTTATCTAAATCACATTCTCTTTTTTTGTTTCAGTTGGTCAGCAGGCTCAAACAATCTGTGGACATGTGAGGCAGGAGAGAGATATGGATGCTACCTCAATGCAACTGATCTTTACACGGTACATAAGGAGATAAAATATCTTTCCTGTTTTCTTTCCCTTCTAAGTTAAAACACAATGGAGATAAAGAGAGATATAGCCCTCATGCTTGAACCTTTGATAGAAACCACAAGGGAAGCAGAAAAAGACAAATATCCCCCTAATGACAGACTCCTGATAGCAGAAATCCAACTAATTTATTTTCCAATATACCCTGAAGGGGGAAAAAAAAAAGTAAAAAGAAAAGGATTGAGTTTGTGGAGAGACTGGGAAAAGGAGAAGAAGCAGGCGGCAGAAAAGAAATAAAACCAAGGAATATATAATTATGAATTAAGGTAACTCCAGATGTGTTTTGCAGTTCACCATTAGGCTTTTAGTTTACTGTCATAGTAGGCAGGACCAACAATCAGGGATTAAAATATCTTTGTGTTTTTTATATGAAATCTGTGGAGCATTGTAGAGAGGTTATATATAAATTTTATTTTAGGGCCTACACAAGTGGCTAATGTTTATCTCTCTAATTGTTTGCATATCTCAGTATCATTTCCACTTGGCCAACACTCGGCCATCAATCACTTTGATTCCTTCTTCATGTACTCCATGAAAGGAAAAAAAGCAAGAAACAAAGAATCAGGGAGGAACCTAAAATAGTAGAGTACTGATGCCTCAATAGCAAAACTTCACTTGATGAAAAAGTAGTTAGAACAGACACTACCTGATTTTGAAATATATACAGGGCTAAGCTGGGCTTTTTGGAGTATGTAATGACTTAGAGTTTCAGGTTTTGGTGGGGGTTTTTTGTTTTTGTTTTTTTTTTTTGTTTGTTTGTTTTGGTTTTTTTGTTTGTTTGTTTTGTTTGATTGTTTTTTGTGTATGGGTTTTAGTTTTTTGGGTTTTTTGTGGTTTTTTTTGTTGTTGCTGTTGTCTGTTTTTATGTTTTTTTAAAAATTTATCCACTTTACAGCTGAATAATTCTTTTAATATCATACCTGCAAAACACTGGTGTTGACTTCCACCAAAAGGTGCTGAGATCTCCTAACACATTTTGCCAGAGGTGAGTTACCCTTTTTTAGGGACACACTCAGATTCACAGGGGGACTCTTGAGCACTGTAGTCATGTTCTTGTGATGCCTGTAATTCCACCCCTGGGTCACCTAAGGTGTAACAACAGCCTTTGTCTTGTGTCATCATGGCAGGAGTAAACAGACACAGGAGCAGGGCATGGAGATGTGGAGGACAAGGGAAAAGCAAAGCAGGGAGGATGAGTATCTTCAGATTGAGGCACTCATATGATACAAAAATATTTTTCAATCTAGTCCTGCCTCTCTTTAGAATTATGAGTTTAAAATTGAGGTAAAAGCATTGTCACTGAGACCTCTGTACTGTCACTTATGTACTCAAGTAATAAACTTAGGAGTAATGTTCACATAATTTCTCATATTAATGACATGCAAAATGGACAGTTTTACTATAGATAGTTGAGAATATACCCGTACTTACCTCCAGCATCAGAAAAACCCGTGACTAAGATTAAATTTTTTAAGTTTGTCTCTAAAAAATGTGGAAATAAATCTCAAATCTCCTATTCTTGACCAAGTAGGAAAGCGAAGAATTCAAAGAGCCTTCTCTTCATGACGCTTCCCTTTAATCATGTCTTCTGAAGTGCCTGGTCTGTCTTCCCTGTGAATCCCAGAAGGAGTAAGGAAAGATAGAGGAGTAAAAGCGTAGACTGGGACAATATGAAAACCATGAGGTGGTTTTAGAAATGTTAATGCCAAGGAAGCCAAGAGTTGGTCAGCAACTGGAGTACAATAAAAAATATTTGTGTGTATCTGACATTTCAGGAATGTTCTGTAATATTTTACCTTCATTGTGTCCAAATCAATTTCACCACCTGTCTGTGTGCTCTTTATATGTAGTGAAGTGGTGAAAGCTTTTTCTACAGAGAGGGAATTAGGTTATATTAACAACTATCTGAATGGCCAATCAAAAACTTAATGAAACAACTGAATTAAAGTGGGGGGAAAGTACTGGGAAAGGCAGATTTAAATTCTGTATTTAGGAGCCTTGGTAAACACAAAATGTTAAAAGCGGTTATGAAAATATATCAGAAAAAAGTCTGAAAATATATCAGAAGC
>VZSJ01002064.1:5792-63476 GCA_013398405.1 Pheucticus melanocephalus | reverse complement strand
AAAAAGAAAAAGAAAAAGAAAAAGAAAAAGAAAAAGAAAAAGAAAAAGAAAAAGGATGGGAAGGGAAATTCTGGGAAATTCCAGGAAGGGAAGGGGAAGGGGAAAGGGAAGGGATTAAAAAAAACCCCAAACAACTTCCAATGATTGAGCTGATGAATATTTGGCTGTCTGTTCTTGCAAGCTCTTTTTGGCTCCTGCTTCAACCAATTCTAAGTTGAAATATCTTTAGTATCTGGATGCTGTCATAAGTGTCTTTCAATTTTTTTTTTCCAGTTGATTCTAGCAATAATCTAACATTGCGTAAGTTCTTGCTAAATGTGTGACACATTTAGGTTTCTGCACATTCTAGATTGATATTATCACTCAAATTCTTGTTGAATAGCAATTATCTGAGTGTAGAACACAGCAAATTAAAGTCAACAAAAACAGGTCCCTGCTGCTCAGAATGCATAGTCTTTTGTTTAAAGAAATACCTTCAGTCTTACAAATTATATGTTTAATTGCCAGATCTCTCTCAAAGTTACATATCTGCAGATGACTTCCTCTCTTTGCTTCATTTCTGTGGGTTCAAGATCAGGATTTACAGCCATCTCTGATTTAAGTAAGCTATTTAAATCAAAGTGTGTGTAGTCAAGTGCTGATCAGAACATTAGCCCGGGTTCACACCCTCGGTCTGCCACAAAATACTGGTGAGACCCTGGGCATCTCACTTAGCCTGTATTTTAACTTGATTTTCATCTCCCTGACGTGAACCATAAGCCATATTGCCTCTCTGGGGTGTATGTTCAGTAATATTTTCAGCGAGCTTCTGTGATGGTTTTTCAAACCACATTATTACCTTGATAGATTTTGGATTGAACTGGTGCAGCACAGGAGGTATTTCTATTGTTTAGACAAGTTATCTTTGTCAAGCTGAAAGGAAAGAAAAAGATGAGAAAGAAAATGAAACCTACCCCTCGCTAAATAACTGGCATTAGGGATTTTGTAGTTTGTGTTTCTACTCTAAGAATGACTGGGATGTTGTTCTTATAATCCTTCACGTAATTTTCATGATAAGTACTTGACTTTTCTAGTTCGCTTGAGTTTGCCCTGGGTGAGAGATGTGCATCACCTTGGGAATAATATCTTTTTGTTTTATGCATATTGCTGGTTGAATACCAGTGCTGAATGCTTTTCACATTTCCTGTATGATTTGAATGCTCTATCTGAATCCTGACCTGCCATTGTTACTTGTGTCTTTTATTTCTCCTTTTAGTAGCATTCAATGTTTTATTTAACTTTTTTTTGTTTGGCTGGATTTTGTTTTCCTTTCTCTATTTTTTTTCATGCTTTTATTATAGCTATAAAAATGAAAAATTATTTTATTGTATATATACACAATTTCCTTTGAAACTTTCTCACTCATGACTGACTAATCACTACTAGGGGATATGGGAATCACTCTCAATAATGTGTTTTAAGAAGGGTATAAAACTACAGTGAAACAAAGAAAGAAATATTTACCACAATACAATATGGTGCTAAGATCTCTGTAGTATCTTAGTGCTGGCAATATTTTTTTTGCTGGCATGGTTATAACTGTATTACATACACACAGGCACATACACACACCAGCACAGCCACATTTTACCACCTCATGTTTCTCAGGAATAAGATCCCACTAATCTGTCACTATTTACCTCTGCTAGTACCTGTGTCCTCCATATCATTTTCCCTCCATATCATTTTCATTCCAGGGACAGCCTCAGTGGGGTCCTGAAGTTGCACACTTGTGGGCATCTGGAGTGCACTGGTGGCCTACAGGAAGGTTTAAGTATAACCATCCTCATGTCTAAGTACATGGGCAAGGAAATGCCAGGCAATTCACTGAAAAATCCACTAAAAAATCTGCTGAAGCAGAAATGTTAATGTGGGCAAACCTTCATGCCATCTTGGAATTCACCTATTTACTTTTGGATAAGTACTGTCTGGATTTGCAATGGCATTTTAGCATTGCACTTCTATTTGGATACCAAATACACATTCAATTTTGTAAGAGGAGAGATTTTAATAACTCTAAGTTAAAGGCAATTATATTACTTGGCATTATTTTCTTGCTGCTTTTTGTCGTGTTGAAATCCTCTGTTTTTCCCAAAAGAATAAAGAAAGTCTCTCCTCCCAGAAATCCTGACATTTTTGAAATTCGTTTTTTCTGATAAGCTTTGACACGTCTTTTTTTTTATTTTAATAAAAAATATATATTAATTTCTTTTTTCAGAATGAAAAAAAAATAAAATCTAAATCCTAACATCTCTTTATGCTATCACATTTCTTTATTTTAAGGAGGAAGTATTCCAACAGAACATGCTCAAAGTTAGGCATTACTTGATATCAAATCTACATGTGTACTGACATAAATCCATGTTATTCAACATGTGTACTTACATACCTTTATTCTAACAGCCAGATAAATATGAATAAAATAATAAAATTAAGCTAATATTTTTCTGCCTTTCCAAGATGATGTAATTTAGCCTATGAAAACCTAATGAGATTGTCTAAGTGTAAGGAGAGAGATGGGCATCTTCCAAGGATTTATTATCTTTCTAGTCTCAGACATCAGCCAAAGACTAGAGTTTTATGAACTGAATCCACCCACCTCTTCTTTTCTCCTTGGATAGTTTCCTTTGTTGAATCATAGAGTCACGAATGCTTTGGGTTGGAAGGGACCTTAAAGGTCATGTAACTCTCCTGCCATGGGCAGTGGTGTCACATACTCTATACACCTTAGAATGTAGATGGGATTCCATAAGTTCATTATGAAATGACTTCCTTTTCACTCTTTCAAAATTATTTTATTTTTATATTAAATTTTTACTTTTAGGGGTTTTGCGCTTCTTCTTAAAAACCCACCCTACGAAGTGACATCCTTTGAAGTCTCTGGATTACAAAACCAGAAGAATAATCCTCCTGCCCATGCTTTATCTGCTGTTTCAGGGTTTGAAGCAGAGGCCCACCACTACCTTTGGTGTACCCAACACAGTGAAATGAATGCTGCCCTCCCCTTGAGGACATTGGAATTCGCCCTGTGTAGATGTCTCAGCCACAGAGGAGGGTCTAAAGCCGAAGTTCTGGCTTTGGTAACACCTGCCACCGAGATAATTTTTAACCAGCAGTTTTAGGAGCGCTCCTGGAGGTGCCAGTGAGCCTGTCCCATGCCATTCTGCAGTAGTTCCCTCTGCACCTATTTCTCTATTGTTTTGTTTCTTTTTATGGTTGCCTGTTTCTCTGCAGGTAGCTCAGTGATTAGCAAAGCAAGCGACTCTGCCTTTTTCAGCTCATCTCAGGGTTCCAGGCAAAACAAGCCCATTTGAAGCTGAGCCCGGCGCTTGCAATAATTCCCCATATGTTGATTTTCACACCAGCCTTGGGTGGCTGCACCTCATTATTTGATTTTCTCTGCATCAGTTTTGTTTGTGAGAGCGTGTGCATGTGTGCCTGTGCGTGTGTGTGGCTTTTTTTCTCTCCAGTTTGAAGTCACTCTGACCTAAATAGAGGAAAGTGTGGGTGGCAGTTTAGTTGTAGGTGCCACTTCAAAGACTCAAAATGCTACAATCTGCAAATAAGTGCTTTCAGGGAGGGGTGAGGGGTAGAAGACATCAGTGTATATTCAGGGATGTTGCTTCTGACAGGTCTAACAACAGAAGAGCCCCAGAGGCTCTGATTTCTGCGGGTATTACACCCCACATGTCTCCAGAGCTTAGGGGGTGGATTTTTAAAGGAATCATTTGCATGTCACTAGACCTAATGCAGTTAAGTTTATGATTTAGTAAAACTGAGCTGAAAGGGAAATACCACAAAAAGAAAATATATGATTACACTTAATTAAATCAAGGAAGGATTACAGCTTCCCAAAGATCATTGGCTTAGATAGGATGGAAAAAAAAAAGGAAGAAAACCCCTAAACATTCTTATGAACCATGTTCTAACACATTTAAACCTGGAGTAAGAATTACCAGGAAAAGCAAAGTGCATTAAGCAGACAATATAAGTTCTACCAGAAGATTCCGCTGTATACATAAAGCCAAAGTATTCCTGGGATTTGCAGATGTGTGTGGTTAAGGATGATAGTCACTTACTTTAAGCTGTTACTGCTGTTAAGCACAAGCCTGTCGCTCAGCCACATCTGCTTACTCTGTGTGACTTTCTGTGAGTTTAAAGATTATAAGAACACAGAAAAAAAAAAGAAAAAGAGATGGACAAGTTGTGGCTTGGACTGGGTCACAGAACTCTCCACAGCTTCCTAGTTGTGAGTCCAATTTATCACAGTTAACTTACACATTTCCACTTTCCCTGCAAATTCCTTTGGGAACACCAGGCATTACTTGTCTTTCCATTCATGTTTTCCAGTCACTCTCTCAGAAAATCATTTTCACTCTGTAAGCCACTTGATGAAAAATTATTCTTCAGGAAATTAATACTGAGAATATGTTTTAGAAGCCAGAATTGCAAAACTAGCACTGAGAAATGTGTTGGTTTGCTTGGAGAGGAAGAGAGCTGCAGCCTCTGCTGCAGGGTGACAGAGACAAGCCCAAAATCAGAGTGACCACTGGGCTGCACCCTTACAGCTCCTCACTTTCTGTAGCCGCCAACAGAGTGATGTGACAGGAGTGACCTCACCTTTAGCTGTAGGCGACTCCATCTCAAAGCCAAGGGGGCAGCCCTTAAAGGTGACCAGCAGATGTCCAGCCAGTTAGGGGGGTGAGTCTCTCTCTCTACTCTGCTCTTGTGAGATCTCCCAGCTGCAGGGCTGCCTCCAGCTCTGGGACTCCCAACACAAGGGAATTGTGTCCTGGTTAGAATGACCCCAGAGGAGGTCATGGGGCTGGAGCACTATTGCACATTCCAGTAATAAAGGGGCTATCAGAGAGCTTGAGAGGGAATTAATAAATTGCATGTTGCGACAGGACAAGGGGCAATGTCTTTAAGGTGAAGGAGGATAGAATTAAATTAGATATTATAAAAGAATTCTTGGCTGTGAGGATGGTGAGGTCCTGGCACAGGTTGCCCTGAGAAGCTGTGGCTTCCCTGTCCCTGAAGTATTCAAGACCAGGCTGGATAGAGCTTGGAGCAACCTGGTCTGGTGGAAGGTGTTCCTGCCCAAGGTAGGCAGTTGGAAAAATATGATCTTTAACACGATCTTTAATAGGACCCTACCAACCCAAACCATCCTATGACTCTGTGAGTGAAACTATCTTCTGAGTATTCCAAACAACTTATTTATGCCAATCTAGGCTTATTAACTCTGTTTTTTATACTAAGATATTTGTCTTATTTTTATTTATCTTATCTTGCATCTTTTTTATGTCTATGTAAAAGTTTGATAAGATGAGGAAGCTTTTATTAAATAAGGCAAGGTTTTCCTTTACAAACATACCTGATGGTAAGCGCTTGTGTGTGATATTTTATTAATAAGGAGAAGCTCTCCAACATTCGGGGGAGAAATACAAGTTATACAACAGGTGTAATGGGGTAAGAACATATTCTTGGGTGGATGCCTACCTACTGTACTTCAGCTTGTGCTACCTTGTTTGTCTTTCCCAAAACGTAAAAAATAAAAAAAATAAAATTTAAAAAAATTAAAAGAAAAAAAAAGGGAAAAAACAAGTTTAGGTAATTTAGGGACCATAAAGCCAGTAAAGCAGGATTATATTAAGGCTAGCAGTTAGGCATTCTCATGAGTTCTGGGAAGTAGGAGGTTTCTGACACATGGGAGGGACATCTGTGTAAAATGAAAAGTGAAAACTGGCTGCTGTAATCAGTGGTGTGCACTGTGCACTTCAGAATAAGACAGACTGTGATTTGTACAAAACCCAGCACTGTCACCTAAGCCTACTGAGGTGAAAGCAGCTGCTGGACTGCTTGTCTATGTCAAGATGATGGCTTTGGCTGCAGGCAGTAATGGAGTTCTATAGAGTTCCGTAAGACTTGTGGCAAAAAAAGTAGACACACCTGTGACTACTGAGACACCCCAGCACTTTGGAAAGGGTTTTGTGAGAAATTATAATAGATTTAGATGCTTCAACTGTGTCAAAGTTAAATTTTTCAGTCTGGGTTTTTATAGGTATGAGTCTTACTGGCTCTGCTTTTTTGCAAAGGACAAAATATCTCAAACTTCTAGATATTTTGATAGTCTCAGACATTTTTGACCATTTACACAATATCTCTTTAGGCTAAAGAAAAAGGTACAATACTTATTCTCTACTTTTGAGTCAATAAAGAAGGCAACATTAATTTCCCTTAATATTACTGAAGGCTTCAGAGTCATTAATTTCCTACAAAAACCACAAACTCTACTGCTATTGTCAGTGGCAGTGCAGCCCCCTTTTGCCTATGCAAAAAGAAATGCTCTACTCTGGCACATTTTTAGTGAGCTCTGTTGTCCATCAGAAATGCAGAGCTGACAACAACACTGGCTCTACAGAGTGAACTCAGCAGCCAGCAGGGAGGGAGATTGATGTCCCTGCACCAGGAAGTTTTGGCCAGCCAAGTGCTTCTGCAACACAACAAGACCTCCGCAGCAGCTGCTTAAGCTGCCCTGTAGAAAGGCTCATGTTTAGCAAACAGTTTGGTGGCATAATGGACTCCCCACTGCCATGGTTAGACAGAAAATTATTCAATTACATGGAATTAAATTATGATAGTTGTTGTTTGTTGTTGTTGTTGTTGCTGTCATTGTTGTTATTTATTATTTACTAAGTGCCAAATGGACTCAGTAATGCTCATATCTGGTAAATGTAGGGAGGGGAGTTACTTTAACACAGACGGCTATGTAGGTGTGCACGGTCATTTGTTCATTGCTCATAAAGGACTGGGTGGGGATGTTCTTGCAGAGGTCATCATAGAAATAGCTCCTAAATGATGTAAGCTTAAATGGAGCACACTACAAGGAGAAATACTGTCTTTATATATATATATAGTATTTTGAAGCTTTAAGTACGTAGGAAGAGGAAAAGGGTTATTAGGACCATTTTCTGGAAGAATAAAGAGAATGAGGCAGAAGAACATGCTCCTGTAAAAAATGGCCCTGGTGAGCTCCAGAGGTCTCAAACAGTAAAAGTTTGATATTGCTCATTCTGTGATCAGGCCTCCTGGAGCAGTGTAGGGAAAATATTCTCTCTAAATCTTAACATTCCCAGTTTGTGTTGGGGTGAAAGGCTGTACAAACTAAAAGATCAGATCCTATATCTATAAGAAATCCCAGAAATATGGTATGAAGTTATTTTTCTCTCTGCCTACTAGTGTTTCAATTTCTTTGAAACTGGAACTGAATTTATGGAAGTAGAGGTTCTTAAGCCTGTCATCCTGCTTTGAAAGTTTCAAAAGTGCTGTAGTGGAAATCAAGTCAGTTAACTACCCAAAGCAGTATTTTAATGCTTTTAACTTGCAGTAGGCTGAAATACAGAAAGAATTCCACAACAAGTACTAAAAAACTGCAATCTACTTATTTAAATAATAAGTAGAATAATTTCATTAAGTCAATCTTCACATTTTTATCTGATTTTTTTCTTCCTGAATTTATTTTACAATGCTACGTCTATCCATCTTTTCAGGAATGGGTATATAATCCATGTATCCCAAATGATTCATTCCATATTTTGCCTGGGTCACCTCTTCAAACGTCCTTCCTGAAGTTCTTCACTTTCTTCATCCTCAATCTATTCTCTTTTTCCCAGCTCCCAATTTCCAATTCCAGTTACTCTCACAGTTTTAAGGATCAAAGTCTCATTTTATTTAATGGAGTGTGCACAGCTATATTTCATTATTGCCAGAAAAATCCATATGCCACATTTTTAAAAATAAATCCCCACTAGAAATGTTGGAAACCTTACAGACTTTGATTGAGTTGCCCCAGGTCAAACTGAACATCTGGGAAAGAACTTCTGCCTAGGAAATGGTTGTGCATCCTTGAATACTCCAGTGGCCTCACTCTTGGAATAGGCTTTGGTGAAGCTGTGTATGAAGTACAAGGATATCATTAAATATTTCCATATTCCATATATTTTCTTCTGCTCTGTTTTGCCAGCCCAATAGTGTACATATGCCATTGTGGTTCCAGTTAATTATTAATAAATATATCAATAGAATATGGTTAAATAGTGTTCACCAGATACATAATTTTTTTAAGGCTAGCTTTTTTTCTATTCCTTTTGGCATTGCAAGCTATTCACAAATCAGTTGTTAATCTATTCAGTGTTTAAGGATAAGGGTCTGAGCCAAAAGCCCTTTGAAGTCAGCGAAAAAAACCCCATGGACTTCAAAGAGCTCTGGATCAGCCCCTAACAGAAAAAGATCACAAACAAACACAGACTATCCAGTTACTTATAAAGCAGTTCGCGTATCTTTAGACACAGTAAACACATTGCTGTCATAGTAATTAAAAGCTTGCATCCAAAATCTGAATCTTAAAATAGTCTGTTAGGGAGAACATCCTATTTTCTTTCTGGGAAAGAAATGTATATCTAGATAGGGAACAAATGGATTGATAATACATACCAGACACTGTATGTGCTTCACATGACTATATATGAGGGATCTAATAAAAAGAAGGCCTTAAATAAATACATTGCACTATGTCATGCAGGCTCATTTGGGTGTTTCATCATTCTGTATGTTCAGAAAGGTCATAAAGGTTTGAAAATAATCTTGTATTTGTAACATATCCTTTTTCCTCTCTTTTGTATAGCATGATATATATGATTTGTCATACTCTCCTTTTAATATTTTAGATTTATGAAATTAGTTTAAAAATACTGTTTAAAAATCCTTCTTCTTAATATTCATGCTGCCTCAAAATATTATATCTCATGCACAATCTCAATATTATGATGTAGAGCTCATCCACTGTTGCAGATTCCCCATAGAGTTCTAAAGCTCCAGGATTTGGATCTTAGTAATTTTTGTCTAGAAGGGTCCCAGAATATTTATTTTTATGCTGTACATTTAATATGGATACTGATATGACATCTGTCTTTACCATAAAGTCTCTGGTAAGAAACCACTACCATTGTCTTTTACAAGGGTCAGAAAACACTGCAACTGTGTAAATGGAGGGATTATTCTCCCTTTTTGTGGTCTAGAATTTAGGCATGTACATAACTAGGGCATAGTGAAGACAGAAGTGGATACAGACATGGACAAAATAAATGGACAGAATAGAAATATTTAAGCAGACATTTCCAGAAGGTGATTTATCCCTCCTAAAGCTGCACACCTTTTAAAAAGTGTGGCAAACTTTTGTCCAAAGAGCAATATTGGTTTAGTCTGGCTCTCAACAGAATAAAACCACTTTAATTTAGTTTAGCTATGCCATTTTAAGATGGTATGAGTAAGTTGAAACAGTATAAACAGAGGGTGAGAAAACTGGTAACAATAGGAAGAGTTTTCCTTTACAGTTAAGCGGTAAAAAATATTAACCAAGGACATGCAAAATGAAACACAGCTCTTAGAACTCTTAGCTTCTAATACCAGCAGTGCAGGCAGATGCCTCTTGGCCAGCTGGGCTGAACATAAACATCTGCATCCATAAAGCTGCATATACGTATATAATATTTGTACACATATACTTTAGATTGAAGGGCAGCATTAAAATACAGGAGAAGTGAAGAAAGAATCCTTCCCAAATTACACTTTTCCAGAATGGGGAAAGAGATGAGTTGATACAAGTAAATGTCAGAGAACTGCAAACACACAAGCTGTAATCTACCATCTCGCATCTGGTCACACATCTCAGAGAGGAGACTGATAGGAGGGCACACATAAATCTCTGGGACAGGGTTCAGCAAGGAGTGTTTTATATACAAGGGGTTTCAGCACAGCATCTTAAACCCTTAAATTCTCACTTACTTAGAAATATGTGCAGAAACATTTTAAATACAAAAGTTTCAAGGTTCTTTCTCTGTGAACGTGAATGTTTCATTGCGATTTCCTTGGGAATATATGATTAAAGTTTAGCTTGTGCTTGACCTTTACTGAGCAACAATAGAGCTAACAGAAGTTCAAGTTCAAAATCCTTTTCATTACAAGAGGGCTTATTCAATTTTCGCTCTTATTTTTTTTCAAACAAAGTGGAGAAAGAAAAAAAAAGTGAGAAATATTCAAGTATGGCACTGTAGTCTCTGTTCTTCATTTTAATGTCTTTCTTACTTATTTTGTTCTTTTTTCTCCTTTTTTTTCCCTGCTTTTCTTTTTTTATTTTTCCTTACTCATACTACCTTCCCCAACCCCTGGAAAAAAGAGTAAGTGTAAGTAGAAAGGAAGTAAGGGGGAAAGAAGAAATTAAAATTTTGAGGAAAAAATATTTTTTTTTACAAATAAAGGCATGTTTAAATGAAGAAAAAATAAAGCTCAGAGGAAATAAAATCCTTCTCTTTGGAAAATACTTGCTTTTATTTTTTGCAAGTCTGTAGCCTTCCCATATTGCAATATCATTTTCAACTCCATTGCATATTTTGTCCTATCAAAATTCTGGGCTGTTTGAATCAGTGAATATTCAGAGAGATGTAGGGTGTGTTTTTGACATCAAGAACCTGTGCTTAGCACAAGATTCTGCTAAAATGTCTTCAGTTTCCAGCGTGCTGCTAATCACAGTCTTAGCTGGAGAGAGGGAAAACCTTTCCATTTGCTAAAACAAACATTTACTTAATTTGCCTTGTTAAATTTAAGCCATTCCCCATTTTAAAACTTCTCATTGATTTAACATTCACTCCTCTGATGTAAAATCATCAGCTACTGATTTTACATCTGTCTTTTAGCTGCTGCTGCTGCTGAGCGAACCTTAGCGACTGGCATATTGCACCAAATTAGGATTTCTCCTGCTATGGCAGCTGTGGGTGGAATTGAGACAGGCTGATGAGACACCTCCAGCCCCCTCACCACTGCAGGCACTGCAAGGAAGGAAGCCATGAACAACAGTTGCAAAACATTAGCACAAAGCATCACCCTACCACAAGAAGGGGGAGGATGATATTTCCTTGCTGGTGTTTCCTCATGTGCCTTGTCTCTGGTTCCTTAACGCAAAGTCATTAAATAAAATGTAAACCTCCTGGGTGAGATTCATCTGCTGAAACGTAGCTGTTGACATCTGAGGCAGTCGCCTGAGTCCCTGTAATCGATGGAAAATCAAGCGAGTTTAAGGCACAATTCATCTAATCCTAAGGTGCAAGTCACAAAATGGGTCATTGAATTGTGCGCAAATGTTCCTATTTCTCTTTATTAATGGAAAGAGAGACTGAAGTATGGACTCCCTTGCATTTCTGCTCTACAGACACTTCACACAAGGTGAAAGGATTCGCACCCCTAGGCCTGGCCCTGGAACAGGCTTAGCTGAAGGGAAATCTGATGAATAATTAAAGCTCTTTGCAAGACAGCATCCTCAGAGACAAAGTGCTCTGAACAGGAGAGGATGATCATCCAAAGCAACCACATCAGGCTCCCGTGGATTGTGCTGTGATGCTGCAGGTTATGAGCAATGATTTCCCACAGCAGGTCCCAGAGGTGGCAAATGAGAGTTGTGTCAGAGATATTGCCTGAGCATCCAGAGAAACTCATTCACCTGAAGAGATCCGAAGCTCCTGAGCTTCTAAATGAACTCATGCAAGTCTCATAGATTTTGGGAAGGTAGATACCTTGCCAAGACTACTCATGATTTTTCTTTTTAATAGCTATATATTTACAAAGAGAATGGTTTTTAATGTTCAAAACAGATGCCTCAGAATTAATTGGAGAAAAATAAACCATGAGAATGCACCTATTTTTTTTCTTGCATTTTTAACACACTCTGAGTCATTGGCAAAATGCTGCAGTTAATTTTGTCTACTCTTATGCTTGCACAAAATCAAAAGCCCAGGGTATTCCTCTCATATTTTCCTTTCTGAATTTCAAACAGTAGAATAAATGGGGAAATTTGGCCACAATGACATGTAGGTATCACTTGGTGTAATTGATTCCTTTTTTTTCTTATCTCTCCTCTGAAAGAATATTTCTAAGAAATGGTGCTCTCTGAGATTAAAAGAAAAACTTATTATTATAGCACACAGATATATTACAGATACTTATTTAAAATATTTAATGATATGAGAATCATTGACTTGTTGTGTATGTGAATTAAACCCATCACAATGCCATAGGACAAATAGTAATATATCTCCCTGAAACTTAAATTTCTTATACTTTCCATTATTTGGCTTATTTTTCTTAGAGAGCAGAAAATATTGAAACAGGAAGAAAAAGAGATGAAAATGGGTGAGATGCTTCCCATTCTGTTTAATAAAATAAGTTTTTAAAATAACACTGAAAGCTTGTAAACTGCCTCTATAGAGTGATGGAAGGAATGCAGAGAAACATCAGCTGAATTGACATATAAAAAAGGACCCATTTCCATTTTTTTTGTCTTTCCCAGTTTTGCTAACTCTTGCACAAGGTAACTGAAACTTATGCATCTGAGCTGAAAGAATCTGATCAGTGGCATGTGCTAACCAACCTCGACACTAAGATATTTAGGGCAGCTGTCAAGCACCACAACTATCTTCTGTGCTTCTTCTCAGAATTAATTAGCAGAAGAACAGCCTTTAATACACATGTTCTTGCCAAGATGAACTTGGAAGGAATCTTGTTCTACTCCCCATTACTGTCTGTTCCCAGCAAACCTCTAGAGGAGATAAATGTGCAAAATCTTAAGCTATCCACCTCCTGTTACTGCAGGTATAAGCTAGGAGTTATAAGAGGTAACATACAACAAGTATTTTTGGTGCAACAAAAGAAATCAGCCAGTTTGGTGACACCTGGCTTCAGAAATTCAAGTCATTAACTATTTCTGTTGATTATATTGAAAATATAGCTACTCACTCCAAGTACTAATTTAATTTGCTGTAGTTACATTCACAGTGTGAATCTTAAATTCTGCCTTGTGCCAAATAATTTGAGGAAGTACTACAGAGGTTTCAAAATCCACTTGTAAGTCTGTGTTTAAAGGCAAGGACCACCTGCACCGCCCTCAGTCTCCATTTACTTCACAGGCTGATGGGACGCCCTTGAGAATTTTCAAGACTTTCCCTCTGATTTTGGCTATGTTTGAAATATCAATGGTCTTTCTCAGTACTTCAGCAATATCTTTTCTTCCATCTCATCCTTAAGCCAAAGGGCACTGACAAAGAGAGGGTGAAATCTAGCCAAGAAAAAGAAATAAATTTAAGGAGGTAAGTTTGAAACTTGAATCAGATTGAACCTGGTAGAGATATTTGGAATAATTTTTCTTTTACTTGAATAGGTGACTAAAACAATTCAGACAACTTTGCTTTTCCTGGAATTGTTTTACTGTTGTCTCATTTTATTTGAGCAGGTCCATATTTTTTTTTCAGAAAAAATCCCATTTTACTTCTATGTGTATTTTATTGGTCCTCCTTTGGCTCACATTATATTTTTTTTCCTGAATGGTTTTATTAATTTATTTATTTAAATGTGAATGGACACATTTCAGGATTTTTTTCCTAGTCCTGAGTAGTCGAAGAAGTGGAAAAAAATCTTGTTCACATACCAATCCAGAAAACAGTTGCCATCATAGTCAAATATGAGCTAAGATAACAATAGTCCAACTCATCTCATTTAACTTTCGCTGTCTATAAATTATATGCTCCGTCAAAACTGGCCATTTAGGCTTCCTTGATAGCAAAAAGATGTCAACATCTCTACATGGTAGTTAATTTAAATTGTTTTATATGTTTTGGTTTGTGTTTTTCTTAAGATTGGACAAGTCATCCAGAAACAAAATTAGTACTCTCGCTTGACTGAAAAGGAAGACTAGGTGTTTATCTCTTAGAAAACCAGCCTTCAGTGAAATAAATCCAATGGCACAGACAGTAGACACACAGGAATTCCATTTCACTCTCCTTCAAAAAAAAAAAGCTTGCATTTAACTTGATTGGCTATTCTAGTAGCTCCATTTATCTTTTTTTTTCTTTTTTTATTGTGTCACCTGAGATTCCTCTAATAAAACCATATCATTCTTGACAAACTTTATTCTGAAGGTCTTGCAGTAGTTAATGATGTAGTTCTTACATGCCTGTTCTTTTTGGCCTTGTTGCTTTAAAGCGCAGTCCTCAATGCAATCATGTCAGAAAAAGGAAAATATATGATCAACTACCCACAACCCTCAGGATTTAACAATGTCACAAATGTTGAGTAGCAGATTTTAACTGCCCATCTCCCTCCCCCTCCCACCACACCCTTTCCCTAAATCTGTGGGTACTTGACGCTAGTTAGCTCCTGGCTTGGTCTTTTTTTTTTTTTTTCCCTTTTTCCTCCTCAATTTCCATGCCTAATGAGCCTGAGCTGAGTTAATAATGGATGTAATAAGTAATGACTCATTGTTTTGGGGCCTGTGTGTCTCTGTGTGCAGTGGCAGAGGAAGCCAGGGCTCCGATGCCATTTGTTCTGCCATGTCACTTGCCGCCAAGCAATGCCACTCATCAATAAAAGGCAAGATGACGGATGAGTTCATTTAATGGAATTCCTCCGAGTAAGCTGCAGCCACTGCTCTTTGTAGGCTCGTTCTCTTGTTCTTTGAGCCCCTCTCTTTCCCAGTCTCTCTTACTCCCTCTCCTTTATTTTTTTTAAATACTCAGGACAGTTGGAAAGTGTGGCTGGCTGAGACAGCCGCCATTCGTGCCAGCAGCTCTTTCTGCTCTTAACAACTGCTATCCTGAATCAAATCAAGAGCTCTGAGCAGGGAGATTAGGTCAGCACCTCCTCATTGTGCCATCCAACAGTATTGCCTTCCCCTCACTCCCTTCCCCTCTCCCACTTCACTGGTCAAGGTGGGTTTGGGGGATGCTGCCTAAGTGTTTGAGGAGGAAAAGTGTTTGAGTGCTCCCAGTATGGCCCTGTGCATGCTGAACAGTTAACACAATCCTGTTCCTTTGGAAAAGGATCAGGCTCTGTCTTCATGCCTAATCTACAGCACTGCATGTTTCCAGAGCCAGGTTAGCTAAACAGGGTATTATTTCAGTTCCCACATGCATGCATCTGCTCAGAACAATGAATGAGGTTCCGTTCTGTCTGCCTGTTCCCAGGTTCTTCTTCCTCCACCTGCTCCTTCTGATTTGCCTTTCCCTATTTTTTTCATTCCAAAGGTGTGATTCTGGTGTAATTTAAGAGAATAATTTTTCCCATATAATTTTGCAGGTGAAGAATGCTGCTAGATGAGATCCTTAGCTCAGGAGAAGTAGGAGAAATTCGCGGGTCTGCGGGTTAATGGATGTCTGGTCCCATTAAGTTCAGCAGGTTATGATAAAACATGTTGGGTAGAAGAAAAATCAGGACAATTTTACCCAAAACTGTCTCACATCTAACTTTCCAAGATTTCCTAATTTAATATGAAACCTTACTGAACAAGAAGTGAAGTTCCTTCCATTCCTAGTAACAGAAATAGGGGTAAAACCACCTGTTCTCACTAGTTTTACCTCTTTACTGGCAACTCACTTCGAACTGGAATTAATATTTTGTTGAAGATAGAAGAACTTTGTCCATTTACTTTAGTAAACTTAGAAAGCTTTTCATGTTGTCTTGCCTTTTCATTTTATATGCATATGCACATATGTATGATATGTGGTGGATGTGTGTATATTTAAATAAAGTAAAAATACTCAAGTTACTTATAATTTCTAGGCAGACACCCAGCTTGGGGAACCCTGCTATCATTGTACATTACTTTGAGATATGTTTGATGAGAAAAAAACATAGTATTTTTTTTTAACCCTGCATTTTTATAGCATAATGGTTAGGACTCTAATCACAGAAGGCCAACAAGCCAAGTATGCTGCAAAAACAGCAAAATTACAGACATCAGTTTTACTTTGTCACAACTTGAAAATTTCCAGGTCACCAGAGCTGAATCTCCCTTTTACTTTGCTTTTGTGAAACCACATCTGCATGTGCTGAATCCAGCTCTTAGGGCCCCAACATGGGAAGGATGTGGAGCTGTTGAAGTGATCCACAGGAGGTCACAAAGATGGACAGAGGGCTGGAGCACCTCTGCTGTGGAGACAGGCTGAGAGTGTAGGGGGTATCAGGTGGAGAAGAGAAGGCTTCAGAGAGGTGTTAGACATCTTTCCAGTGCCTAGAGGGGCTCCAAGAGAGCTGGAGAGGACTTTGGACAATGGCCTAGAGTGACAGGACAAAGGGGAATATTGTCAAACTGACGGAGTGTAGGCTTAAGTGAGGTATTACAAAGAAATTATTTACAATGAGGATGATCACGCACAGGCACAGGTTTTTCAGAGATGATGTGGCTGCTCCATGTGGAAGCATTTAGGGCTGGGTTGGCCAGGACTTGGAGCAGCCTGGGATAGTGGAATGCGTTCCAGCCTATGGCAGGGGTTTGGACCTAGATGACTTTTAGGGACCCTTGTAATACAGCCCAACTCAACCCACTCTGTTCTAGGATTCTGTGGTTCTATGGTAAATGTGGTATGGTGTACAAGTTAATTGTCTTCTTTTATTAAAAAAAAGATACCCTACTGCAAGAGATTCCTACTCTTTGAACAACTAAACAACTGTGGGTTTGTTCAAATTTTCACATCAATATAGTTTTTTAAGTATCAAAAATCTGGGAATGAGAAACAATGCCCCAGTGTGACAACTGGCTAAAGAGAAAATGTTGGAAACCACAAAGGTTTATCTTTGTTTGCTTGTTTATCGTGGTGGTGCCTTGGATGTCACTGAGAAAATTACATAAATCTGAACTTCCATTAACCAGGGGGAAAAGGGTAAACCATACTAGGGTAGATAGCTAAAAGGAAGCTCTCGTGGAAGGAAACATTTTTTTTGGTCTGTAACACATCTAAGACTGCTAATTAATATCTGTTCTCTTAAGCAGTCAGCATGGGAGTTTGTTTTATATTTCCTAGAGCATGAGTGCACACTAGACCCAATCTAGCTGTGTTGGAAAAGATTGGGGGGTTTTTTGAGAAGGGTGTGTGTAGGTAGCTTAACAGGGAAAAAAGGAGGATATTAAATATCCCATAGAGTAGAAGTGTATTAAATAAACTATATAGTAATATACAAAAAGTATGTTAAAAATCCTATGGAGTACAGACAGCCAAGAAAGAGATTAACAGAGCATCACATTTTATTGTTGAGCACAAATGTTCCATTCCTTTCTCTGAGCTCCTAATCAGCATTTTTCATTATATCCCTTCCCCTGTATTTGGCTCCTGTGCTTCAGTGCCCATAGCAACACTTCCAGTAGTGTTAAAAACTAGATACTGCAGCCACATTCCCAGGCAGAGAGCTTTGCCAAGGCCTACATTTGATCCAGCTAGGAGCACATGCCCGCTCGGTGGTACAAGGTCATAATAATAATTCTCCCTTCAGGGGCAAACAGTCTTAGGAATGATCCCCCACTATTATCCCCTTCTATCTTGGCTCGTTTTGATCTCAGTTGTTATTAAGCTCATTTTATGCTGCAGTCGTAGCAGTTTGTTTACTTACAGAAATGGTTATTCAGAAAGTGGATGCCTACAACAAGACCAGAAGCCTGTGTGAGTGTGTGTGTTCAAGTGTGTGTGTGTGTGTGCGATGTATGTAGGGAGAGAAAATTGGTTTGTTTTAGGGACACACCATTCCTTTGAACTCCACAAAAATACGAGCCCTTTCTTTGATGGGCTTTGCTTTGGTTTTGGTTTGTTTCATTTTTGCCTTGCCCCAGTTTTCTCTCTGTAGTGTCTAATGTACATTTCAATGGATGGGACTGATGACAGAAGGCATTTTCAATCCCTTGAGGCATGGTTGCAGTCTCTGAAAATGCTTTGGTACTGAAGTATTCTGAAGAGAATAAAAGAAATCCTTTATTCTTCTTTTATTTTTCTTTCCCCCCCCACCCCCCCCTCTTCTACTTATATCAAGATTGGAATTTCAGTTGTTGGGGAAAGAGAGGGGGGTTTTCTTTTGATTCTAAATGGCATCTTTTTCCTCCCCAGCCACTCTATTGATTTAGTTTGTTTTCTTTTTCTCATTTTCCCGCTTTCTCCTCCACTCTCCAAATTTTGACCAGGCTGTGGGTCCCACTACTGAGCGCTCAGTCTTATAAATGAATATTCCATCACAACTTTCTCTTCATCTCAAGGAGTCAGGAGAATATTTAAGTTTGTTTCAATGAAGAAACATGGTTAAAAGGAACACTGGGGGTTAAGCTGAGTGTAGGAAATGGGAAAGCAGCAGAAACTGTTGGCAGAGAAGACAACAGAAGGAAAGCTGGATGCTTTTGTAGTTGACTGGAACAAGAAAAGAGATAGCTGAATGATCTCATTTGTCACCGACTCAAACTTAATCAAAATATTTGCAAGGTTGACAAAAAGAATCCAAGGCAGGATTTGATCCAGCAAATAAAAAAGACTTCCCAAAATCCTTGTAAATGGAGGAAATCACTTCAGATGAGGGACCAAGTCACTTCTGTTTAGAGCTACAGCACCTTGGGTTGTGCAACTGGTGGTGGTCCCGGTGTATACCAAAACAGTGTATGGACTTGAAAATAACATTCTGGATGTAGCCTGTAAGTTTGCTCACCACAGTCAGAACTCAGTATCAGACCCAGGTAAAACCTGCAACGCCAATGGTCAGTTCCCTTCTCAGATCTAGGGGGAGAGAGAAGTGAGTCTCCTTTTGAATTCAGATTTCTACTTGTCACTTTTCTGTAAAACAAATCATAAGCTCAGAGTTTTCCTCACTGTTGTGTTTTATGCAACTAGATTGCATCATTATGACAAGAATGTTTAATTCCCAGCATGAAAGCCACAAAAGCCCCGGTTTACATAACTGTAATATTTCACACGTGTATTTGCAGGTAAGCATGCAAAGTAAGATAAAGCTGTAGGTAGTTTCTCAGCCTTTGTGTGGATGAGCAGAGGTGGTAAGAACAGGGCAGTGCTGATCATTCTTCAAATGGCTTTTTGTATTCTGGGTGCTCTTGAAGACACTGAGATGTCACAATAATGTTGATAGATAATGGCCCCCTATAGTCAGGAAAACTTCCTTCTTTTTATCAGTCTGTTCTTTTATTTCAGCTCCTTCCCACAAAGTTTACCAAAGGTTGACCTGTGGTAGCACAGCATTTCTTCATCTTTATTTTTAAGCCAACTTCGGGATTTATAAAGTTCATATAAAATTTTGACAAAGACTTAATGCAATTTATTTCTTATATGTTTCTGTATTAATAAACATGTGCAAACACATTCATTGTGAGACTTACCATACCTCTGAAAAAAAAAGATAGTTCAGAGCCACTCTGCTATTTAATTGGAGACACAAGACTCTCCAGTTTTTTGCAAACATAAGTCCATGTCTGGCTTGTGTGTTAGAAGAGAACTTGACAAAAAGGCATCTTCCACACTTGTATGAAAATATATCAGCCTCAATTCCAATCTGCTACACATTTTGTACTATATTTCTTAGTCATGCTATAGTGTTTTTTAATTTACTCCACATACACTGTTCATAACATCCATTTCATATTCCTAAGTCCATTTATATCTTCCTTTGCATTGAACATAAGCTTATTCCTTACTACAGTTTCCCACTTGAACTTGACCGATTACCAGAGTGGTCCAGAAGAAAACGAGATATGGTCTTTGCCTCCATCACTAAGGTGGCCACATTTGGAAGCTGTGTCCTCTACTCCCATTCCCATGGTTTCATTGACTTTTTCAGATTGCCAAGTTTCGTCTACGTCTGCAATGCAACTCCACATTCATGGAGGACAATCAACAGAGGGAATTTCCCTGTCCTCACTGTCAGCTGCAAGACCAAATTCACATTAATGGCTCTGTGCTCAGCTAAAGGAGTCCAGGCACTCATGAAGAACGCCAGGTTTACTGAGACAGGAGTATTGCATGCCAGTAGATGGACTCCTTTCAGCTTCAGTTAGTTAAATGTTTGTAAAAGATATTAATTTAATCCTAATGTGTATACAAAAAGAAAATGCAACACGCAACAACTATGAATTTTTTTATGCACAGTTTCCTTATTTACCTTCTGTGCCCCTGCGTCTGAAGAAATAATGAAATTATCATAAACACCAATCTAAAAAGATGAAATTTTTTTATCTGTCTGGGGTTTATTCCCACCTTTCTTCCTTTGCTGTGCTTTATGTGATGTACTGTTCATTCCTATTACCTCTTTATAGCTGTTTTGTTAAAGTTCATACCACAAAGACCTGTAAAAGAAATTTATGACTCTTGGGTTTTCAGCAAATTCTAAATAACCATAACATGAACATGAAACATTAATTAAAGACACTGGAGTCTAAGTTATAACAGAGATGCTGACATTTAAGCCCCTTGTACCATGTAAATTAAAAATGGTATGACAAACAGTGAGTAATTTGATGGTCAGGGGTTCATATAGATAGTTTAATATCTTTGTCATGAAAAAACAGTCTGTCCTTGGTTTAACCCATACTGAACAGCCCAGGGGTCTGGTTCATAAAGCATGACACTGCCTAAACATTTTTGCAGTAATTCATGTATCAGTCGGGGAATTGCATTGAATATCCTTGAGACTAAACAAATACACAGGAAATTTGTGAACTAAATGCATTAACACAAAGATAAATTCACTGTGTCAGTCCTGTCTCTGGTTCAGCTACCAAGATTTAGGCATTCTTGCCTAGAAAATCCAATGTCATACATTTAACATACTATTCAAATTTGTTTAATTGATCATTAGCTTAGTTAACACAAGTCTTCCACAATGTATCTGTAGGGCTGAAACCTCAAGTTGCTGGCCACAGTAAAGACACCCCTTGCTTTAATCAACCTACAGCAAAAGAGTCGACACAAAATGTTTTTTGGATTGTGGAAAATGCATGCTTATATGTTCTTTATGTTCTTATAAGCAGTGGTCTAGCATATCCAAATAAATTGTTACACTCCTGTTGAGTCATTGCATGACAGCTCCCTAAACGCAGATCCGAGTGTCTGAGCAGGGCACAACAGGGAGGGTGGAGTAGAAGACCTCCAGCAGTCCCGTAACCATTCTTAGATTCTGTGATTTTATAATCAGCAGGAATGCAAATTTCCATATGCAATTCGCCGTATCCTAACAGAGATATCTAGAGCAGACCAGATCACATAATCATGGAAACGCTGAGTCATTTAGGCAGGAGGAACTCTCTAAGAACATGGAGACCAATCCTTAACCTAACCCTACTAAGCCAAACCTCCTTGTCTGATAAATACCTCCAAGAATGACAACTGCCACTTCCTTGGGCAGCCTGAATCATGGAACAATTTAGGTTGAAAGAGACCCCAGGGGGTCATCTGGTCCAATTTCCTACTAATTCTACATTCACATTGATAAGGGTCCTTAGGGGCTTCTCTGATTCACTACAAAATCCTAAAAGTACTGATATCTTATCCTTACAATTAGAATTAAAGTAATGAATTTGCAAAAATTTTGTCTGTCGGAGGAGAGGTTCTGCAGGTTACAGGTTATGTATGTATTCTTCCACCCTTGGAAATGACAGCTGAAGTATGAGATATAAGGGAATCTAAGCTATCTGAACATTCCTCACAATTTCCATGAAGCAGGAATAGGGTCCTGTGTGTTGAGCAAGGAAAAATAATTTCTTAAAATAATTGCCTCAGCTGCTTGTAAAAGGGAAATGTACTCTTAATCACATATTTAATTTTGACTCTACAGATAGTTAAGTTATAAGTCTCTTCAAGCACTTAATTAATATTTTGGTAAAATATAGCCAAGAGAAAGCCTGAGAAAAATTCAGCAGTTATTTCCTGTGCAGAACCAGGAAACAGATCAAATATGTGGGGTGTGTCCCTTCCAACTCGGGATACTCTATGATTCTGGTATTCTAAGTATACTCAGAAAATTCATTCAAATTCAGTCTAAAAAGAGAAGTACCTCTATTTTTCCAGGTTCTATCTTTGCATAATGGTTCTGACACTAGTTGCTGAGCTGGATTGGCATGCTACAAAAACTTTTCTAAAGTTTTTGAGAATCTAAAGATAATAACTGGAAAACAAGGAGGTTGTCTTGACAGCTCATTCTGAGTTCTCCACCTTTACTTCAGATTTGTTCTATCAGTTTCCTTGCCTATACATCCTGCTTTGTGCTGTTATTCAATATCTCACTAGTGCTGTAATTTCAGCTCCCAAATTGAATACGATGTTCCCTCCAGTGGAACCCTCACCTTGATAAATTGCCAAATAGTAATTATTATTCCTTACAGAGACTGAGATATGGAGTCATGGCTGTAATTTCTAAGGCTTGAGTGCCGAGAAATTTATGCTATACTTCTCTTCATCAGAGTTTCCATCTGAGATCATATTTCAAGCCCTTTCCTTTGATGATATGATTAAGATAATTCCTCTATGAAGTTCAAGACTCCATGAGATATTCAAGAAGGAACCTGATAGTTTTTAAGCTTTATTTGCTTGCCCTATGAATATCAGCAACGTGTGAATGGAAAAAACACACAGACATGATGTCTGATGGTTTCAAATGCTCCTAATTTTTTAATGTTAATTATTACATTAGCATCTGCTAGCCTCAAATATAAGACATTTCTTCTTGTGAGCGTAATATAAAACTAAAGGAAAAGACAGTCTCTGCCCCAGTAATCCTCTCCATATCAATATTTCTTTTGTTAGCATGTTTATTTGTTTCTCTTCTATTTTTTATTTTTAAATTAAATGTCGGTGTGAAATTTTTTAAGCCCATTTATTGAGATGATTATTTGAAGTCTTACTGGGCCCAGTTCAAAAGTCGTTGTGCTTCACATCCTTCACAGAGAAGGAAAGAATAGTATGATATATGTTTTAACACAGATAATCTCCATTTTCTCACAGGAATGCAGGGAGCATTACACACATCTAGGCATATATAGCAGAATTGACATGCTGTTTGAATTGGACCATTGTGTATTATTTTGGTACTCTTAGTCTGAAGACACCAGGTAGTTTGGGAAATAGTATACTGTTATCCCCATTTTACAGACCTCTGTCTAATGGTTTACAGTGATCTGTGTTGATTACTGTTGGTTTCAGGAGAGCAAGATATTCTGTAGTAAGGGTTCATGGAAGAGTCACACAACATGAATTCATTCCAAGCTTTCCACTTTCTGACCAGCTTATGCATTGTACCTGAATGTTTATGCTCTGTTTTATGAGTGTTCTTATCCTTTATTCAGTACTTTTTGAAATCCTCATTTGGAACAATATAATATGCTTGTTTCTTCAATACCCTCAAGCTATAATGTAAGGATTGATACTAAATCAGTCAAGGTGTTACTGTCCTGTGGATACAAGCATGCCCATTACAGGTGTTTTCTCATGAATATGAAATAAATTTGGATTTTGAAATTAACTGTTTCACTGAGATGTATAGGAGGCACAGCCTCCTATTACTTCCAAATACTTGCCCAAATAGTCTTTCCACATTAAAACAATTACGAACTCATTCCATCAGTGGGGAAGGAGGTAAAACATCTCTTTCTTATACATGCAGTGCTCAATTTAAGTAAAAAAAAAAAGAATGAGCTTTACAGTGTTATATCATAATCTTAATAATATGTACATAAAAGCTTTCTTCCTCTTATGATCCTGTTTTATAGGCTCATTGTTCATGACATGGCCTTATTGTTCATGCACAAGACAGATGACCAAATTTCTACCACACTCTCCACAACTTTCATAAACTGTGATTATGGATTGAAATACTGTATGCCTCATTATTTGTTTATAGTTCTGAATATTTCTCAAGGATATTTTTCCTTTCTTTTGTGTTATTTTGTTTTAATGAAGGTGAAAGACTGTAGAAAACCATGCAAGCAACCCAAAGCTCTTTCTTTCACCATGGAATGGCTTGAGGTGTATCATAGTGTCCTTTCTTCAATAAGCATTATTTCCTGGCACAGCGAAATCACAGTAAGTCATTACTTTGCTCATTGTTTAGGCTTCAAGTCATCAAAGCATTTAAACACATACTTAACTTTAGTGCCTGATTAAGTGCCACTGGAATGGGATTTAAGCACTTGCTTAAAATTTAGAGGGTGTTAACATGCTTTGCTGAGTAAGGATGAAATGTTAAATTGAAATCATATTTACGTTGGAGTGGAAACTATTCCCAAGTTTACTAAAAAAATAAAGCAGATTTGATCATATTATCTGCATGTTTAACTGTTTCATTCTCCTCTTCCAAAAAAAAGTGTTTGGACCTTTGATTTATAAAACCAAATGTTGCTCTTAACCTGATCCACGAGCAGAAGGAAACTAGGGACTGTTTACGAGCAAATTGATGTGCAGAAATTATATTCTTTTGTTGAAGGGACAAATTTTAATGGTGAATGCTGTGCTGTAATGTGAGGGGACAAGAAGACATTGAGGAAAATCTTTGTAGGGCTCTGTTGGGAATAAGGAGAAGTCTTTTTATGTCTCAGGGAAGAAGATAGGACTTGAAGGCACAGGTTGGTAGCATATGGGCAGCAGATTCATTCTAATTTAATTTCTAGACTCAATCATCTTGAAGTCGTGAGCCCACTGGAAAATATTCTTCATTGGACCTGATGAAGCAGAGATTCAGAACATGTTTGTATGATTTCTTTGCAATTGTGTAGATGGTCATGGCAAGACAGAAGCCAATGCTAAATCTAGCTCTAAATCTAGCTCTGGAGGAAATGACAGGGAATTGTTTACCATGATGGAGAAAGTTTTTTAAGGGATCTAAAAAAACCCTTACAGAAAAATAAAAACTATACTGACTGTGCTCAACATTGACATAATTAATTATTTTTTAAATATTCAAATTTTAAAAAATCAAACATAGATAATCCTAAATAAATGGTTATGAAAACAAAAAAATATCACCAAACGATTCCATGTGGCCTCAGAGCCACATTTATTAAGGATTTTTTTTTCTAACTTGTCTTTGTCTTCTTAAAATTTGAAACCCTTTAGACACATCTATCATTATCACCTGTATAGATCACCCCCTTCTTTCTCTACCTGTTTATTTTTAGTCACCATCCACCAATTTCCTTATTCCACTGCCCACCTGGATGTGGATACAGGTATCTTGATCCAGCATTCAATTCCAATAAAATTAACCTTGCAATAATTTCACTTAGAAGGGACTTGGCCTGGGACAAGCTGAGATTCTGGAGAGCTGCTCGGTCCAGCCCTTTCTTCACCAGGGGTACAACACACCCCTCCTGTCACTGAGTATTGACTGCTGGGGATGGTGAGGTCATGGGCAAAACCCCTGCACGATCTGGCAAGGCCAGAATTTCAGTTTAAGGTCTCTGTTACTCAATCATATTGTTAGGTCTGGGAGAAAGGGAAATGGAGACTGAATTTTCTTATCTTTCCTCCCATTTTCTTTTTCTTTGCTTTTCATTTTCTTTTATTACCTCATAATTAGACAGATTTTTAACTAATATTCTTAAGACAAGTTTGGGAGCATTACTATTGATCAGCAACATGATTACTACTTGTATACACTGCTGGGACAGAAAGAACTGGTTATGATTCCTGCTATTTTGGTTATTGTCAGTACTGTCAGAAAGAGATAAAGATTTTTTTTTCTGTCTCACTCTTATGCTCTTTTTTCCTCTCCCCTCTCCTTCGAGAAAATGGTTCTTTTTATTTATTTTTGTTCTATCCAACAGTGGCAGCTGATTTTGAAGTGTGAGACTATTATTTGGGGGGGTTTTTTGGATGTTAACATTTTTTGCACAGAGGATAAAATCAATGTGACATTTCCAGAACAATGATAGATAAAAATGATGAGTGGTCTTTAAAAGCAGAAGGCTAATTTTTAAAAATGTCACTAGTGTACTATTTCAGAGTTTGTCAAAGATAAAACAATAAAAGTTATAGATATGAAAACTAATAATATTTCACTGGCTAAACTATAGATAAGCAGGTTGTACAGTATACAAGTTCTATATTCTTCTAAATATAACAGGATAGAAATGCTGCAAAAAGGGACAGAATTAAATATAGTTACTTTGGGTTATTTGATTGGACATCAGTTTGGGAAGACCTTGATTTCTAAGGCTATGACCTTGCAATCAGTTGTTCTGGCAAGGACTCACAGACTGGCATTTTATACTACGGAGGATTCACATGGGCTCAAGTGATTGTGGTTTTATTGGCCAAGTTTTATGAGTCACCTGAACAATGTAGTCATTGTGCTTTTAAAGCTATTAGTGTGTCATGCTGTGAGTGCAAGACTCACTTTAGAGTGATGGGACAATGTGTCTCTTGCTTTGAAAGGGTTCTGGGTTTTGATATACACCCTCCCTTAGTGGACTTTTGGCTATAATAACCTGTGTCCATAATGTGTGGGAGACTCATGATTTCCTGCAGCTAACATGGGCTTTAACAACAACTTGTGTGCATGTGTATTATTATTAATGCAATGGTTCCTGGCTATTTCATTAGCAAGCTATGGGTGAAAGTCTAGTTCTGAAGGCAAAGACCTTCACCATTTGATATCATTGATAAAGGGATGTCAAAATCAGGGATCTGTATCTGCTCTGTTCCTAATGAGGTTTACAGTCAGGAAAGAGCTGGTGTGACTCAGTTGTGCAAGCCTGCCCTGAGCCCTTTGGTGAGCACAGAGAAAACAGAAGCAAGAAATTATCAGCTGTGAGGCTCTTACAAGAGAGTACTCAAGCTAAGCATGTGACTATACCAGATATAATAAATGGAGAGGCATGGACATATAAAATTTAACGTGTTATGCATCCAAAAAAAAATGGAACTTATACTAGCAAAGATTTGCCAGCTACTGGAAACAAAAAGACCATGACCTCTAGTGATCTTGGCAGGATTGAAAAAGTTAATTTATATATAAAATTGGAAAAGATCTTCCATTGCCAAATCTGGGAGCTCTGTAAAATTTCAGTAAACAATATTTCAAGAGAAACTCCAAGAAATTCATCTCATACTTGAACATGTCTCTGAATAATACATTAACATAGTTCTAGTTCAACTTAAGTAGTTTAGAAGTAGCTGAAAACCATGTCAGCATTTACTATGTTCAAATAGATGGCTTGTTTTGCAGTTGTGAAATATCGAAGTTAAGAAAAAAAAAGAAAAAAATCACACATAGCAGTTTAAATGTGATGTTGGTTTTACAACCTCATTGTGGGGGAAAAATAACTTCACAGTTTAACTGCAGATTAAATCTGATCTGATTCCACTCTAATCATCTCATTAGAAGCAAATATACATAAATTGTGAATCAACTTGAAAAGAAGGGTATGGGAAGATTTATGACAACTCCTCCCATCACTATATTATAGACATAAACATTAACTAAAATATGAGGAAAAAGAAGGAGGCACTAAGCATCAGTTTAAGGTTTTGTTTAGCCTTTTTGAAATCTATGAAGAGTCAAAGTTCCATCTGAGAGCTGGAAATTGATCAGTCTTCAAATTAAAGAATCATAAAATAGCATCATAAAGAATCTCTCCTGTAAAGAGATAGGATAGATTTTTCTATGTCATGTTCAAAAATAGATGTAGTAAGTTGTAAGACTAAACATGGGTAGATATTTGTTGGGATTAATTCTGATTTTGTGTAATACTTGTACTTAGTTCCAGAGCACTGCAACTCATCCAAAATGTTTCTAAATGTCTACTTAACTTTAACATGTGTGTGTTTCACATAATCCACATTTTTCTGCAACTTTTGAACAACATGTGTGCATAATAACTTTTGAACAAAATACGTGCATAATGCTCAATTTCAGCTTCAGGGGTTTATCTTCAAATATTTCAAAGCATGTGATCATTAACAGGAAGTATCTTCCCATCCTGTAGGATCTTTTCTATGCTTTGCAAAGAAAAATCATGCGCATGTTACCTCATGTACACATTTCTCTTGGTCCATTATAAACATTTACCACAGCTTACACATGACAATATGCATATGAAACATTTTGTAGCAATGTTAAAAGCCAAACAAATAGATTTATTAACTGTCTATTCTTTCACTTCAAGGAAGTCCTATACAACATGTACTTATTACACAAAGATGTGTTTTTTGATATTGCAAATATTTAGTCATGTCAGAAATTTTCTTTGCTTTTGATCCTCCCAGAAATGTTACAGAAGGCCAAGGAGAACTCCTTTAAGGAAAACTCCTGCTTGGTATTAGCAGGCCTAACACGAAAATCTTCAGAAATGTGATGCAGCAGACAGCAGGAAAGGGAGAGTAGAAGGGGAGGGAGTATGCAGAAGGCAGACAATACCTTCAGAAAATAATTGCTAGGAGTTGTTGTCAGTGTTTATTGACCATGTGGGAGACGAAAGGCCTGCACATCATTCACCTTTGGTGGAATATGGAGACTGGAATCTTGACATGATCACAGTTGCACTGCTATAATAATATTTGTGTTATAAAACACAAATATTCCAGAGGTTCCCAAATGTAAACATATTAAATTTATGTTCTTTCTTTTGCTGTTGTTTTCTATTTCTTTTTAATATGGCCAAGAATAGCCAAGATTTTCTTCTCTTACCTTGTCAATACCAATGGCTATATTGTTGAACCTGAAACTTCACCTAATAACTATAAAACAAACAACAACACAGACAAAGATAGACACCAAAGAAATACAAACATGAAAAAAAAAAAAGAAAAAAAAAGAATTGGTGAAAAATAATGTACTACTACTGAAACTACATGGGTATTTTTTTTGTAACAAAATATGATATAGAACCTCATTTAGTATTAATGTCACCAGAATTCTCTATAATTTAGTGTCAAAGTTCTATTTGTGGGGCATGAATTGCTTCAGAAATCCCTAGAAACTCATCAACAATGCTGTATCTGAGACCAGTCTTTAAAATATTGAAAAAAATCACTTTGAATAGGACATTCAATTTAATTTTTAGGCACAGACAATGGGACAGAAAAAAAAGTTTATACATATAGTAAAGGTAAAAATGCAAAAACTAATGTACTTTAGTTTGTGAATTAAAATTTTTATTATTAATTTCCAGTGTGCATCATCTTCCCAATGAAAATAACCCAATCTTAGGAAACAGCCTTCATCTTCAAGGAAAGATGCCTACATACTTTGATCAATAAAAAGCAGGGTCCAAAGGGTCAGGAAGAACCATTGTGTTCCCAAATTAATAAGAAAGACATTCATTTCTGCAGGACTGGCCATCTTAGAAGATTGTCTCCAGTGCACCTTAGAGACCTCAGTTTCAGGCTGGCTTGATGTCTTAATTGAATTGCCTTTGCTGTGGAGTGGAGAAAACAAAGCCTCAGAGACTTTCCCAGACAGAGAGAAAGAGGTGAGTGAAGGGAATCCATGATACCTGCTCAATAAAAAGTGATCATTTAACTCCAGTCTGAGAATTAAAAAAAAAAATAAAAAAAAAAAATAAAAAAAGAGAGGGAGGAATTTTTATTGACCTCTGGTGATAAATTTCACAGGAATGTATTATTTTGTGTGTATGATACACAACTCATAATAGTATGTAATTACAATAATTACTGCATGACCTTATTTTTACCTAGCTCTTCATATTATTATGGCTCAGAGGAGCTTACTCAGAAAGCTTCCCTCAGTACTCCTGTTATGCAGAGAAGTGACTTGATCAAAGTCACCATCAGTCAGCGACAGAGCAGAAATTAGGCTTTGGACCTTCTTCACTTAATGCTGTATCTTTTAGACTTGGGTTTTATTTGTGCATACATGTAGATTATACATGCATATGTCTACTGTATCTTGATATTACCTTGATATTACTGTATCTTGATATTACTATGAACAGGGAGTCCAGGAAATCTTCTTGTCTTATAATTGTTCTCTCTGCCAACACCACCCTCCTGTGCACTTTTACACAGTCTAACTCGGTATTCCCTAATTTTTGTCCCCAACTACCTTAGGGATGGTTCCAAAGATCAAAGAGCCAATACTTCTCAGCAGTGGTAGAAAATACAGTGCAGGATGGTGGGGAAACATTGCTCTTTGTGAAATTAAGACTGGCTACTAGGAATGTTATGAAATCTTCATTTCTGCATATTTTCAGCATTCGTTTAGACAAAACCGAGTCTGACCTCTCCTTGGGTTGGCTTAAGCATAAGATTAGAAGAGATCATCTACAGAGGTCCCTTTTAATCAACCTTTCTATGATCATAGAATCATAAAACTCTTTGTGATGGAAAGGACCTTTCAAAATTATCTACTAGAAGCCCTCTGCAGTGCCCAGAGACAACTTCCACTGGATCAGTTTCCTCACAGCCCTGTCTAACCTGTCCTTGACTGGTTGCAGCTCTTGGGCATCCAGTTCCTTTCTGGGCAACCTGTTCCAGAGTTTTGCCACCCACACAGTAAAAATCTATGACCCCTGTTCCTAGCACAACAGAAAGTGCCGAAAGATTTGTACCACTCTTTATATGAGCACCCTTTACCTGCAGGGTGACTGCTACAAGGGCTGCATTGCTGCTCATTCTACCCTACTCCCAGATGGCCTCTCATTTTGTCTTACATGGCTTTCCTCCCTCACTGGAGGGGAGTCCTAATCCTTATCCCTTCTGCCATGGTGCTGTTACATTTTCCTGTGTGCCTTTCTCATCCCTCTACATGAGAAAATGGAGTTAGCACTTCCCAACACTGAGCTCCTGCTCACACAATAATCACCACAGTGTGCCACAGCCTTCCTGAACATACAGATACCTGAACAACAGCAGCACTGCTGCCCATTGATGAGGCAAATGCTGTGGATGTCTTTCTGTATCTATCAAATAAATCACAGCCAGCTTCAGGTGAGTGGAAGCAGCCACCAAGATGTGAATAAGGGGTAAAAATGTGTCAGTACCCCAGAACTGTGTTTTGCCATGGAATGCCTGCTAACCAAAATATCTGGAGATCTTATGCTAAAGAAACTGGTTTGCATGGGTTTGAAGACTGAATTAGAACATTTTATAGCACAGAATGGAAATAATCAGGTAATTTACTCTGTAGATGTACAATAATTGCAGCATAATTAGAATAATTACATTTTACCTGCAGGACATGCACTTATGGCTTGTTGTATTTGCATTAAATATTCAACATATACATTCCAGACCAATTCATCTTTGCAGCAGAGCTACGTCATTGGATACATTACAGGGCCAAATTTAGCTTTAAGTACCTTATCTTGTGCAAGTCACTATCTTGACTGACATTCCCATTTTCCCAAAAAATATTTTTTTCAGGAGAATTTGCTGAATCTGGTGAAGAAATTTGCATAGCCTGGGATCAGTGAATCCACTCAAAATTTAACTTCAAGTCATTGGAATAACAGGTGAACAGAAAAGTGCAACAACCAGGTAATCACTGCCTGCAGAGAGGAATCGAGCAGTTCATTCTCAATTGAACACAGACCATACTTTGGGGTCAAGCCAAGGCCTTAACTCCAGCTGCTTTGTGCTAATGAGGAGAGGAAAAGCAACCAAAAAACTGCCTGAAAAGAGTAACTGTAAACACCCCTGGCTGCACCAGTGTTTTTGAGTGTCATGGGTCTGCTCCCCTTGCCTCTCCTCTGTGTGCCCTCTTCCCTTGGCATAAGGACAGAAACCAGTCATGCCAAAAGCAGCAAGGGCTAAGGGGTAATGTGTAGGAGGAAGGATGAGTCAGTGCTTAGGGTAGAAGTTTGGGATGCCTGCAGACCTGGGTTCAGGTCCGTGTTGTGCAAAAATCTTTCCCCATGATCTTGTCCAAATCACCTATAATTAGACCTAGAAAAGTGCTAGTAGAGGTAAGTAAGGCAGATAAGAAATATTCAGAACTGTTATGAGTCTCAAGTTTCAGGATTATATATAATGAGCTTGAAGTCTGAGAAAGAGAGCAAACAGGCCAAGCAGAGTGATAGTTAGTAAGAGAAAAGAATAATTTGGGCAGCATCCCTCCAGATGTATAACTTAAAGATAAACATAGCTGTCCCAAGAGTAGAAAGTGTTTTACTTTTGCAAAATACCAGACTGTTTTTTGGAGCAAGGAATAACACCAGTGCTTCTCTACTTCTAACTTCTGTATCCTTGTTGCTCAGTTAGAACGCTTATGAGGAAATAAAAAGAAAGTAATCCAACCCTGGAAACTGCCTCTGAGGTTAACAGGATTGAGATTAGAATCCTGGAAACACTGAGATTGGAAATGATTTTCAAGATCCTTGAGCTGAACTCTGAACATCAAACTGTGTTCACCACTAAGTCATATTCCCAATACCTCATCCACCAGTGCCTTCCTAATACTTCCAAACATGATGATTCAAGCATTTCCCTGGGCAGCCTGTTCCAATGTCACCCCTTCAGTGAAGAAATTTTTCCTAATATCCAGTCTAAACCTCTGCTTGTGCAACTTGAGGCATTTACTGTTTTTTGGTTGCTTGTCACTTGGGAGAAGAGACCGAGCCCCATCTCACAGTGTGAGAGGCCCCCTAAACCTGTTTCTCCAGGCTGAGCCCCTCCAGCTGCCTCAGCTGCTTCTCATCACGGTTGTCCTCCACATCTTCCCCAGCTCTATAGCCCTTCTTTGGACACACTCCAGCACCTGAATGTCTGTTTTCTTTTGAGTGGCCCAGAACTGAATCCAGGATTTGAGGTTTGGCCTCAACAATGGTCTCAAGATGCAACAGGGGGAGCAAAATCCTCAGACTAAAGTACAAAAAATCCCATAGGCAACTTTTTCCCTATGTGAAAGGTTAGCTTTCCTGCAGGCAGAACCAAGCAGACCCTGCTGTGCTGAAAGCCAGGTACCTGTCATGGTATGGTACAGGTCATATTTGCCTTCCCAACCATGCAAACCAAGCTGCATTAAAAAAAAACAACTTTTGATTGTCGTCATAGAGGACTTCAGGACAGCCTACATTAGAAACACAGGAAGGAAGTATGGCCAAATGGCAGAACACTCATGATCTTGGGCTTAACAAACAGGACACTGTAGTCAGATAGTCCAGTGGCTGTACAGATCAGATAATTCCAAACAGACTGTGAAAATATGCAGTAGATATCATAAAGTTATTGTCTCAGAGGTCTCTTAAAATTTTTGGTCTCCACTTCAGATCTGACTACAACTGCAACAATGACTAATGTAAAAAATAAAAGAGAGCCAACTCTTATTGGGGCATATAAGGCTCTCCTTGGCGGTGTTTCTGATGACAAGTGCCCAAGTTAGTGCAGAAACCTTTGCTGTGAAGCAGTGGACTATGACATTACTTAGCTTTCTTTCTCTTAATTTGCAATTTTTTAGTCCTCCATTAAGCTTGTGTCTCATGTTTTTCAAAATGTTTTTTCCTGCTCCAGTCTCCACTGTTGTTCTTTTTGGAGTTGTCCATTCTACATGCTGATTTCCCTGTGTGTGTGCAGAAGGAGTTCCTCCAAAGCCCCTTAGATCCTAGTCCTTTCTTAGCTAATTACCATGTGCCAGACACTGGAGTTATAGGGCCTCAGGGTGATAATTTTGTTGACAATGTGCAGCAATAACCATATAATCACAGCACAATTATGGAGCATTTATGGAGTTACTTGTGTCATGTCACAGATGAAGTTAGCAAATGTAATTTACCTCTGAACACTAAAGAGGACAGAGTCTTAAGGTCAAAGGCTGAGCTCTCAGTAAAAACTCCATTTTTTAAAGCTGCTTTTAGAAGAACAAGTTCCCTCAAATCAGCTAAAATTATGTTTGTTGGACATCTCTTTAATTTTTGTTTCCATAAACTCTAAAACTCTGGTGCAAATTTGTCAACAGGAAATTAACTTTAATATGATGAAGGAAGAATAAGGAAAAAAAAGCAAACCTTCATAAAACTTCCCAGAAAAATCCTTGAACCCAAATATTCTAAACAAATAAATAAATAAATAAATGCATTCTTACATAAAAATGTTCCCCATCAACTTCTATCTGTCTCTTGATACCACTTATCTGTTCATATAAAACTCCTACCAGGTGCAGAGTGATTAGGAAGACCAAAAATAAAACCATTATCTATCAAGCTAACATTTCCTCACATCATCTGCGGCGGCACATTGACTGCTGCCTGGATGCTCAATCATGTCTGGTGCTCTGAGGTGACATTTGGGCAGGAGGCACTCTGCCGCAGATCAGAACAGGGACAGGGCTTTGGCAGAGTGAGCACCCAAGAAACCTGATGGATACAGAAAAGAGGGAAAAGAGATTTACAAAAGATGCTGTCCAGGATAAGTCAAATGGAGCAGAAGAGGGGCAGGGTTTGGAAGGCTTATCAGAAGGCTCATCAGAAAGAAAACATATAATTCTTAGTATCACAAAGTCTTTTTTCAAAGATTGGTGTGTGTATATATATGATAATGGAGTACACAATAGATGCATATGCATTTTGCCATATTACCATATATTCATATGCATATATACGTTCATATGCATACAAACACACAAAACCTCCCAACACAGACCAACCCATAAATATATAAATATACAATGTATTTCCCTTTTCCAATAAAAGAGGATAAAGGCTCCTAGACCAGCTTTCATATATGGCAGCTTAGAGCAAGAATGTTTTATTCATGAATGATGTCTTTTTTCTTTTTTTCTCTTTTTTTTTTTATAAACACATAAAAATGTGAAACAATAAAAGTGATATATACCTAATAATGAGTGAGCCAATAAACCCCACTAGGCAACTTAGCTTTGGAAGTGGAAAAATTGACTTTGTATAACAAATTGCAGAATTATTAATCCTGTTTGAAACCCTTTTTATATCAGACCATTTACTTTAATTCTTGCTACTTTCAACATTATCATACATTATGCATTTTTTTTCTTTGTAATTTTTTTCTTTCCACAAGTACAGTGTGCTCCCAAACTTTAAAGGGCTGGAAGCATTTTAAAGAGAAGCCTACTGGGGAAAAGAAAAAAAAACAGGGATAAATTATTTAGGCCATTCCGAGGTACTCATGCCTGCAAAAACTCCCTCGCAGTAGTCCCTCACAGACCACTGATGAATTAAACTTTGTGAAACCCCTGCAAGGCAAGGAAATACCATCTCCTGTTAAGTGAGCAGAGAAGTAAAGACACAGAGCTATTTCTGTGTCTACATCGGATTGAGGATGAAGCTTCCAGAGGGATGCTAAACCCACCAAACCCACCCTTCCTTCTGCCTTCTGTCCTGGTGAACATCAAGGACTTCCTGCAAGTGATGGAAGGGGCACATAGAGGGAGGCCGTGCCTTAGGGTGTCTTTCTGAGGAAATAAAAGCAAAAGCAAATGTACTTAAACAAATCAGACACTCTAAATGTAGATTGGTCTTCAGACGCACCTGCAAAGAGGAATGTGAGCTGAGTGAAATAGTGGCTGAGGAGAGATGAGGTGATGTCTTTTTTGAGGTAAAGCTCACATGATTCACCCAAGAGCCTCAGCCCTGCTCCTGGTGTTATAAGCACTGTGTGTTTGTGCCTGGACACAGGGCAAACATGTATGGCTGGTAATATTCAGGTTATGTCTGCAATGTGGTGCTCTCAATTCCCATCTTTTTTAGGAAGTATCCATAGAATCAATATTTTGCTTAAAAGACAGATTTTAGATGGGCGGTGTAGAAGATGATCCACTTAGTCTAGAACCTGAAGTGTAAGGTCAGTGGGGACCTGGTGGTCCATCTGAGCTCTGTGAATGCCGTGTGTGACACCACATTGGATACAAGGGCATTCATTTTACTGACTAAAACCAAACAACTGGGAAAAATTGGACTAATATTTTTTCTCAGGCTGTGCTTGTCAGAATCATGGCCAGCAATGGGCCAAAGGCATAAATAAGTGTTTATTAGTATTATATCCAGCACACTTCCTTTTTTTCTTCAGTAGAAAACTCCAAACTGCCCAAAATTAATCTTAAAAAGAAAACAAAGAAGAAAAGTATTTCCAGATGTAACATGCTGTTAGCTCCTAATTCAATAATTCAATGCCATTGCCTCTCTCACGTGGTTCTCTATCTGTTCTTTTTAATGCACAAGATGCTTGCTCCAAACAGTGTCAGCAATAATGCAGGGGATTTTGGTTTTAGTTGTTTTAAGCCTGAGAGATCTTAGGATTTCAAAGAAATCTCAGCCAATCACTAAAATCCCATGGAATCTGGTAGGAATGAGTTTGAACTCTTTGAGTTAAGGTAAACAAACATATTAACTGGTTGGATTTTGTAATTCACTATAGCAGTATGCCAAGCTTGGCTAAAGCAATAATATTTTTAGTCATTAGCAGAGCTTTTCGTTAAGAAGATATGCTGTCAGTTGGCAAGCAGTCGTCAAAATAATGGAATCAGAGGTCATGTTTCTCTAGTGATTCTTAAATAATTAAATCTCTTGAATTCAGTAACTTTCTCTTCCAGTTGCGTTTAATTTTTGGGTTTTTTTTTCTTCTGGTGTATTTTGTTGCATGGCAAGGCTTCAGTTTCAGATGGGAGTGCAGGTATGTCTTCTCTGAGAAGATGCTGAAGGTTTCATCCAGGTCAAACAGAGTCAATTCCAGCTTCCCTCAGCCCCATGCCCCATTCCTCTGCACTGCTGAGTGGGAAAGAGCAGAGAAATCAGGAGTGAAGTTGAGCCCAGGAATGAGGGATAGGTGGGAAAAGTTGTTTTAGTATTTGGTTTTTTATTTCTCATTATCCTGCTCTGATTCCACGATTAATAAACTAGTTTCCCCAAACCCAGTCAGTTTTGCCTGTGGTATTAACTGGTGAGGATTCTGTCCTTGTCCTTACCTCAACACAAGAACCTTTAACTATATTTTTGTCTTCCTTGCCCAGCTGAGAAGGGAAGTGACAGAGTGGCTTTGGTTGGCACCTGGTGTCCAGCCTGGGTCAGCCCACCACGACTGACTAACAGGTCATGCAGTTCAGGTTCAATAACACCAAAAACATCTGGTTAACTTGGAATACTTTTGTTGGCTAGCAAACATATAAACACGTTAGGGGCAATGTTTATAGAGAAATCTATTCTAAATATCATTTTGGTGTATTACAAATTCCACCTTTGGGCAAACGTTCCTCTAATCTTCCTCTGAATAGGTTAGATAATCAGCTTGAAGAGTACTTAAGATATCAGGTGATTTTATTTTTCCCATCTCTTCCTTTGCCAAGATTAACAATTTCAAACTTCCATACTTGCTAACTATGCATAATGCATTTCCAGATGTGAACACTTGTTTAAACCAGTGAATTCTTATTCCGAAATAAGATTTCCACTTAAAGAAACCTGGAGTTCCCACAACCTAAATTCTAACACTTTGGCATCAGTTACCATCTCTGTGTCTATCTGTACAAACAGCCTTAAGTTCCATCTTGGAAAATGATGATTCCAGAATCCTTTTTCTTCTTTTCTCTATTTACTTGTAAGTCCGTGACAGAAATGTCTTCTCCCTTAATTTTTAATTCATCCTCACTGGAGCTTCTTAAAATCTATATTCAGCTCTGAAGTAAACCAAATATTAATTTTCCTCTGCAGGAAGGGAAGAAGAGGTACCTTCATCATATATTCTAACACCTCTTTTTATCTTTACTGATCATGAAGTGTATAAAATTATAAAGATCTGCCCTGTATCTCATGTAGTGAACAGCGCATGTCTGGTGAATCCATATTTTCAACTGCACATAAAAAGTGTCTCTCATTTTTATGGAAAGGAATTAGTCCGAATGGGGTTCTAATAGAGTATGGATTTTGAAAATAAGACCAAAACATCTATTTTCATAACAATCAAATAACTATTTTATTTATTTACAGCATTGACACTCTCTCTTTCCTGCTCTCCAAAGTCCCCATAATTTGCTCCTGCATCTCTCCATTCTCCTCTTCTTCTATTACTTTGTTAGCTGTCTATGTAACACTGACTTTGAAGCTGATCACAGCTGATGTTGCTGACAAAAACCTCCAACACAACAAGCAAGAAACCCAAGTCCAAATCCCCCAATGATAATGTGCAAAGGAGCCTGTACTATGCTATAATACAAAGCACATGAAAAACTGAATTACGTGGAGTAATTTAAAGTTTCCATTTCCAGACATGGAGTGAGACAGAAAGAGAGTACTAGGGAGCTGAGATAGAGGGAGACTTGATTTAATTTATGGTTTGAAAGCATTTCTATTTAAATTTTTCCACAAAAAGGGTCAATTGTTGAAGGTGTGAGTCCCTGAACAAACCAACTCTTGGCATTCCAGGCTTAGGTAGGAAGGTGATAAGGCCCAAATGAAGTAAACAATTTTTTTTAGCGTGGTGACTCCAGCACCAGGCAAATTTTGTTTAACGTCTTGTGCCAGCAGCCAAAGTGATTTACTTTTTTTTTTTTTTACTTCTCTCTGAATGGAGTGGACAGCTGGTGAATCCTTATGCCTATTAATATTTCAGTGCGTGATCATCTCTTGATATCTAACAAATATTTTTCAATCTTTGGGGCATCAGCTGAAGTAATTAATGATCCTTTTATAGTATTATAGGACTGATGGGTGTTACAGAGCGACACATTATATTTGACGATGAAGAGAAAGAGGGAGAGAGGAAATGCTATCATAAGGCAAACAGGCTATTATTGTCTTTTGATTGTGCCAAACAAAAATAATTCTTTTCTAATCTGGTCCTCAGGAGATCACCATAAACCTCTGACCATCTACGTACATTTTGTGTGTGTGTGCATGCATGTGTCTGTGTTAAACTTTCTTGCTGTCAGGTAGGATTTTTACTACTTCCGAGCTCTTGATGTCTCTAGTCTTAAACTAAATTGGTGAAGCTATAAAAGTTCTAATCTCTTTTGGCCCAGAAACTGCAATTTCTGTGCCAGCTGCACAGAACAAGCCATAGCAGTATGGAGCACACAATATAAGACACTGTGTGCTGTTGAACAATGACATCAAGTACCCAGACTTTTGCAGAAAATGAAAGGAGATGAATACTTTGTTAATTCAGTTGGGTCTAAATTGAAAGGAAGACACATTTGATGGCGAATTGTGGCAGTGAAACTTATGGGATTAGTTTCTGATGTGAGATTTTAGAAATTTCTTATTAATACATTTAAAACTTGGATCTTGTTAATTGTTCATAACAAAGCACATTGGCCTAGGAAGTAGTAATAGCAGGATGAGAAAAAGGCTGGGTAAGTGTTCTGTGTGGTAAAGGGATCTTTATTACAAAGGTTTCTTCCGTTCAATTTTGAGGAATTCTTAGGAAGGTTAAATAACTTTTCATGGTCCCTTCTAACAGTTGGCCCCGAGTGCACTCTCTGAACACAGAGCATGATGGGTTACAATGCACCACAAATTTTGTGTCACAGGAGCATCAGCTCTGGACACCCCTGTTCTAATGTTCTAATGCTGCTGGGTTCTGATCTGGAAATACTGTAGATCAAGGTAAAGTAGACGGGAGAAAAATTTGGAGGATACATGCTGAGCTGTCTTAACACCCTTCTGAGGAACACCTTGGGCATTGCTCTCTGTCCCTCTGCTCCTTTGCATTTTCTTTTCCTACCTTTCCTTATTGGCTATGTGTAAGATTCCCCTTTGAGAGAGGCCTTTGAATCTGTGACAGATAAATATGATTGAGAGAAGGCACATAATTCATTTTAAGAAAAAAATAAAGCCAAGCCAAACAAAACAAAATCAGTCCCTGAACAAGAAATAAGGCTGGACTTGTAACAGAGGCAGGAAGATTTTTCTTAGTAGTAAGTACATAAAATAATACCCCTTGCTGTGTGCTACAGAAAAGAAGACACAGAAGAAAAATCCAATGTTCAAAGAAAACTTTGTCATTAAAGTTCACAAGAATGCTAGCAATTCGATGTAGGTATTATTATTATTATTATTATTATTATTATTAACATTCTAGTTTAGATAAATTGGCAGTCTAAAAAAAAGAACACAGGCAGTATAAATCGTTTACTTTACTGCAAAAGAGAGGTGCTCTGCAGAATTGGATGCTGAGAACACTTCAAGGTGCTACCCAAAGAATGCTGATGAACCCCTCCCCAGATCCCCCTTCAAACACAGGCAATATATGAGCATATAATTAAATATGTGTTCTTTGATTATCAGTCAAAGACTCATTACAAGTGGTACCAACCCCTTTGGAAGGCACCCAGCCTACTTCCAATTAAAAACTACCTGACCATAAATAATAAAAGCATATTACACACACAGTAAATAATGGTTCTTAAAATAATGTATTTCAGGAGTTATATTTTAAGGGCACCATATGTGCTCCCTGCATAATGAGCTCTTCCCTCTATCAGTCCAACCAGCAGCCTCTCAAATCTAGAGACTTGAAATTATTAATTTGTTGGTTTAATGTCTTTTTTCTCCAACATTAACCAGTTGTTTTTCTTTCTCCATTTCAAAAATTAAATAATCTGGTTTCTGCATTTACATATTTACATATCTCCTTCATGGTAAACAACAATCTGTAACTTAAAAGTGAGTTTTTATAAAAGAAAGAAAGAAGACAATGGTTTTTTGGAGGTGGTATCTTAATTATGCCTGAGGATGTTCATAAGCTATAAATATGTGTCTATGTGACACGTGTGTGTGTGTGTGTGTGTGTATGTGTGTGTGTGTTCTGGCACAATGCCTGCCTATGTGTGTATTTGTACATATGTGCATATAAATATGTATCTTATGAAGACATTGTGCTTCAGATGTTAAATATCCAATAAGTCCAAATATTCTTTCTGATTGTGAGTTTGAGTTGACATCTGTCTGTGTGTGTATGTGTGTGTGTGTGGGGGTGTGTGTGTGTATCTGGTTATTTTGAGGGAATGGAATGAACTTTTTCCCAACTGAAAAGTTTAATTTTGGGAATAAGAAGGACTTTTTCCATACTGGTTGCAATCAAAATCTATCTGCCTAATGAGACAAACTACTGGTTTTATAGGAAATACTAACTCCTGCATTTTGGAATCCTTTAGTGCCTACACCTCTCCACAGAGATATGTAAATGTACATGCAGACAAACGCAAACAAATATACTGTGCTCATTCAAAGCCTTAAAATGTTTTGGATACTATGTAGAAAACTAATTTAGGGTTAAACACTACCAGATATGTAACATCCAGAACTGAAATTAACTTAAAAAAACCCCAGAAATAATAGAGTTGTTACTTCTACTTGAAAAGGGAATATGAAAAGCATTCAAAGTACACTTTGTACCAGTTAACAGCATTTATTTTTCCACTTTTGGAAAGTCTCATACATGGCTTCAGGCTGTCAGCATCATGCCTGTTAGTAGGAACCCCCTAACAGGTTGTTTCATAACTGACTATTTGAAGGATTTCCTGACTTTCTGTGTTACACCAATAAAAAACAAATTATTAAGAGAAATGGATAAAGTTAGGAAGATTATCCAGAAAGGGAAACAGTGAAGATACACCAATGACAGTCACAAGCACTGCAGCTAAAGATGTTTTCCAGTAGATCTGTGTCTTTTTTTGTTAAACAACTTCATGCTGTATTCTGTTAAATTGTCCTGTTATCTTCACATCTACTTGTAATAGTAATTTTTCTTGTCCCCCTATGGGTGACCTGCAGTGTTTTATGTTTCTTAGTGACAATATCAATGCAAGCAGCCACTGAGCTGTCGGCACTCTTGAGACAGGGTGAATTCCTTTGCTTCTGCCTTCTTGCCATTAAAAGCTGAGTATTTGCAAAGCCAGGAAGTTCTGCTGATTTTATCCAGTACATGTTGAAACCATTTGTCTTGATGGCTTAATGGCATTTTGGAGGACTAGAGCTTGAGGAGAAGCCAGATGAGGAGTGGCTGAGGTGGCTTGGTCTGCTCAGCTGCAGAAGACAAAACTGAGGGGAGACCCCAGGGCAGCCACAGCTCCCTGTGAGGAAGAGGAGGGCAGGATCCGATTTCTGCTCTGTGATGACAAGGACAGGACCCCAGGGAACGGCCTGAAGCTGTATCAGGGGAGGTTTAGGTTGGATATTAGAAAAAAGTTCTTCATCCGCAGAGTGCTTGAGAACCAGAACAGGGGAGTCGCCACAGCACCAAACCTGACAGAGCTCAGGTGTTTGCACAATGTTTTCAGCACACGGTGAGATTTGTGGCGGTGTCCTGTGTAGGGCCAAGAGCTGGATTCAGTGAATCTTGTCTGTTCCTTCCAACTCCACATTCCATTCTATGAACTTTGAATTGCTTTGATCGTGAGAAGGGTTCTTTACCATGTGGAGACCCCACATGGTAAAAAATACGTTTGTGTTCCATCAAGCTACTGCAATTATCTCACCTGCTTTCTCTATTATTATTAATATTATTGTAATATGTGGGTACATTATTATCCTGAGACCATCACTTCTGAAGCCCTCTGGATTTAAAACAGTCAAGAAGTTCAGAAAGAAATCCTGGGAGACTCAGATACACCTACAGACCAACTGATCATGTTGCCACAGGAAACCAGCCTACACATAATTGTAATTTATTGCAAAAGGGACTGGAACCCCCATGTCCCACAGATAAGTATCTAGGCCATGAAAATATGCCTCTTTGCCTCCCTACTTTTTCTTACCATCTGCCTCTCTTTCTCTGTTTCTCTTGTTCTCCAGCTCTCATATAAACTAGAATAATTCCAACAACAAACACTAAAAAGGAAAATTGTTTCATAACATTACACATTCTTTTCTTAACATTGTAAGTTTTAGGTCTCAGTATACCCTAAGGAAGAGAGGGAATTTTATACTAAATCTTTTTTTAAATGTGCAACCTCACTGTATAAAAAGGAGCATCAACTATGTAACAACAGACTGTAAACATTCAATTTTCTTTCTGTTTTTTAAGAACTCTTGAGGAGTGTTTCCCAGAAGTAGGTAGCAGGGATATTAGGTCTTACAATAGAATGACGTGTTTATTACAGATGGACATAGACATTGTACTGTTTCCACTGTATTAAGAAAGTGTATTTGGTGAGAGTTATAATCATGTCAGGAAAAAGCAAAGAGGCATGGAGGAGAGAAGCATGTTTGAAGCTATCCTTCTTTCCTGGGTATCTGAGCCCTTTTCCCAACCTCTGGGAGGGCAGTCTCCAGGGCTTAAACCACCTCTCTGAGAACAGTCATGCAGAGCACACCCTTGGGCTTCACTTCGCTGGTACCAGCCTTTGAGGGCAATGTGGTGCAGCAAGCATTTGGCATAATTTCTACCCATTACAAAACCTGTACAGAAATTGAAACATATGAGCTTGGCACAGATCTCAGCTTCTGTGGATTAAATTCCTCATGTGTGAGGAAACTGGCTTAAAGGAGGAGGAAGAGTTTGGACGGGCATGTTGTGATAAGTTAAGGGGGAACACCTATAAAAAGGAAGAGGGTAGGTTTAGATTGGATATTAAGAAGAATTTCTTCTCTGTGAGGGTGAGGTCCTGGCACAGGTTGCCCAGAGAAGCTGTGACTGCCCCATCCCTGGGAGTGCTGTAGAGAGGGCAGGTTGGATAGGATTTGTGGTAACCTAGTCTAGTGGAAAGAGTCCCTGCCCATGTCAGGGGCATCGGAACAAGATTGTCCTTAAGGTTCCTTCCAACCCAAAACATTCTCTGGAGCTATGAAATGTGAAAACAAAACTCATCTTTGACCATGGCATACATGTCCCCAGCTAAAGTGGTGGAATTTCACATCATTGAAGGACATTTGGGTAGCGAGAACGCTGTTTAAGAGAGACCTGGATTTAGGAGCCAGTCTGTACTTTAATCACCACAGTTAGTGAATTAAATTCCTTTGTGCAGGCAGCATTAACCACGTCCTACACAGAGCTCAGTGAGGTGGCTGCTGGTCCCCTCTGCCCTGAGAGCTCCCACCACAGATGCATCACAAACATTTCACCTGATGAAGGAGAATATTCCTGCAGCTGTTTTTCACTCCTACAATACAAAATGATGCAAAACCAAGATCTTTACTTTGTCACACATGCCAGGTTACCATACTTGTGACCACCTACCAACAAGACCCCAAAACAAACCCAAAGATTTTAGAAAATGTTGTCCCATCCCTCACTCAGGGACCATGTTCAGATTTAGTGAATCCTGCTTTATAATACCCAAATACACCTCACTACTATGACTTTTACTTGGCTCATGGTTATCTTGGATTCAACCAGAAGGAAAATCTCCTCTGATTTCAAATCATCTTGTATTCCAGGTTTTAATGTTATTTTTATATGATGTCCATATGATGATTTTTGTATGATGTCCACATCCTTTCACCTCCAAACCGCTGGATTAATCTGGCTCTCTGCAGCCTTGTAAAAATTGCTACTGTTGAGACCTGAAGGGAATCATTCTATTAGAATCATCTAAAAGGTTTCTGGTTAAGCAAAAATGATTTATTGGTTGTCCCCTGTAATTTCTCTACAATTTCATGGGAATTCATCCCATAAATGCTTCATTCAGGTGAATAAGGAAGGTTCTCAACGTTAGCTAATAGATCAAACAAATTTTTTAAAGAATTTCTATTTGGCCTGGGTTTTTTTTCATTATTTTTATAATTTCAAAGTTGAAAATATATATTTTTTTTTAATTTAGGTATCTCAGGAATAAATAGTAATAGTAATAGTAATAGTAATAGTAATACTAATACATATTAGTACTGATACTAATAAATACATTTTAAATTTGTAATTTTTAACAACTCTTTGCAAAATATATGCCAGCAAATTTTTTTCTCATCCATTAATAAATCATTCTTTTTTGTTTAAAGAGAAAGAAGGAAAGAAGAAAGGAAAAATGGATCATGAGCAAGTCTCAGTTAGGAGATGATACCAGAAACCTTTCTGAGGATTTGTTTTCACAGTTCTGTGGCTTACTTCTGCTCTGTGAATTTTCTCACATTGCTTATTTTTTTTTTCACATTCTTGGGCAATGGTTTAACTGAGCTGGGATCAGTTTTAAAATGGAAGACTGTTCCTCCAGAAAGAGAATGTTTTAGATAGCCACATGTTGAGGTACCTCAGTTTCTGTGGCCCAATGTGCACATCTCAAAACTGTGAAATGAATTTGGATGTGTGTCACAAGGCAAATAAATCCACAGAACACAACCAAGCAAAAAAAAAATACACCACAGCATCAACAGAAAAATAGTTTTGGGTATTTTTACCTTTCTACTATTTCACTATTCCATCTCTCAGCTCTAGATGAACTGGTGTGACACTTTTCAAACAGTGCAATAGGAAATGAAACAACTGGAGTAAGAAACTTATGATTTGCTGTGATATATACTAGAGTGGCACATGGACAGCTTAAAATAAAAGGTTAAGCAGAATCTATGGCTGAATAAACATTTCTAGGGAGCATTGATTTGGTAGTTACTTCCTTTTGAGAAGAAGAAGCTGTGAGAAGACTCATTTGGGGCCTCTGTCATCTGTCTTTGCAGCTATGGTTGTTTTCTGAGGTTTTGGTTCCTTGTCTGAGCCACACTGCAGGCGTACCTGTGCCCCAGCCTTTAGCCAGGCTGACCCTGACCTGCTGACTGGGATTCTGGCTCAGCCTCAGCCTGTTTCATCCCTGAGCACCTGTCTGGCTGGTCCTGGTTCAATTGCTAGACCTGCCCTTCTCACTGCCAGGCTCAGCTCCTGGCTCATTTTCCCCTGCTTTTTTTGCTCCTTAGGGATATGTGAATGCTGTTATACCATCTTGTCAGGCAAAATGTAAATGAGATAGAAGGACTGAAATATACAGAGTTCAGAAAAAAAGTCTAAAACCCACAGGGTTTTTGGTTTTTTTAAATCAATTTATTGTCCTTAAGAAATATATAAGTATATACAAATACATAAACATGGTGTGAGATATGCACTGTCCCTCAAAGCCCTAGGCCCTAAAGAAGTGAATTAATTTCTTGCTGATGATGCTGTTCTCAAATTTTCCAAGGAAAGTACCATATTAGGAAAGCTGAATCAATGTCATTTCCACGCTGTCAATGATTCATTTATTGAGGGTTCTTCTGCTGATAGCAAAAAACTGTGAGTCTGTGATCCCCATCAGCTCTATCAATTTTTGGAGGACTTCAGAAGAAAATTTCACTTTCAGTATTTTTTATACGCAACCAACTTTCCTTTTCTCTATCACATCCTTTTGCTACAGTCTGGTCAGTGCATACAATGCTGTATCTTGGGGTTGATGTGATCTTGGGGTTGATTGTAGGACCTAGAAAAGAAAAAAGCACTCTGGTCTCTTCACAAGAAGAAGATAATGGAAAGTCTTATGACATGGTTATGCAGTTCTGGTGGAAACCAGGTAGTATTGATATTTATTATCCCTAAAGTATCTGGATTCAGAAAGTGTATATTGGAAATAGTGTGTCCCCAATACCAATATGTTTTTCTCCATGTTCCCTTCCTTCTTTTCCTATAGATCAAAATCTTATTTTCTATATTTACTATGGCATGTAGGGCAGAACTACAGTAAATGCTTTCTAAAGTTAACTTGAATTCAAGCTACTTCCATGATGAATAGACTCCACCTTCATTGTGTCTTTAATTTGACCCTGCATATAAGGTTGTCCCTTTTCTGGAATATATCTACTGGTTACTGCTGCTCTAGCATGGCAGCAACATATATATTTCAAATTCTGTTTTTACAGAAAACTTCCATAAGACCTTGGAAATTACATTTATTCTCTCTTTGACTTAATTTCTTATATTTTCCTACCCCGCAATTAGTGCTCAAATATGGTGACAACAGGGCCCTGGACCTTGTTAATACCATAAATTGATGTGCCTAAATATTTGTCGATTCAATCAGCAGAAATCACTGTACCAATCATCATGCGAAATTATTGTTTTTTCTTCCTCTATTTAGGTATTTTCAGCTCCATGAACAGCATGACCCAGTGAAATGATGTCTCTCCAGAACAAAACACTCAGGTCTCTCCCTAAATATCAGGGGAAACTCCAGTCTTGCTCTTGGTGGTTTGCACCATTTGTTTCTCCTCACCCCTCTGGCCTGGTGATTCTGTTTGCAGCATTAGTGAGGATAAAGACTGTCCAGGATGGGAATTGAGGCTGGCACAAAGTGTGTGGTTGGCACCAGTGATGAATTCTTATTTTGCTGAGATTTTGGGCATGACAGTTATTGGTAAACCAATCCGAAATAATCCCATCCAAACCTGCCAGAATTGTAACAAAGTGATGCCTTCCTGAAGATCTTTGCCAGAATAATGATGGATGCCTGCTGCCAATCAGTGATGAGACACAGCAGAATCTTGTTGTCATTTATCTATGGCTACGCTCAGTGTTTAACAAAATGAAGGGGTTTATTTGATGTTCAGTGGCTGAGGTTACCTACAGCTGCTCATTTAAGAAGTCCACACCTTTGTTCACTGGACGGCAAACCTGGACAATCACTTGACTTCCTTGTGTTTCAGTCAATGCATCCCTTGAAAAACAATAAAACAAACAAACAAATAAATAAAAACGCCCATAGATACAAAATGCCTGAACAAAACAACACAAACTCAAACAAAGTCTCCTGAAAAACAATCAGCATTTGAGCTAGTACTTCCAAGGGAAATTAATGTGAATGTCTCATGTTCTAGTGTTTTATCAAAGTACTTCTTAGCTTCACTGATTATACATTACTCTACAGATTTCATCAACTTACCTTTGCAAGAAAAAAATCCACATATTTGATATTATTTTTTTGTCATTTGCAAGTGAATAGAATTAATGGATGAGGAATTCTACTCTGACACTCTTTTACTTAGCTTTATTAAGTAGCTAGGATGTATTTTTTGTTGATCACTTTTTTCAGCAAACTACTAAATTTTTAGGAAAATGCCTAAATCTCACTGGTAGAAATGGGATATCAGTCTATGTTTAAATTTGGACCTGTGTTCAAATACATTCTGAATGAGGAAAATACTTTAAAAAAATAAAAGGGAAAAAGGAAAAGTTGAGACATAACAGACTCAAGCTGCATAAATGCAAATGCTAAATTAAGGGATAATAAACCAGTCAAAAATGTGGATAGGCCACAGTAAAGGTGGATACACTCATAAAGGTCCCAGTACCTTACATAAAGCTTCAGTCTTAGTGTACTAATTAAAAACTCCGAGAGACTCAGGACACAGCAATTATATTGATGCAATTTTTCTCTTTTATGCGAGGAGAAACTCACCTGATAATACTAATAATAGCACCTGCATAGCACTTTACATTCTCAAAGTGCTATACCAACAGCACATAAACTACACCCTGGTTTGTATTATTTTTTTTACTGCTGCTACTGGATAGGTCTTAGAGGACAAGGAACAGGGGGAAAGTTCCTCTGCATTTGCTGCACTATAGATAAGGCTCCTTTCAAACTCATCTTGGTTCCTGTTAAGTGAGATTCTTCTTCCTTATAACTTTAGTAGCTTTCCACATCAATTAAAAAAAAAAAAAAAACAAACCAAGCAACAACAACAACAACAACAAAACAAAACCAAAGCCAAAAACAAACTAAGCAACAAACCAGATGAAGAAACCCAAAACATGAACCAAATCAAAACAAACTCCAACCACAACAATAAAACCTCCAAATATTTTTTGTTTAAATTATCTTACATATTCTATTTATCTTATGCAGCATCAGTGTAATGTTTGGACTGGGCATCAATCAATTCTGTGGATCCTTGCAAGCTGTAGTTAAAATATTCCAAGCATTTAGCATCAGCACAATTTTATACTCACCTGAGACAAAATAGATGACACACAACATGTTTTTTAAGCAAGTTTAATAACACTTAACAGCAGGGGAATGAATTATAAAGTTTTCTGAGATATACATTGAGATCTCCCAATAGACACCAAGATGCCAGTTTACAAGTCTTGCCCCAAAGAGTCAGCTCTTCTCAAAATGTATTATTGCACTTATCAAAAACTGGCGACCATAATAATCTTGTTAAACCCTCTACATTCAGCATTAACTACAGATCATTTCACCCTCTCTGTCTGCATTAGAGCACATTAAACCAGTTCTACCCTTCTGTGAGAACACAAACTAAGGATCTCTTTTATAACTTTTTCCATCCACGTCAGAAGAGAACAGAATAAGTTTGTGTTCTATTTCTTTTCTCCTTTCATTAAAAACACTCTAAGCTTTGTAGTCCTCATTGACATGAAGCTCTGTCCAAACTGGTTCCCAGAATGCTGAGTAAATGACCTCTCAAAATCTCCTGTGAATGTGGTCAATATCCTACAGCAGCAGAGGCTGCTCAGGAACTGCAAGGAACTGTTAAAATTTTCCTTTCTCTCACTTCATAGTGCTCTGATATTTCCTAAACTTATTTACTCTGCTGAAATAAGTCCTGGTCTTTTTCCCACTAAACTCTGCCCTTTAGTTCCTAATCTTCATCTGTGTCTAATAAGGGAGTCTTTTACTCACAGCATTCAGCTGAAAAAATCCAACTCCAATAGATCACTCAGAAAGTTGTGCCTGCATTCAGCTCTGTCCTGACAGAAATGTACACATTATATTACAAACTCTAATCTACATTAACCAGAAGCATGACTTGTGTCTTCCTTCATAAGAAGGCTTTTTTTGTCATCTTTTAAAAACCATTTGACCAAGTTCACATGAGTAACTTCTGCATTATTCCTCTGGCTTTTTTGAGAGTCATGCAGCTTGCCAATTAAATAATTTGAAGTTGCTGAGTTATTGTGCCGTGTGTGATAGTCACGTAGGTGTAACACAGAATGTGCTGCATTTAATCTTCAATGGATGGAAAATTGCTGGCACTATGAATTTTGCCAACCTTTGCTTCTACCCCCCCTCCCCACTTTGCAAATGGCTTTAGAATCTAAATGCAAACACGTTAAGTGTAAAGAATGAATTTGGCATTTAAATTAATGGTCTCATGTCAGACAGCATACAGGTTTTGTTTGTTTGGGTAAGAAGATAAAACCCGCATTAAATCTACTGAGTGGCTTTAGGTGATTGACCAGCACATTTTGTCCCCAGGATGAGACTCAAAAACAGATCTCAGCTTGTGAAATGGTTGGCTGACTCTCAGTTTTACTTTTTTTTTTCCCTTTCCTTTAAAATATCTTTACCCATGAACCAGTAGAGTTCCTCCCAATGCCAACTATCAAGGCTCACACTCCAAGTTTTCAATGGCAGCCAGTCTGAAGGACTGCATATATCTACCCTCAGACAGCTGTGTTATGGAGCTAAAGCACCTGCATCTAAATTCATGAGCCGATAAAAAGTAATCTGGCTAAAGTCTTTTTTATACCAGAATATACGCTGATAATCACACACCCTTGAATTACAAATGTTCCATAACCATTCAAACTGGTACCAAGTTACTGACATTATTTGAAGTAATGACATAATAAAACACACTTTAAAAGACAAACTCATAATTTACTTACTTCTCACTTAAAAAAATGTTCCAGAAATCTTTTGGGAACATAATTGGTGGGACACCAGACCTCACAGACTATCAAAGACCTGACTATGTTTTAATAAATTAGAAAAAAATTAGTTTATCTTAATAATTAGCTTTGGATTTTATTACTATTATTTCATATGTTTCTCCCTTTTTTTTAATCTTTCTGTTCATTTCTCTCTGTCCCTATCTTATACTTTAAAATTCAACTAAAAAATAATTTAAAATTTTGTTGACCTGCTGCTTCAGCTCACTACAAAAGTATGGATTTTTCTCTTCTTCTAGCAGATAATAGGTATCTCTGCATTCTCAACTCTATTTTTTTTAAGGGAGGTACACCAAAATGAGGCACTTCATGCACCCAGTTTAGAGCACATCTAACATGCTTCATAAAGACTACCTGCATGTCTGTGCAATACAAAGCAATGATAATTAATAAGGCTGATCAGCATAAGGGTTTGGAGCAACTTGCAGTGAGTGTCCATCTATCTTTCTAATTGTCGTCCACTGTGCACTCCCTGAGATTCCAGGGAAGTCAGTCATGGTATCCCCCCCTACCTTACACATCAGGAAGAAGCTGAACTAATTTAACACCTCAGCTTGTGTTTTCTAGTAGAAGAGAATTTTCTACAGCTAGTTGCACTGAGAAGCTCATACAAATTAACTAATTGTCTAAATGGCTATGTTACCTTCTGCTTGCCTGGTAACCTAGCACACGCTTTTGTGAGAGGTGTCAAATTCTATCAAAGTCATGTTGCTAAACAGTGCTATGGGGCTGATTGAACAGAAAATATGGTCAGCTCTTGGTCTTTAAACAAAAGAGGAACAATGGTTATGATTGGGAGGGAAAACAAGAAAAAAAAGGTTATGTATTGCAAGGTATATGTTTTCAATAAAAATAAGAAAAAGGTAAACAAAAATATCAGAAGACTTTTCAGCTACCCAAAGCAAAGCTCAGCACATAACAGTCAGTATGGAGAGGAGTTGGTATGTCCTTTAGCTGAAGATAGTGGAGAAATGATGAAATAAAAGCAATTTATTTTAAAGTTGCAGGGAAGTTCACAGTCCCTTATGTGAGGCTTCTAATTCCTACAGTGTCCCTAGTTAATTCTGCAACTCTCAGTTGACCTTAGTCTCTTCCATTGAAAACCTCCACACCCGGTAACTGTGCATCCACATCCTAGGTGTCCATGTATGAAGCTGAAAGATCTTTATTTCAAGAAAATGGGATCTAATAACTTCATAGTTTTTGGTCTAAATTCTGCATTGTTCTTCTCTTGGGAGAAGTTTAGCAAAGAAAAAAAAATAGAAAACAAAAAACCAAAAAAGCAAACACCAAAAACCATCAAAAAACCAAAAAGGCAAAAGTAATTTGTATTTAAATGGGAGAATAGGAGATAAGTACTTTTAAAAATGCCAGCAGATAGTAGTTTTGTTGCAATGAATGCAAACGTCTGTCTTTCCACACATCTGTGCTCAGCTGTTCAACCCTGCAGGTTCATGCTTTAAACCTCAGTTCTCCACCCACAAACCAAGTACTTACTGAGCACAGAAGTGAAGGGCCCTGACTGTGAAAATAGAGTGCTGGTATGACATCAGGAGAGGACAGCTTCCTGGCCTGTACCACAATAATGCTGACCCTGCCTGGACGCCCAGTGTCCACCAAAGCCACCCCATCACTCCTTTTTTTGGCTGGACAAGGGAAAGAAAATATTAAAAAAGGCTCATAGGTTGAGCTAAGGACAGGAGGAGATCACCTACCAGTTACCATCACAAAAAAAACCAGACTCAATTTAGGTAAAATTAATTTCATTTATTGCCAAGCAAATCAGGGTAGAACAATAAGAAAAAAAGCCTTAAATGCTGTAAGCACTTTCACCCCACCCCTCTCTACTTCCTGGGCTCAACTTCACTCCTCATTTTCTTACTGTGTCCCTCCCAGTGGCATGGGGGAACAAGGAATGGAGGCTGTGTTCAGTCCATCACACACTCTGCTGCTGCTTCCTCAGCAGGGCCTGGACTCTTCACATCCTCCCCAGATCCAGTGGGGACTCTCCCATGGGAGACAGTCCTGCATGGATTGCTCCATTGTGGGTCCTTCCCACAGACAGCAGCTCCTCATTACTACTCCAGCACAGGTCTGCTGCACAGAGTCAATCCTTCAGGAACAGGCTGCTCCAGTGTGGATCCTTGCCATGGGGTCACATGTCCTGCCAGCAAACCTGCTCCAGCCTGGACTCCTCTCTCCATGGAATCACAAGTCCTGCCAGGATCTTGCTCCAGCACAGGCTTCCCATGGGGTCACAGCCTCCTTTGGGCATCCCCTGCTCCAGCCTGGGCTCCTCCAGGGGCTGCAGGTGGATCTCTGCTCCCCCGTGCCCTCCCTGGGCTGCAGGGGCACAGCTGCCTCAGCCTGGGCTGCCCCAGGGGCTGCAGGGGAATCTGAGCTCCAGAGCCTGGAGCAGCTCCTGCCCCTCCTGCACTGCCCTGCAAGTCTGCAGGGATGCTCCTCTCAGACATTCTCAGTCCTCTCTCTGGCTGTAGTTACATTGCAAAGGGGTTTTTCCCCTTTCTTAGAAACACATCTTGGAAGTGTTACCACTTTCACTGGTGGGCTTGGTGGGTCCATCAGTGGAGCCTGCTGGTATTGGCTCCATTGCATGTGGAGAAAGCTTCTAGCAGCTCCTCAGAGATGCCCTTTTATGGCCCCTGCCCTACCAAAACCTTACCATGCAAACCCAGTGCTTTGGTGGTACATCCAGAGGCTGTTCACAAGATGTTTCAAGGAGGGAAAAAATCCTGGGACAGGAGCAACTGAATAATCTGTCTGTTCAGATCTGCTGCTCTTTTCTGACCAAAGCAGTTGGACTCTAAAGAATTATATTGATCTGTAAAGAGCTTTTGTCTCTTTCCTCTTCCACTTCTTATACCTTTAACTCCCCCACCCGTCTTTTACTTCTTTCTTCATGTTATTTCCTCTTTTTAATCAGAGAAAACACATCTTATTTCATGAAAAGAAACAAAGGCAAATGTTAATTCCACTGAATTTTAGGCTCTTAATTGAGACATTTTATTTAGTACCTTAGTCCATTTATACGACCAAATATTCGTCCTGAAGTGACAATTTATTCTGCTTAGATCTCAATCACCCTGAAGGTTCCTGTAGCTTTCCAGCAGCTAAAAAGGTAGCAGAAAGGAATTTATCTGAAGTATTCTAACCCAAATACCTCAGTTATGAGCCTAAAAGTTGAGCTCAGCCTGTGTCTTCTCACTCACAACACCATGTGTAAATTGTTCCTTACCTCTCTTAACCAGCAGGTTTTATCCAACCGTTTAATTTAAAGGGTAATCTCATTGCTCTCTGGATACTACATTTTGCTCCATGGGCCAGATCTTGCTGAATTACCATAATTCAGCTCAGTGCAGAAGTCTACATAGGAATAACAACAGGTTAATAGCAAGAGAAAGCTGCATGATGCACCACTGACAGAATTATTCACTCCTCAGCTGTAGTAAATTGGGGAGAGCTAAACACTTGCTTTCACACAATCCTGGTGACAAAACCAAATTAATTATTAAGGATGATGGTATGAGTAAAACTGCTTTTCAGCCAGGCACTTGAATCTTATCCCTTAATAAGACACACCAGAACCTGTAAGGGGGAGTGCTGGTTGTTTGTTTTTCTTTTACCACAGTCTATCAGCATAAATACCACTTCCTTAGTTAGAATACATCTGCTCTGTTGACAATGTACTCAAATTGCAAGCAAGCATTTAATGGTGTCATGCTGAAGCACAACAGAGTGGATGCTGAGAGAGCCTTAGAAGTCACTGAAATGAAAGGGCTTTTCTCTTAATTTCAGTCACCAGAAGACTTTGAAAAGAACATGACATCTTAGCCATCTGAGCTTTTTAAATGAGACTTTGGCAGATACACAATGCTCAACTCTGTGGTACCTAAATAATTGAGGCTTTGAAACATCAAAGTGCTCACACCTTCAAACACTCAAGTAGCTTTATTTGAAAGATTCTTTTCACAAAAGAAGACTAACTCTGCCATTTGAGATCAATGGATCTCTCTGGAACACAGTGTCCCCACTTTAGATTGGAAGACATGGGTTGTTTACTACATATTGACTAGCAGTGTCCCAGGTGCAGAAGGCTTTTGATTAAATGGATGTCTTTGTGATGGCATGACACAATTACAGAATTAGGGATGACATTTGAAAAAATGTCAGAACCGAAATCACAACAGAAATTTGAAATTCATAATAATTTCACTGGGTTTATATGTACATTTTAATTTCTTTTCTATTAATAAAATCAAACTAAATTTCATTTTGCTCTGCTTTGGTTTATTTTATACCCAACAGACAGAAATCTTCTCTCTTGATAGTACCACATTCAAAATGTTGTTGATGCAAAAGGGAACAGCTTCTCTTGTATTTAAAACTAAAGCTTTATTGTTAGTTTAATTAATGTTTAACAGTCTAAATAAAAGCCTAATCTTTTTTTCTTATTAGTACTTGTACCAATACACATAGTGAAAACTAACACAGAAATGCCCTTTAGAGCTAAATTTGTTATTCAGAAAACCTGCGCTCACTTTACTCTGAGTTCCGGTGTTGAAAGCTTCAGTCCTTCTGAGGAAGAATGCCTGAGGTGGAGTTAAAAGTTGACCAGGTCCTGATGCAGGGAGGTGGGTGATGTGCAGTGAAGGATTCCTACTTCTCTTCAGTTTTCAGCCCACTCAGCCCTTCAATTCTCCTTTTCCTCCATTTCCTTTACGTGACCCCTCCACTCCATGTGACTGCCCAGCTAAGGTTTGCAAGTGCCCTAAAACCTTCACTGGTCCCACATAATATAAACAGCTGTTGTTTGTTACACAGTTTTGACTTTTGTACTCATTTCAGAGACCCTGTACTGTCAATTCAGTACGGACCTGTGGTCTTGTGCCATCCAAAACTATTTTTACTGTGATAAACCAGGGGAATATCATAATTTTCTATTGTCTTAGTACTTAGATATCCCTGTTTTTGAAGCTCAGCTATTAGGCAGAGAATTCTGTAGAGTATAAGGAAATAAAGCAGACTTTCACTTTAGTATTCTTCTTAAAAAGTAAAGGTTTAAAATGCCTTTTCTCTTTGCAAGACCATTCATTTATGCTATCCATTGATAAGTTTTAAAAATACAATTAATTAGAATGCTCTTGACAGTAGCTGAAGATCTTTTGCCACTTAGATAAGGACTTTAATCTCTAGACTACAAAAAAAATGTCCTCTCTGTGTGTCCCTGAATGGTGATGACTGCTTTCTCAAGCTAAACAACTACATGCAGATCAGTACAAGTTAATGTAGTTTATCAAAACTGTAGAGATTTGTGATTCTTTTTGGGTGTGAATTTGATTTGAGATTTTGCTATTCCTTTTAATTTTCTGTGAAGGAGATAATTGCAGCAATGGCAATAATATGTAATTCTTTTCTGTTTCCTATTTTCCTTTTCTGCTAATTTATGGTATTCACTTATACCTACAGCTATATATACAAAAATATTTATATAGAGAGACTGTCAGATAGATGCAACATGGTAGAACAATTTGCTCTATCTTTAACAGTTCATAGTTTACATGGATTCAAGAAGTTGTCACATAAGGAAACTAAAGAAAAATCCACCTAAGCCTGCTAAACATGCAAACACTAGCTGAAGAAATTTCCAAGGCACAAACTGTTGGAGGCTGTAAGTGTGCACCAGCAAATGTACACAGACCTGCTTTGTAGTAAACTCTGCTGGGACTTCTAAAGCACCCTGGAGAATTTAACAATGGATTTGCTTACACAAGTAGTTCCTGACCCCCCCAAACCAGATCCTATATTTTACCCTTATAAGGAAAACCTATGTTAACTTAACCATTGGTCACTCTTGAATGCACCTAACCTTTACCATTGGCCAGCTTTGGATCCTGGCCAAGGCTATAAAAATAGCACCCCTACCCTATTAGCCGGAGAAGAAGCTGCAGAGACGACCCCCTTCGCCGACACCCTGAATAAAGACCTCACTGCGGAATATCTCGCCTCTGTTTCTTCTTCCTCTCCCGTCTGCTGGAACCTGGGGCCTGGGGCATACGCCAGATAGCTCCACTGGAATCACTGAGCTGCTAACCACTAGCTGAATATCACTAGCTATCTGGTGGTTTGACCCCCTGAGGCTTTCGGTCGCGAGCCAGCCCCGGTACCTTCTCTCCCTGGAGAGTTGGCTCTGGGCCAAAGCTGTGCTTATAAGACGACCGATACCAGGTTCATACTGCTTGTTATTCTGGTTTGCTTTACTTATCAGCTTCTGGGAAGTAGCGGAAACAGAATATTGACTTAAGTGAACCTCTGGTCGGATCCGGCATGGCCAATTTTATGATCTGATGCCTTTTCTCCCTAAATGAGGTATTGAAGCAAGAACCCCTACAGCAAAACACGGGAGACATCTGATTTGATCTCAATTTAAAAATGACATGTCTATCAGCTGCAAACCCCAAAGTATAATAGCAAAAGAGATTACTTTTTTTTTTTAATTCTGGTTTAAAAGTGAGCTTTTGAACCAACAAAAGTCTTATTGCTTTCCACAGCGTGTTGTGTCAACTGCATGTTCACTCTATCTGTGACAGAAAATAAGTTTCAAGGAATGCTGAAAAGTTATGTTAAAAACAAAGGCAAATGAGGTAGAAGATCATGTCATTTATTGCTTTGTAGGTAACTCTTCTGATATCCCTGTGACAGCTCCTGTCAGAGAACAGAACAAGGTAGAACTGCAAACCTTCAAGTCAGAGATATAGAAATTTGTCTAGAATAAAACTAGATCACTGAAAAATAATCTTTTACATTTCTGCCAAAAGTTGTATACCTCTGTCTCTCTGATGTACAGAAAGAGGAAAAATATGACCTCAATATTGCTTTTTCACCATTGACTCATCCCAGAATTGATACACTCGTGCTGTGGTTGCCCTGAAGTGTAATAGTGTACCATTAAATTCCAGCTGCAATACCATTATATTGCTATTAGAAAAGACTGCCGAGCAACACAATTTTTCAAATAAATATAAATTGTGAGCAGCCGAAATGTGAAATGCCCTCAAGTGCCCAGGAGCTGAATTTTTAAGCGTCCTTTTTTAGTGGATAAGCGTCCTTTTTTAGTGGACAGTTATGATCTCCAGCAAAGGGATGGCTCAGTTTCTCTTTCGATTTTTAGTGGTAGTCTTAACAGGCACATACAACAAAGAGC
>VZSJ01002063.1:59947-74811 GCA_013398405.1 Pheucticus melanocephalus | reverse complement strand
GGTTGACAAGTATCCCGCTGGAGTGCCAGGATGAAGATAGTCCTCACAGACATCTCTTCTAGTGCTTTTCACTTCTTTTTACTGAACCCATGACTTTAAAACCTGTAGGACAATCATGTTATTCTAGAAAACAAAACGACACTCATTTTGGTGAAGAATAAAACCTATCATGCTAACAGCCTTCTGACATTGCAAGGGGCCAGGCCCAAGTTTCTACATCTGTCTTCTTGGTGATAATTATGAAAAAAATCCAAACCCAAACCAACAAAACCTTGCAAAGCTTTTCACATTAGCAAAGACAATCCCTCTTAGGCAACACAAATTCACAATGCTGGGGAGAAGCCCAGACTGGAAATCAGAAGATTGCACACAGATGGGACTATAGAGTTAAGAACTGTATTGTTACTGGGAATGGCTGGTTTGTTTTTGTTGCTGGAGCCTGGTGTTGTTTTTTTTCCTCTGTATGATTTGCAGGTTTTTTCCTTTTTTAGGGATTTTGGAGTTTATTAGCCTGGCAGTGGGGCTGGTGAGCATCCGTGGGGTGGACTCCGGACTCTACCTCGGCATGAATGAGAGAGGCGAGCTCTATGGGTCGGTAAGTTCAGGCTGGGCTGATTGCACCCTGTCCCACAGGCTGCAGTGCTGCCTGTGGCCTCAGCTGTGCCACAAGCTGCTCTGGCACAGGCCCTCCACGTCCTTGGGGTGCCAGTGATCTCCAACCTACCCTTGATGTCACTGCTGTTTTAACATAAATGATATATAGGAAATTGGGTTTGAGGGAGGATTCACTCCTGCTATGAGAGCTCCCAGTGGTGCCCAGCCCCCAGACATCACACTGAGGTTCTGCCTTTCAGAAATGGTGTGGCAATGGCCAGGTAAAGGCAGGGGGACATTTAGCAATAAGCCATGTTTTGTTAATGTGTTTTCCCAGCCTGAGTAACACATCAGTTGTATTCACCTCTCATGGTCAGGTCTGCATCTATCTGCAGGTCTTGTCTTTGTATTATGGCTCTTTAACCAACAGAAGCTGAAATTGTAGCCTGTTAGTGTAAAATTCTCTGTAACTCCTTTTAGGAGTTTAGGGCTGCTGTTCATGATTTCCTAGAAGTGCCATTTTCAGGCTAAAATTTTCCATGTTTTGACTAAAAACCCCAAGTGTAAACTTGTTAAGTGTTGTGACTCACAGTCAAAATGCCAAGTTTTAACAGCTGGGCAGAGGTGCTTCCTACAGGTTAATTTAACTCAGTTCCTAATTATTTAGCTCAATTAAGGGTGGATCACAGTAAAAATAAAATGAAATCAAATAAACCGGTTTTAAACCAAAGCAGAAGGCAGCACTTCCTCTCACCATCAGATAAACTTCAGTGTACAAGTTAACTCATGCACTCTGCGTACACAGAAGCTGTAAGAAAACCTTTGGTTGGCAAACCACGAGTTTAGCTCGTTTTTCCTTGTCCCATTTCCACCTGAGACTGCCACAGACCCTTCCACCATTTAAGATACAGCTGCTGATGTTTGTATGAGATAGTTCTCCAAAGAAGCTGTGGCTGCCCCATCCCTTGCAGTGTCCAAGGCCAGGCTGGATGGGGCTTGGAGCAATGTGGGATAGTGGAAGGTGTCTCTGCCCAGAGCAGAGATGAGTTTTGAAGTCCCTTCCAACCCAGACCACTCTGTGATTCTCTGATCATCAAATACTGCATGCACCAATAACTGTTCTTTTCCCACCTCATTTCTGTAACAGCTTCTGCCCAGTACAGCAGTTAAATGCAGAGACAGTGGTTAAATTAAAAATGTGCAAAATAGAGAAAAGAAAAATCACCAGGATTCCATAAAGCACAAAATCTCCTGAAGCACACTTCAGAAAGCAGGGCTAGAGCAGCACCTCTCCTGTCAAACTCTAAGGCTGCTCAGCAGCTCCTGGAGTTTCAGATTTCACTCGTGCCTGCTGGAGAACATGAGCCCATGCATCCCCCCTTCTTTGCCTTCAAACCTTGCAGCTCTGATTGTGAATCGAGTTTCATGATGGGTTAATTAAATTCTAGATCCTATGTTCATGTTACAACACAGAAACAAAAATAGGGTAACATTTTACAGCACTGAATCTGGAAACAGAATTGACCTGAAGACAGTCGTGGGAGCTGTCCCTGCCCATGGCAGGGGTCTGTAATGAGGTGATCTTTAAGGTTGTTTCCAACCCAAACCATTCTGGGATCTTGTGCACCAGGCAGGACGCTGCAGGGACACACTCAAAAGGCTGCTCCAAACTGCCGGCGTCACGAGCCAGGTCCCCAAATAACCCTGGAGTTTTAAAATCTGGGACACGTGGGTTGTACAATGATGGCTTTTGGAACTCAAAAGCCACTACAGTATTCTTAATTAAAGGTCCATAAAACAGCGCCTGACAACAGCATTAGCATTACAATGGTATTTTGGGAGATCACAGTACAGCGATATTTTTAAATTTTCAGCAAGTTTATTATTTCCCTCTGTGCCAATTTTGCCTGATGCCTGTGCTGATGCAGCCAGAGCCAGCCATCCCCACAGTGACACGTGGAGTCCCCTCAGGACACAGAGCTTTTCCGCCTGTCCCTGTTGACCTCGTGCCAGCATTGCTGTAACGCTCCCCAAGGATTTCAGAAATGCCACTAATACTTAGGGCAGCAAAAGTCACGGGCAGCACCTTGCCTGCTGCCTGTGTGGTGTCAGGTTCAGTGGGGACATCCCAGGGCTTGGAGAGGAATAAATCACACCTTGCAGAATCACCCCAGACTCGCCAAACATTTTCCACAAGCACTGTACTCCAAACTGCCCAGTGCAGCACGGGGGAATGGGGGCAAAGCAGCAGCCAGAGTTCAGCCAGTCATCAGGTTCCAACATATTCCAAGTAGATGGCATCTGAGAGGAGGGAAAAAACCCAGCCTGTATTTATTGACAGAGCTGGGAAGAGAAGCCTGCAGTTCCCTGGGTCTCAGATGGCCAAGGCTGTGGCCTAGGACTTTTGGAGGGCTCACAGCTCACCTCAGGCCTTATTTAATTAGCAGCAAAACATTGAAAACAGGTTCTGAGCACAGGTGAGCTCCTGGATTGTGTTACAAAACACATCTACTGCAAGCAATAACATTTGCTGAGCACTCAGTGTGCCTCAGAGGGGACACATTCCCTGCCCAGATAGTTTACAGTGGAGGGACAGTGGCTGTAATATTAGAGCACTCTACATTTGCAGGCTGCCCTTCAGCTGAAAGGGCTCCCAGTCACCCTGGCAGTGCCCCTGTGGGATGGGATGGGATGGGATGGGATGGGATGGCTGGACCCTCTGTGACAACACAGCAAGGCTGGCAAAGCCACCTGTGTCCTTGTGGGGCAGAGGGACAGCTTTGCTCCCCACTGCAGCCAGGCACATCCCTGTAGCTGGCACATGGAGATAGGAAGGAGACGGAAGGAACACTGGACATGAATGAAAAGTCCATCATCAAACAGCCACTGCCAAGAGCCCCCAGCTGTAAGGGCTGGATGGGAAGGCTGGCTGTGGCTGTGGTGACACCAGTGCCATCTGTCCCCCCACGCCAGCGTGGGATGCACTAGCCACACACCCTCATCACATCACCTTGATAGGTGAACCTAAATGTTCCCTGGGGTCTGACATCCCACGTCCCTCTGGGTCTTGTTACAGCCTCCCATCACAGCTCACTGCCACTCCAGGAGGGGAAATCCTGAGCAATGCTTTCATTCCCATCTCAGTGCATCCACCTGTGTGTCCTGAACTTCCAAAGCAGTGCTTGCTCCTGTTTTCATGTTTAGAACCCTTCAGATGTGCTGCCTGCTGCTTCTCTCACTCAAAAGAAGGGATTTGGGGTGTGTGGTGCCTTGGAGGGGGCTGCTACAGGGTGATGTGTCCCTGCCCAGTGGCACGACCACCCCAGCAAGCTCAAACTCACACCTGGACAGGTCTGGAGCTTTGTTGTGTGCCTGTCTGATTTACTCATGGAGCACCCTTGCAAAATCCATGCCCACCTTCTCCTGCTTTTGTCTCCTCCCTCCTCCAACTCCAGAGGTCCTTGGCTCTTGACTTGCGCCCATTTCCAGCTCTCATCCAGGGGAGTCATCCCCAGCAGCACAGTCCTCATGCTCAGGGCAGCCAGGATAAGACAGCTGGGAAAATGCTAGAAAAACAAAGTAAGGAATGGTGGCAATGTTTTCTCTTGTACCTCTTTGACACGAGTGTCTCTCTGTCCCCCACGGCAGAAGAAGCTGAGCCGGGAGTGCGTTTTCCGCGAGCAGTTTGAGGAGAACTGGTACAACACGTACGCGTCCACGCTGTACAAGCACCCTGACTCGGAGCGCCAGTACTACGTGGCCCTCAACAAGGACGGCTCCCCCCGCGAGGGGTACAGGACTAAGAGACACCAGAAATTCACCCACTTCTTACCCCGGCCTGTGGACCCTGCCAAAATCCCTGCCATGTACAGAGACCTCTTCCACTACAGGTGATGGTTCCTGCAGTGTCAGTGTACATACTTGGGCTCCCGAGCTTTTTCCCAGAGCACTCTATTAATAGTCATTCCATCATTCCTGTAAGAGTAGATGACCTAGGGAAGCACTTACATTGAATTCAGACACTGCTGTTCCTCCTTGTTTCCAGTGTATATCGAACCTGGGTTATTTATGGGGCGGGGGTAGGGGAAGGGAGGGAACCCTACATTTAATCTTCCATTTTCGTTCACTTTCGTTACCTGGTTGCTACAAGAGAGGCTGAATATTCAATGTTATGGTGGCTTAAAGGAACGAGCAGGTGAGCAAACCTGATCATTGGGGAAAAGAAAGCCCCAAAACAATCTAAAAATGAAGAGAAGAAAAGGAAACAAAGACCACAGAACTGCTGCAGATGTTGCTGCTGAGCTGGGATAGTTCCCTGCTAAGGAAAAGCCTTTCAGTGGTGCCCTGCTTAAGCAGCCTGGGAGTTTGCTACATGGATGATGCTCCATGGACTGGTCCTGATTTGTGGGGTTCTTCCTGCTGTTGGGGTGGGAATGGGGCAAGGAACATTACTCAGATGTAAGCATGGATACTGTGCATAAGGACAAAACTATTTATAAAATGTATATGATATTTATTTTATATATTTATTTATTTCAAAATAATTTTATTTTTAATGAGAGATGCTATGACCGGATTTTCATCAGGAAGAATAAGGTCCTACTGAAACAGGAAAAAAATGAGTTTTAAGAGCTTATCGGCAATAAAATTGTCTTTATATTATAGATTTCTTGCTAGCCCTTTTTTTTGGCACTCTTCAACAACTAACCTGGTATTTCCCCAGCAACATGAACAATAAATCCACCTCTGAAAGGGCTTTGTGCAGTAAAGATCAATTACCTAAGCCCCAAACTCCTGCAGGAAGATGACATCAAGTCACAGGTCTGGGAAGCACCAGCTTGGTCTCCTTGGGGCATCTCTGTGGATTTACTGTCCTGCTCAAAACCAAGAGGACAAACATTTGGAGCATCTGCTGTGTTTTGGATGGACCCATCCGTCCTGAAATAAAACCAGCACATCTTGCATGAGATTTACCTGCAGCACCATGAAAAATCCATGGAGAAATAGAAATCAACAACAGCAATTCTAAAGCTCCTCACTTTTAGGCAATTACATTGGATGAGGGTCACCCCCTGGTGCAGGCAGTGCTGGGATGTTCATGGCTGTGTGGCATTTCCCTCTGCAGAAGCTGCCTGCTCCCACAGTCCTGTCACCTTTCCTCTGCCTCCAGCTGGGCTCAGCACACCTGATGACATTTGGCAGCCCTGACCCAGCTCCATATTCCCAGCTGGTGTCCAACAGTGCCAGGGGAGCAGAGCTCTCCTCCAGTCAGGCCAGGCCAGGGACACTCATGGGGGAGGCTTGGCTGTGCCAGCACAGGCCCTCAGGTGACACTTGTGCCACATCTGCCCTTGCTGCCTGCCTGGGATGTCACAGACCTGCAGGGAAAGCTTCCAGCAATGATGCCAGCTCATGTTCTGTCCCTGTGCTCAGCAGAGGGGACAAATCAGTGGTCCCTGATTCTAGCACACAGTGGGAGCAGGAGTGTGTGGCTGCAGAGGCACAGGCACTTTGCAGCATGAGGAGAGGCTGACAACAAACAGGGCTCTCTGGAGTGTGCAAAAACCTGAACAACTACAGCTGTGGTGGCTCTGGCTTTTCCTCATCACAACTGCTTTGTCCACAGTGTTGTTTCTGAACCTTCTCCTTGCAAAACAGTCATGGGAACACCTCAGCTCCTTCCTCTTCAGCCTGTGAATTCCAAGGACATTTTCACTGACCTAGAGATGATCCACACCAGCTTCTTCATGAGCTACATCACTAAAGGAGCAGCAGCTCTAGAGGCCAGCTCTGCTCCTGACTCTCTCTCACCCTCTCTGCCACCTCCCACGTCCCTTCGCTGTCCCAGTGGGTCCAGCAGCCACCAGACGACAGGCTGGGGTTGGCAATGAGGAGATTACAGGAGCTTTACCTTCAATGATCCAGACATGAAGGAATTTAATCCCGTGTTTGAAATAAAAAGAGTTTATTTAGCTTCTTCCTCTGAGTCACTGCCGAAACATCTCATCCCCGGCTGCCGTGTCGGGAGCTCCATCGCTCACGAGACGCGTCCTCAGGTGCACTTTTGACCTTCCCCTGCATCAAGGGAAATCCCTCAGCCCTGGAGCCTTGCTTGCCCCCTGGGATGATCCTGCTCCCTCCAGCCAGGGCTTTTCCGTTGTGCTTGAAGATAAATCTGGTGGTTTATGATCCTGCTCCTTTTCAAAATGAAGGTCAAGCCTGACCTCAGCAATGCCAAGTACATTTTTTACCAACTCCAAAGGGAGATTATTTGGCCCATGGGGGCAATGCTGGATTTGTAAAACACCTTTTCAGGATCTGGGTTCAAAAAACTCATATTTGCAGAAAGCAAAATCCACAAAGAATTTACTGGAAACCCCTTGGTAAAGGCTGGTGTCCTGTCCTGTGTGAGGCATTCATTAAATGAGGAATTCAGCACTGCTAAATCCCACCCAAATTGTTCTTTCACAGGAATTTGCATTGTTTGGTTCTGGTTCAGCAAAGCAGCTGAAGATGTGAGTGACCTGAGTGAGCTGGGAGCTGAACAGCAGCACAGGGAACCACCACAGACATGGGCTGCATTTTGAGTGGCACAGGAGGGGGCTGTGATGCACAGTGGGTTTGTGTGGGCACACTCATCTCTCCACCCCATGCTGTCCTCCTGGTCCAGCTGTTTCCCTACCTGAAGATTCCAACTGCTCCTTCAGCCTGGAGGTGTTACAGGGCTGGCAGATGGACCTTGCTAGGAAAGTTTGAGAGGAAAACACGTTTGGGTTGCTTCAAGCTAACAGAATCTTCAAGTCAGCAAAAGGAAACAGTGCTTGGGGTCTCAGCTCATGTAGATTCCATGGGATTCAGAGTCACAACAGCCAACTGGAAAGCTTCTCTCACAGGGGAGGCAAAGGCTGGGGCAGGGAGAGCTGTGATCCCCAGAAACCCCACAGTGCCCCTGAGCCCAGAGCTGCTCTACACACAAGGCTGTGGGTCTGGAAACACCACAGCAAACGGGACAAAGGCATCTCTTCAACCCTTCTCCTTCCACCCCAGAGGGCTGGGCCTGTTCTGTGAAACATTATCTGGGACAGCTGTGCAGAGCAGGAGGGAGGAGGCTCCAGCAGAGGTGGGGAAGGGCTGCAGTCTCACTATGGAGGGTGCAGAAACAGAGGAGCTGCCTGGAAGAGGCCAAGGTGGAGGCAAGCACAGCAGTGCCTTTCTCCCTGGCTTTGGCTCATGATCCAGGGCACAGGGATGGACTGTCTGGAGACTGACATGCAAATGCCAACATCCAAGTGCCCTCAGGGACATCCCCCTGGAGACCCTGCTGCCTGTGGGGGAATTGCATGGCTTGGGGCTCCTTTCTCCAAGGGGAAAAGGAGAAAGGAGCCCCAAAGGCTCACCTCCTGTGGAGGGAGTGATGGAGAGCCCAAAACTGCAGAGGAAATCCAGAAACTCAGAAGAAATCCAGGAGATCCAGAAACTGCTGGAAAGCAATGAAGGTGTCCTGGTGTTGTCCCACCTGGCTGGACATCCAGAGATGTGCTGCTGCTGCCAGACTTTGGCTGAAATCTTTCTGGACGGGCACCCAGGGATGGAGCAGTCCTGAAGGAGAAGGGCTGAAGTTTGTGTTGATGTGGAGACAAAGACACCTGCACCCCTTGGATCAGGGCTGGTCATTGCTTTTTCAAAACTGCCCCAGAACTGCTGCATTCTCATCATGGAGAACACCAAGGCTGTCACCTCACACCTGCACTGGGGGTGAGCAGGAGCCCCGGGAAGTGAATTCCAGGGATTCTCAGGCTCTTCCCTCGCTGTGCCAGGAGGTGTGTGGCACCGAGATGCCACTGAGCAGGGCAGGTCACCACACCAGACATGGCCAGGGCCCGGGTCCTCCACTGCTGCTGCTCGTGGGCATGGGGACAACCCAGGGAAAGGGGCAACACAGAATTCCTAAAGCAGCTGGTGTGCCTGGATCGGGCTTGGAGGGGTGCCTCAGGTACCAGTTCCTGTCTCACTCAGTCTCAAGCAGGTTCTGTGCACACAAGGCCAGGGTGGTGTTTGAGATCAGACCTTGGAGGGGCTGAGCACAGGCCCAAGGGTGACCCCACCTCCCCCTGTGCTCACCTTCCCTGAGCCCCTGCCCTTCTCCAGGGCAGCGTCCCCACTGCCCCTTCCAACGCTCCTCCAGTGACCCCCAAACCACCCCTGGGGAAAGCAGGAACAGGAGCTGTGGCTGCATGAAAGGGTCACATACAGGATGAACTCATCCCACTCATCCCAGCCACACACAGCAGGGCAGGAGCTTGTCCAGACCCTTCACAGCAGCACAGCTTTGCCAGAGCCACATTTGGAATTATTCTGGTGCTCTGTCCCAGGCCACATCCCCAGGGTGGGTTCCACAGCACAGAGGGTGCACAGGGGGTTATTTGACACCTGAGCAAGTCTGGGAAGTTCAGACACCACACAGTTACTGGTGCTGGTGCTGCAACACCAGCTTTTTTCCAGACTCCTCCAGCTGGGAACATTTAGGATGTTTGGCTTTCCATAAACATTGAAAATCTATCCAACTTCAAAACTATTTTTTGCTTGAACTGATGAATTTAGTTTCATTTACTGCGTGCAGAGTGGTTCTGCTTTTAAGATAAAGGCAAAAGCTGCTCAGGCTGGGCACAGCTGACACAGCAACAGGGCTGGTCAGTGTTGGGACATCTCAGCACAACATTCTGGACATGGGACTCGTCCCAGGACACTTCCCAGCCCAACACAGACAGCCACATCCAGCCTGAGCTGCCCACTGCCTCCATCAGTGTTCAGTTCAGCCAAGTTAAAAGTCCCAGGGATATTTAAAGCTGCCCACAGGACCCCTTGGAGCACAACTCCAGTATTTTCACCTCAGACACCATTCCCACCTCCCTCAGCTTTACCAAGACCGTGCCCCTGAGGAGCCTCAGCAGTGCCAGGGAAGGAGCAGAGGGCACCTTGGGGATTTAATAACTAAGGAAGGGAGAAGTACAACTACAACTGTTAAAATACAGCAGCACCTTATTCTGATTTGACTAAGCAGAACATCACCTCAGTTTTAACCATCTCACTGCTGGACAACTCATTTCATTTTTAACAGACAGATTGGCAGAAGCTGCTATTAATAAAGTAATTTGAAAATCTGGACCAGAGCTCTTTTCCCTAAATGAAATCAATGTCTATATCCAATAAAGTCATTGTAGAAAACAGTAAGAGCTTCAACTCACAGCACAGTTCTCCAAAGACACATTCCCAGGCTGAATCCCTGTGGAGTTAACACTGGACTGTGAATGTAGCACAAGGCACATTGATGTATTTTGGTAACTTTATTAAATGAGATATTAAATAGTTTAAGTTTCAACTACTAAAACAGCACTTTGAATGGTGAAAACACATAGTATATCGTCATACTTGAATGCTTCTTCTTTTTTAAAAACACATTTCCAGTCCTTATATATATTACAAAACAGCCTTATAGGAAGAGGGGACACCTTTTCTATAGTACTTAAGATATTTAATACAGAACTGAAAAGCCATCTAATAGAAACAAAGGCAAGTCTTCACAGCTGTATGATTTCAGCAGCCAAAGCTGGTTGATGGACTGAAACATTACTATACAACTGGGACAAAACATATACAATATCACGATACTAAGCAAAAACGCTTTACATCCAAAGGAATAAACAGGTTACAAAATGTGGATAATTTAGCAGGCAAAACTGTATTACAAGCAACATTTTTATTTGTCATCTTAAGCCATTTTTATCTAGTTAAAACATCTAAAACAAATATAAAAATGAGCCTTTTATTATCTTACTGATGTATGTTCTGTCTTTAAGTACTGGTTAAAGCCTGATGTTATACTCAAAGCACGTTGTTATGCAGCTAAAATGTCGAGTGAGAAACGTAAGCAAAGTGGTCCAGGTTTTACTTCAATGCTTATCTTGTATTCCTTCTTGTGCATTAGTCTTCTGTTATCCATAGGTTTGTCCAGGATGAAATAAAATGTGCCTTTCAATGTTGCCTAAAACTTCCACATTTAAGTCTTTGAGTTACTGTAAAACTCCACTTAACATTCCCAGGTTTGGTAGAAAGTACTTCTCTTATTCACAACACGTAGGAGTATCGGTGACAGTTACCCAGAGTACATTTGCCTTCAAATGTTTGTCTCAACATTTCACTTTTGTCTCTTCTAGTGCCAACATGTCTCTCTTTGCTCCCTCCCCCAGATCAGAGATAATTGTAGAGCTGGCACTAGAACACACTGAGGGTCTTTTGTGGTATCTTGCCATCAAAGAGTCCAAGACAGAAAGTTGTCAGCTGGGCTTGCAGCAGCCCAACCAACCTCTGTCCACGTCACAAACCAAGTGTGAGTCACACACCAAAACATCGTGGAACATCTGCAAAACTTGTCCATTCAGGGCAAGAACTCAAAACTCTTGCAAGAAACTTCCCAGAAACCAAAATGATTTTAGTTCACACCAGCATCAGAAGAGTCCAGCACAATGTGGAGCCACCGCCTCCATCTGTCTCCAGAGCCCTATGTTGTCCACACACCACCACCTCCATGTTCCTGCCACTTACTTGTGCCCCCAGATGATCAATGAGGTTTTTTTGGGGGGTAAGAATCACCCAAAGTCTATGCAAAGGAAAGCCCTATTTGTATTTAACAGGAACCTGACAAGCACAACAAGTGAGGGCAAAGAGAGTGATAATGGTATAGAATAAACCTGAAATTTATCTCTGGCCTACATTAAAAAACCCCAAACCAGAACAGAAACAAAAGCAGAATTAAGCTCTTTGTGTCCTAACCCATGTTTTCACTCAACTGAAGGGATGGGGAGGAGTGCATAACCCCACCTCTGTCAATAAAGTTGTTCCACCCTTCTGGCAGCTCCAGAAGTTGCTACAGCACTTTCTCTGTATGGATTTCCAATGGGCAACGGCTGTGCCGTGCTAAAGGGGGTTCTCTGACAGGGGGTTCTCTGGCAGGCCACCTGACCCTGGCCACCACCACCATTTTACCCCAAAAGACAGGAATTGAGTTGTGTTGGCCCGTCCCCCATTGCCGGCAATGGAGGAGACAGTAGCACCAGCAGGAAGGAGTTACAGAAATGTGCTTTGTGCTGGACTCCACAGCCAGGGATCAGCCTGTGAAGGAAAAGCATCTCCACTCCCAGACCATCAGCTGTTATTCCATCACATGGAACTGAAAATAAGAAATGGCAGCAGACTGGGGAAGGCCCAGTCGTGTTTAAGGCTGGATGCACAGTTCCCTGTGTCTCAGAGCAGTAGTAGTTACAAATATTGCACTCAGTTCTGTTTCAGGGAGCATTTTCAGCTCCTGTTCCATTCAGCACAGATGACCCGTGAAGGAAACTAAACTATTTCTGTTACAACGTTCCCACTAACAGAAAGAAATGGGTAAGCAGAAAAGTATTCCATAATTTGAGGAATCAACTCTAATCAAGAACTCAGCTGTTTTCAATTCACATATGTCAGACTGAACTTACAGACCTGCAGTCCTTCCTAAGCTTCCCAAAGCTTTGCAGCCACAAAAAGCAAGCGTAGGAGTTTAGACAGGAAACCTGTGGAGATGCTACTGTAAGGGGAGGACTTGTTTTCACTGAAAACAACTTGTTATCTCCTGTACTCAACATATGTAAGAAGATTCTAGGCAACATCACTGACAACAGGGAAAACATCGTGACCTATTTAAACAAAGCTGAAACACTAATATGGAACATGGTATTTAAGGGGAGCAACCAAACTATTCTTTTTAAATTTTTTTTTTTTTACAGTTGAGTTCTGTTAGGCCATTGATTCCTAAAAAAATAAAATGTTCTTTCTCTGATTTTAACAATCCTTTAGGCTTTTAGTGCAAAATCACATTGATTTCCCTTGGGAAGGCCCTGGATTTTTGCCTCTCACTGGGGGTGGTGCTCGTTGTAGGGGTGGTGGCTGCATCCCACCAGACACTGACTGATACATTCCTCTCACATCTATGGCTGGGTAGCTGGAAGGATTCATGATTAAATTTGGAGGCTTTGGCATCATGAAGTGGCCCATGGATGCTTGCTGGTAGGACATCTGCTGCTGCTGCTGCTGGTTGTACTGGTGCTGGAGCCGCCTGTTCATCAGGATCCTCTGGACACAGCCGATCAACTGTGGAGGGAAAGCAGAGCTGCCTGAGTGCACCACCCGTCCCCTGCTCCCAGGATCAGGTTCAGAGCTCAAATCAATTTGTTAGGGACAGCATGGCTGAGGGAAAAAGCCCCATTGTTATCACCATCCCTAATGTGATGGCATTCAGCAGCCCATTACTGGAGAAACCATTTAGTAACAGCATTTAGGGCTCAGTTCTCCTGAAGACTTGGCTATTGTGTTGCAGGCAGCATTTAGGTGAGTTGCCATGGCAACGTGTACTCTACTGTGAAATTATTCCCAGGTATAAGTTACATCATCATTTGTCAGGTACCATTCATCTTCCCTTTGAAAGTCCCGCCTGTGCACTGTCAGTGTTTGTTTGCCTGAGAGAAAAACTCTTCCCTCTGACATCATCTGGGCAACCTTCAGATCCTGCAAAGCAATTCTAAGCTAAAACAACATTACCAACACTCTCTAAGATGTGTTTCCTAAGTGGCTGGCTGAGCTCTGGGAATCAGATTTCTCTTTATGCCTCATGACCTCGCAGCAAAGCCCTTCAGCTCAAAACCTGGTGAGTGCCTTTTTCATGAACCTCTCCCTCACTGAGGCCAAGCAATGAACTCCAGCACACTGCTGACCACTCTGTGAGGAATATTTATGTGCCTAAACATACACTTGTAGCTCAGGAATGAACACACACAAGATCCTCATTCAAGCTCTGACAGTAGGTAAATAAATGTAGGATGTTTTACCATCTGCTGTTTCCCGAGCACGTCGTTGTAAATGGCTTCTCGGCGCTTCACGTCCAGCTCCTGGCTCGCCTGTCTGTTCAGGGCCAGGGCCTGCACCTGGCTCTCCGTCAGGGTTAAGTTTTCTTTCCACTGGAAAGCAAAAAAAACCTTCTTGGCACCGGTGGTTTGAACAAAAAACTGACAGTAACTGAGGCCCTGTGTCACGCTCACAGCTACACCAAGAGTTAAACCAGCCCAACTTCCAGTGAGTGCAGAACTGCTTCACCAGAACCACAACCAGCAGTTATTAGTTCTTCTAACTGGCAATTAGCAGTCCACAAAATACAATAACTACCTGGCTGTAACTGCTGTTCTGACTTCTAGAAAAACCAGCATTTTCAGAGCATAGCAAATATTTATGGATCTAAAGTGCCACTCCTGTAAGGCTCTGTGCCAGCTGCACACCACCAAGGGTTACTGCTGGGATAAAGGTCACTCCCAACTGGAAATGATGCTCATTAATAATGTCATTCATTAGCTGAATGACCATTTGCAGTAGCATAATCTTTGTTTGATAATGTTTAATGTTTTCCACTCCTGATCTAAGCCCAGGGTCATCCACTGCACTCACTATGGCTGAAATGATGTCTTCCAGGGGCTGGATCCTTGCTGCAGCCACACTGTTGGTTGCTTCCACTACCTTCTCTCTTCCTTGATTAATGAGGTCCTGAGAAAACACCACAACACGAATTATAAGCACAGAAACAACAAATACATTTCTTCCCCAGCCTTCTTTATCTTCCTCTTGTACAAACCTAGACTTCAATTACCTCTCTGCTCTCAATTTGCACAAGTCAATGAGTCTAAGCTGCCACCTATTTGAATTTTAGCACAGAGCAGTTGAACAACGTGTATAAACCTTGCAATTTGTAGACAGCATTTGTAAAAACCTATTTTTGTACCCACAGGTTTTCAGACCAGCATGAGAATGGTAAAAACCCAGGTAAATTTTTGTACCATACAGACTTGAAGATGTTACAATTTCAAAAGTGGTAACTAAAGTCTGCAAAGAATGCAGGTGATGCTGCAAAATCCTGACAATCTGCCCAGGTATAGGTTTAAATACATGCAAGTTAAATTTCAGTAAAGCTACATGCAACCCCCCCACCCCTAAACATCCAAAAATATAAAAATATTTTGGACTGACATTATCCACAGTTTGTGAGAGAAAACCCCTGCAGCAACACAGGCATGCAGTGCTCCTTACCTCCAGCTGTTGGTTACTCATTGCTGACAGAGCACCCAAATTGTAAGGAATATATGTCTGAGAGCTGAAATTTGTGGGCATTGTGGTGGTCCCTGTGGGCATGTTGA
>VZSJ01002063.1:19146-59937 GCA_013398405.1 Pheucticus melanocephalus | reverse complement strand
AACGCATGGTCATGCCCTGGAAAACACAGAGGGCACTGGTCACTGATAATTCTGCAATAACCACACTGATAATTCTGCACTGGTAATTCTGCAATAACCACACTGATAATTCTGCACTGGTCACTGATTATTCTGCAATAACCACACTGATAATTCTGCACTGGTCACTGATTATTCTGCAATAACCACACTGATAATTCTGCACTGATAATTCTGCAATAACCACACTGATAATTCTGCACTGGTCACTGATAATTCTGCAATAACCACCCAGCCAGAGCAGCCCTAGGGACAGCCACAGGCCCCCCTGAACACTGAGCATGGAGGTTTCCAAAGCTCAGCCCAGAACCCCATTTCAGTCACAGAGGAACCCAAGCTCCAGCCTTCAATAATCTCTGGGTTTAGCTTGTAAATATTTGATATATAAATGACCACTGCTTATTAGTACAGCTTAAGTTGGTTAAGATAATTTTTTATATTGAAAACCCACTACATAATGTAGAGTTTGATCAGCCTGAAATGAAATTCTGAAAAAGTAAAATACACAATTTATTCAGGAATGTAAAGCTCATTGCCCATTTGGATTTCTCATCAGGCAACTTCAGATTTTACTCTTTATCTCCCTATTTCTTTTCCCTCTCCAAACCTTTTCATCAGTTCACTCAAGGTGCTCAGTGCCAGTTTATACACCCACTTTTTGTACTTTTAGTGGAAGGCTTTTGAGGGTTCCTGGCCCACTGAAATTCAAAAGGTAATTTGGGGTAACACCAACAAATCTGATAGAGAATTTCAACCTCGGTGGCATCTCATAAACTGCCCTCATGGCCCTGCCAAGGTAAAGGCACAGCTTTAGTTTTAGGAACACAAAGAGCTTTGGTGCACCCCACACACCCAGTTAGTGAGGATAAATCCCCATCAACTGTATCTGATACAGTAAAAGGGCACAGGGCAACAAAATGGGAACAGGGTTCCAACTTACTTTACTGTATTTCACAGATTTCTGTTGTATTATCAAGCACTGGTTTTATGTTATTGTGTGCATTAGCTCAGAAAGGTGACACTGTCACACAGAGCCCCTGACAGGGACACCCTCACATGGGAAAAGAGGGATTACACAGGACATCAGCTGAGTTTTAACATCAATTAGAAAAAAACCACAGGTGTAAAAGGAACTTGTAATGAAAGTAGCAAAGCAAACACACAGAAAGAACCAGCACTGAAGGAGCACAAAAGACACAGAATCTTCTTTTCTCCTATGTCAATATTTCCTTTACATATTTATTTCTTGGTCTATAACAATATTTAATTATCCAAAGACAAACTGAAAAGGTTATTGGGACTCTAAACCTGGAAAGGTTATTTTCATGTACATAAACCAGATTAAACAGCTTTACCTTCTTTTCTGCTTCATATTCTGCCCAGGCTGCCTTCCTCTCTTCTTCAGTGAGCTCCTCCTCCTCTTTATGGTCCAGGAGTGAATCGTGCTCGTGGTACCCCACGATGTACTCCTTGTTGATCTGCAGCAGCTCGGCCAGGATGGTGTCCTGCTCAAATCAGGGGATGAAGGAAGAGTCACTCAGCAGCTCTGCCCTGTGCCCACTCCTGCTCCCTCCCCATTGCACACACAGCTATCAGCACTCCACAGCACAATAAAACTGGAAAATCGTTGAAAAGTACAATTTTCCTCAGAGGGAGAGCAATGGATTAACAATCTGTTACAGAGATGACAGTGCAGTCACTTAATAAACCACAGGAATGCACTCAGATTCCACAACAAGAAATGCACCTAAAAAGAATGGAATGTTCTCAGTGGCTTTTCCTTTGCTATGGCTGGACAACAGACAGGACCCATCAATACATCTGCATTTACTATACAGAAACATCTGCATTTATTATACAGAAACAGCAGCTCTACAGCTTTCAAACACTGAGCACTACTTTGGGTCCAACATCTCCAGAGTTTTTAGTCAAACCTTTTTGTCTGACAGGCAAGGTGATGCTGCAGAAGATGAAGAGAAAGATCCCTACAGAATTATGAAGAACTGCTCCTGCTGCACCTCAGGAGCTCCTTTCCTGAGGTCATTCTTGAACAGGGCTTTTTATGTTACTTGAGTGGCTGATGAGCTTCATTAATTAAGGAAGCTCCAACACACCTCAGCATTCAGGCTAAAATTCCTAATATGAAACCATCACTGAACCACTCCTGAGAGGAATTACAGTCCAGGAGGAATCTGAGCCCCTCCAGGTCCTGCCCTCACTGTGCCAGGTTTGCACAAGCAGGAATCCAGCCCATCCCACCCTGGCATTTCATAATCTCAACAATGACTGAAAAAAGCACCCACAAACAAACAGATTTCTGCAGCCACTCTGGGAACTGAGTGTGGAAGTCCTGACCAGAGGTTCTGTCACAGCAGCTCCACAAAGCTGTTTGTTTCTGTGTGTTGAAAAGTTAATTACATTTACCAATTATCAATGAGCTGCTCTTTGTCCCACCCCTCTGTTTGGGGTGAATTTCCTCATCACCAGCTCCTCCCAGAACATCCAGGGTGGGGCTTGCACCCTGCAGGGAGCAGAGCATGGGGGGCTCTGGGGTGATGGTGCTGTCACCCCAGGGATGGGGGGACACCAAGCCCACAGGGGGTGGCTGAGGAGGCTCCTGGAGGTGCAGGAACAGCCCTGGGGACAGCAGGGCTGCAAACAACCCTGGAATTTAACCCAGCCTGCACAGCCCTCAAACGTGCTTTCATTCACATCCAACTGGGGCTTTGCTTTGCTTTGCCTAAACTTTGTTTTGTGTTGACTTTAATGATGGGAGCTTTGAAAACAGGGATGCATTTAGTTCAATCTTAAAATAACAAAATAATAAATCCACATAAAAAAACATCAGAATAATGATTTCTTTATATTTGTTTAGCTTGTTGATAGAATAATGATTCTCAATTGGTTTGTAAGCTTTAGGATGAAACCCTGGTGATGAATGAAAATATGAAGAGAGGCTGAAAAAGGGGTTTCAATTTTAAAAAAGACATTTGTCTTTTTAAAATCCTGATGGAAATTAAATGCTACAGAGAGATCAGCATGTTAGAAAGGAAATCTTCCATGAAGGAATGCAAGTTATGTTATAATTCACAGGTTTTTCTCAAGCAGCTGAATATTTAATACTAAAGCTAAAAATAAAAACTAAAGAATTAAATAAGAAGCAAATTCTTCTAATCCTGAGATCAAAATTCACAAAGCCAAGTGCCTTCAAGTCTAATCCCTGAATGAGGAATAGGGAATGAGCCCAGGGCTCATTCTGCAACAGCAGGGCCAGTTCTGAGGGACAGCCAGTGCCCCAACACTGCCTTTGTCCAGCTCATGGACTGCACTGAACTATCCTGGAAATAATAATTATATTCCTATATAATTATAGAAATATATCCTTATTTCTATACTTCAGTACAGCAAAGGTGACCAAGTGATCATTCAGCCTCGAGACACCTTTTTTGGACTGAAATTCCAAAGCAGCCCTTTCCAGCTGGGCAGGGAGAGGGGATGAATGAAATCAAACAATGGAAGTTAAGAGTAAATAATGGATGTGAACCACACTGGTATTATAAATATTCTGCTAACCCCAAGTATCCAGAAGCTGTTTCTGAGGGCACAGCCCTGGAGCTCGAACACCACAGGCATTTCTTCCTTGACAATCTCCACACCTCAACTGCTGCTCCAATTAAAGCTGGCCATGAAATTTGAATAATCTTCCAGGAAAACAACAGACTGCACATCTGCACTGCCATTTTTGTAGAAAATAAAAGCATTCAATACCTTCTCCCCCCTTAACAGCACTTTCCAAGAAAACTGCTCTTGGACTCAAAGCTGGATGTTGTAAAGCCAAAATTCTCAAGGATCTAGTTTAAAAACAAGCAGGATTTGTTTCTCCACTTGCTGACTTTTAAAACAATATAAATTCTCCCATCCCATTTAAAACACAATAATTTAATATTTGTCTTTTTCTTCCATCCAGGAAGTTCAAAAGGAGTCGGAAGCACCCCAACACTCAGCTCTGCATGATTCCTCCTCATCCCACAGGAATCCTGGCTCAAGGATTCCTGCACACCCTTCCCACTGTGGGAGGCCCTGGAGCCAGGCAGGTTTCTGAGAACAAAACCAATTTCCCCCATAGGTTTTTCCACATTTGTGCTCAGATGGTTGGAGAGAAGATGGAACACATTTCCCCTGATTCCTGTTCACATTTCCCTCCAGAAAGGGGCAGTTCTGAAAGTTGCATTTTCAAACCTCCTTGTCCCCATGTTCTGAGGACTCTGCTCTCCCCTTGCACTCTAAAATAATGTAAAAGCACAAAAAGTGTTATTTTTACACTGCCCTCATGTTACAGGATCTTAAAGAAAATTCTTATCTCTAAATGCTGTGTAATTACTTGGTGTTACAATAAAATGTGTTCCTACCAACACATTTTTAATCAACCTAAAAAAATGCTGTCTGTTGTTAAATTAATTGTTAAGGAGATTAATAACCAAGCTGAATGATGCAGCTTTGCTAAAATCACACTGAAATAAGGAATAGTTAACAGAGTTCATGGCTGAGGAACCTTGCACAGATGAATTTACTTGATTATTTACAGCCTTTTCAGCCATCAAACAAAAAGGAATTAGAAATTTGCACACAGCATGTGCTGAGATGCACACCTTCAAAAGGACAAAATATCATCTGCTAAAACCATGAGACAACACAAAAATAAGTCCAGTCCCCAGATTTGCTCTATTTACAGGCAGGAAATGGTTAAAAGCTCATATTCAACTTGACTTGCACAAACCGTACACTGATGATGGCATTAATATGGAACTTAATACTGAGTGATGGAGCAAGTTTTGAGTTTATAAACACATTCATTAACTAATTTATTTTGTAATAAAAAACCAGAAACCTTCAAAATATAATTATTGCATTGGATTGATCAATGTTTCAAGTTAGCAGATTCAGTTGATTCACAAGTTTTGGAGTTTTTTTGCATTTTTTAAAATAAGAAGCAGCATCAGCCAATGGTGCTGCATTGGCTCTGTGGAGGTACAAACGCACAAAGCATTAATTAACTAAGAATGCAAAAAAAGATAAAATACTATTAATTATATAATATGATGCCCAGATACTGCAGAGTGACCAAACCACAGAAATTTAACCAGCTCATGGACTACTGGCCACTCCCTGATGTGTTCCAAATGGCAAGAAGCAGAGAATTCCACATCAGCTAAAGGATGAATTAGCCTTTAGCAGCCCACAAACACAGAGACTATCAATGAAATATAAACCCACAGCCTAATCTTAAATACAAACTGATTTGGAGAAAAAGAATAAAATAATGGAACCAGTTATTCCTTCCCCTAAAGTTTATTCTTACCTAAGTGCAACTCTTATGTCTACCTTATCTCTACTAAAGGAAGTTAAAGAGGGAACTAAAACCCAAAAAGTCCTGGCAAAGGGAAACATGGATTAAGATGACTCTTACCTCCAGTGCCACCTCTCACAAACTCAGGTTGTGCTGGGGATCACCAGCACCCATTTAGATGCTAATTTGAATTTTCCAGTTTCATGCAGTAAAACTTCTATTCATTCAAAATGTGGGGAAAAGTGTCTTTGTTTGTTCTGACTTAAAAGTTGGGTCTTTTAATGAGTATCTTTCTCTCACAGTGTCAATTACACTGAGGGGAAACTCCTCACCCAGCTCATTAAGGATTTTTTTTATTAATTATCGATTTTATTGTGTTTCCTGCTCTCCATCTCCACTCCAAGCAGCCAGCACTGCTCTACACCACAAACCTGCAACACATTTCAACAGACCCAGGTTGTTTTTACAGCACAAAATTCCGGCTGATGGCCACCACTCACTTTTGGCAGCATGGGGGTGTCCCTCTTCTTCTTCTTCTCCGAGTTGGGGTCATCCAGCAGGTCTGGCTCGAAGGTGTAGAGCTCGGTGAGCTCGTTCATGGTGAAGTGTCTCTCCACCTGCTGCTGGTCCACCACCCTGAAGGACAGCGACTGCTTCGTCACCTGCCGGTCGTAGATCTTGTCCTCCATGGTTCCCTGGACACACAACACCCACTGCTCACCCACAGCAATACTCACAGGTGGAAAAAAGCCCAAATAACCACCCAGCAGCTCTCTCTGCCTTGTTTCCCTGTGGTTCTGCCACTTTGAAGCCGTTTGCTGGGCAGTAAAAGGAGAAAAAAACCCCTTTTTTGTGCATGGGACAGATGTCATCTAGCTGGTGACTAGAGAAAGAAAATTGGTCTTTTAGTGGTGTTTTTAAGAGATCTAGTTTGGCTTCATTTCCCCAAAATGGGATTTTGACCAAAAAATGGCAATTTTCACAGCATGTACCTTATTTTGCTGCTTTGAGCAGCCTGTGAAAAGGAAAACAGATACCATATCACTGTGGTGGAGGGGAGAGGTGAAGGGAGGCAGTCAAGCCTAATTCACCACAGCTGTGTACAAAAAAAAAACCTAGATCTTTGATGAAGAAAAGGAAAATCACTTATTTTTTGAAAAAAAAGATGACTGAGAAGGATGAGAACAGCACAGCTTGTTCTGAACAGCATAATTTAAAAAGGATATCAACAGTTCAAAAGTGCACAGAGAAAACTACAAAAATAAACTGAAGCCTGAAGAAAAACCCCATTTGTGACAGTAACATGTCCCAGACAAGGATCTGCTTCAGCTGGGATGGAAAGAGTGACTGGATCAAGGGTGAAGTGCTCCTGGGAAAGGGCTCCAGGCTCCTGTGTCACACCTGAGGAAGCAGAGGCTGAAGAGGCTCTTCCCAACAGAAACAATGGCCTTACTTAAAGCACAGATCAGTGTCCACACGAGTTATTACCCATCTTTAACATCTGCAGGGTGTGATAGGAGTTTTCAAGTGAGACTGGATGCAGTTTTGTAAAAATTCACTTGTATCCATATGGTTTCACTGCACTTGGACCATCAGGGTGTGCAGAAGGAGCTGCCCTGAGCAGGGCTATTCCCTAACAGCAGCACCACCATCCTCTCCAGTCAGAGCTTTTAGAGGTGTGCAAATTAAAAAGGCTGAGACTCCTGTTCTGAGTCAGGTCTGGACATGTGAATCACTGCTGGAATTCCAGAATTTGGGTTAATGAAGTGTCAGACAAGGGGGACCTCACAGTATGGAATGCAGGGAGCTCCTGATGCAGGGAATGATTGCCATTTGACTCTATGATTTAGGATGCTGAACAATTGCTCTGTTAAAACTATATTACATTATACTACACTATATTAAAGAGATACTAAAAGAATACTACTGAAAACCCCATGACTGTCTCTGACAGACACAACAGCTTGGACCTAATAGGCCAATTAATAGAAACAACCATCACTAGAATTGAATTAAGAACTCCCTTCAGGTAAATAATTTTCCTAACACATTCCACATGTGCAAAACAGGGGCAGAGAACAGAGATAAGAATTGTTTTCTCTTTCTCTGAGGTTCCTCACTGTGATCCTCAGGAAATATCCTTAGGAAGTTATGCCTGCTGCTTTCTTTGGAGAGAGATGTGGCTACATCACAGGAAATAATGTCATTTATTTTACCACTCTTTCCTTCATGAGCTGCCTCAGTGGCCAAACCCTGCTGCAGATCAGAGCTGGAATATGACTGGATCAACTTGGGTCACTACAGACCCCAACACAGCCCAGACAGGCACAGAACCCACAGTCCCAGCTCCCAAATGTGACTGCAGGATCAAAGAGCTCAGAAAGTGCAGCAGGAAAGTACCTGAGCCAAAAACCTGTACACAAACACAGGCTTGTTCTGCCCGAAGCGATACACCCTGAAGATGCTCTGGATGTCATAGGAGGGGTTCCAGGAGGCATCAAAGATGATGACTCTGTTTGCAGCCACCAGGTTTATTCCCAGGGACCCTGCTTTGGTGGATATGATAAACAAGCGGCCTCTGGAACAGAGAAGAGTTGCAAAATTTGAGTATTTTGGAAAATAACTGTTGTTCATATACTGAAATAACTCTAAAACGTCATTAAAATAATGTATTAAGCATAAAACAGATGCAGATTTTACAAGAACAACACTTTAAGCAAAACATGCACTCCCAAAAATACACATCAAGGCCTTTTGCAAATGAGCTGTTAAGAAAAACTGGTGGGGAAGAAAAAACTTTGGAGTTTGCATTTTCAAGCTCTAATGAAATTAGTTATATCAAATTAAACCCTAATTTTAAACAGGCAGATTCCACGCCATAGAAACTCTTTCCTGGCCTGCAAACTTTCAGGGTAACTCTCCAATGACACTCTCTTTGATATATCTGGGTTTTTTGAGATTCAGAAAAATCTCACTCTGGTTCACCTTGGAACCAGTTCGTGACAGACACCTGACAGAATAAACTATTTAAAAGTATTAACACTGGATTAGCTCACTTCTTAATTTAACTTTCTTCCCCCTGCACATTATAAATGACTGCACCATGATTACATACTTTTCTTTTTAAACAAATCTAGGAAGGTGAAGCTCCTTAACTTCATTCAAATACAAGTCTGTACCTCTCCATCTAAATCAGACTTGAAAGTCCCATTTTGGAGGAGCAGTGGAGGGCTGGGAGCCAATTCTGGAGGCACCTGAAAGAATTAATTTGCTCCTGAGTGGCCCAGGGACTGCACAGCCTTCCTAGGTCCTTGTATCTTTTAAGTGCTTGCAATAAAAACACTGTCTCTGATTTAAATTGGTTGCAATCTAAAGGACAATGAAAATAGCAAGGAAACACTGCTGAGCACAATGGGGTTAATCTGAAGACAGTGACACATTCCTGCAGGTTTTCTATGTGAGCTCTGATCACCATTTGCCTGCTCCTGAGGTCACTGAGCTGATAAAAGTAATAATAACTAGGGAACAAAAGAAAGAAAAAGGGGAAAATAAAGCATATATATCTCAGGGGAGATCTCACCTCACATTAGTTTCATCATTAAACTCCTCAGCCCACTTCTTTCTGGACTGAGCTGTGGTTGAGCCATCCAAGCGATAATAATCAATATTTCTGAACCATTTTCCTTCACCTGCAAAAGCAACAGCCAAGTTATGAAACTGCTGATGGTGTAAATAACCAGACTGGTAACCAACTGGAATTTAAAGACAGAAATTTATAATAAAAAAAATAGTTCTAAGGTTAAATTTAAATTTAATTATTTGAAAATACCTGAGCTTTTTTTTGGTGGGGGGAAGTCCTCTTATTTTTCACACTTTCTAGCTGTATTTATAAATTTGCAGAGCTATGACTTAACTTGGAGCCAAAGTTAATTTTAGAAGTCCCAAAGATGCTGTTACATCTCATCTTTAGGTGCTGTAACTGCACTTTTCCAATGGATCCAGGCAGGTTCACATTACAGCACCAGTGTCAGTCTCCCACTCAACCAGCACTGAGAAGTCAATGTTACAAAGGAGATTTCAAAGGTCAAACTCATTTTGGAACTGAAATCCAGCAAAATCTTTGGGTTTAATTACCCTGTGAGTTACAGCAGCTTCTTGTCAGATTGGGGAAAAAATAACTACAGCTGATGGAGGATTTTCTTCTCTCAGTAACCTTCCATCTTCTCTGGCCATCAAGGTATTTGTACACAATATTAATATCCCTGAGCCATCAATTATAAAGAAAACAATGGTTTTGAGAGCAGCACTGCTCAATTCAATCCATTGTGAGAGGCAGATTGGTGAGTTCTGCCAGGAAAGGTGACCCTTGCCATGATTTAATTTTGCTGGCCAGAGCTACCACACGTGGAAACCCCCAACCTCTTTAAAATCTCAGAATAAAGGCACAACTCCTCAAAAGGACACCTTGTAATGTCTGAGATGAGAAAATTCAGAACAGGAAGCAGCAGTCAGGAACAACAAATCTGTGAGAGACACATCCTGGAGATCTGCAGTCACCATCACTGAGCCACTTTTCCCTTATCTCAAGTGCAAACTCAGGGAAGAGTTGGTGACAGACTGGGAAGGAAAGGCAGACTTGAAGGAATTCTTCAATCCACATGTCCTGGGAATGAAACTCTGGGCAAGGAGGAACAGCACCCTCAAGAGCTCTGGGAACATCTTAGTGAGGCATTCCATGCCATTTGAGTATCACTAGGATAATAACTGATTCAATACTTGCTCCCTATGAAAACCTTAAGCCAACCTGCAGCTGTGCATATAAAGCCTAAATTCACATTTTCCACCTTTTACACACTGCTTTAAAGCAGCCTCATTTCCCTTCACTCTCTCTCTCCCAGGAGGAAGGATCAGGATTTGCCACACACCAGAATTTAACATCATTTTGTACAGAATTTAACAAAATGCCTTCTCTCAGATGTGAACATGAAATGTGCTTAGCCTGGATGACAGAGAGTGAAATCAGAGAGTTCCCAATGGGAGCCCAATAACCCTGGCAGCCTCAGGGGCAGCCCAGAGCATGCAACCTCCTCATGGAAACACTGATTTCAAACCACTCCATGGGCACTGAACAGACTTGGGAAAGAGCTCTGAGCACTGCAGCTGCTGGAGGAGACACTCACCTTTATAGATAGGAGGCTGATCTCTATCAGATTTCTCCCTGTTAGCCAGCTCCAGGAAATCTTCTATCAAATCCAGAGATATCAGGGACTGGCTGAACACTAGGCTGAAGAAAGAAACAGGGGAACACAGAATTTATCTCTGGAGTTGTTTAAATTATTGCATTGCTTCATTTTTGTTCCCCCCTCCCTCTGATACAACCTTTGAGGCAAACAGAGCAAGATTTCATTGGGGCACGTGCAGATGTGGGAAGATCCCTGACAAAAATGAGTGTACCATGCTTGGCTGCTTCAGAAAACAGCAGAGTGAAGAGTGGATGGATGGGGAACAGTCAGACTATATATATATTTTAAAAAAATCACTATATATATCTATTTATATATTATATATTTTTATATATAATATATATTATATATTACTATATATAATATGATATATATAATATATATTACTAGATAATATAGATATTTTTAGAAATTTTAATATACATTTATATATTTTTAAATATATGTATGTATATATGGCTATAATATAATATATTCCTGCAGTCTTCAATGACATGTCCAGAACTTACACTTTGTCTCCCAGCTCCTCTGCCATTCGGAGAATTTCAAAGAGCAGCACCATTTTCCCAGAATGTTCCAACACCTCAGCATCTGCATCAGTGACAAAATCTTTGTACCAGTCTGGAGCTGGGCTACCAGGATTGGAAGAGGATGTAGCTTTGCCTATAAAAAAAAACCAAACAAAAAAAGAAATAAACATGAGAACATGGTCTTCATCTAAATGCTCTGAATTGTTCCCTCATTATCAGACTTAAGTGACATGAAAAAGAGTTAAAGAGACAAAGAAAAACAGCATTTGCACTATCAGCAATTACAAGAGTTAAATATTTAAGGGATGCAGCGACAGAAACTCAGCCTGCCTACAGTGTAATTCCTTTAACACATTTAATCTCTGTGTGTAAATGTTTTACATACAACACCCTCCACCCCTGACACATTTACAAGATGTTGCCATTGGGATGGGGGCAGAAAAAAAAACATTTCTCACCTGAACTCTCCCAAAAATTTTAAATTACTTAGGGAAACAGATTAGACCCACATGAAATAACATAAAATTATCTCTGTGATACCAGATACAAGACAAGAGCTAGAGCATTACAGGAAAAAAACCCAAAAATTAAGTGTGCAGCTGTAAGAAGTTTGAATAACAACTTTAAAGAGGTCTTGTGCTTCTGCTGCACTGGATCTGCTTGCTCAGCATCCAATTCAAATTCCAGATGCAACAAATTATGACAGATATATTTCCTAATCTTTCCATTAATCTTCCAGGTTATATAATTTTGTACTTCTAAATTTAAAAATTTCACTGTGCAGCTTCCCTGCCTCAAAACCCCCCAGTTCTAAGCTGATGCCCCTTGTTTTTCCAGGATAAATACATAATTAGAAGTAGCAGGAGCTGTAACTGAATTAAGGAATTTGCTGTTTTGTCACACAGCAGAATTCCTGACGGCCCTCTCAAATTGCCTTTTGCAAAACAAAGCTGCCTCCCATTTTCACCACTCTGTGTTATCCTCACCTTCATCTGACTTTGTTGATGCTGGGTTGTTTGTAAGATCTTCTACATTTCCTTCCCCACCTCCACGAGATCTTGAATTCCAGACTTTAATGACTTCAACATCATTATCACTGCCACTTCCACTTGAGCTACACTCTTTTGTCACCTTTTTCCCCTTGGATTTTTTTTTCCTAAAAAGCAACATTAAACACCCCATTATTTTTTTTAAATCCTGAAAGAAAACACATTCTAACAGACACATAAAATACAAAATGAACATTCACTTTATAGAAATCAGTTCTATAAGGGAAAGAACACCAACAAACTAAATAAAAGGTCAATTACTTTGTATAATCATCAGAACTTAAGCTCATGGAAGTTTCATCAGAATCTGAGGCTATGAAGTCATCCATGCTGTCTTCATCAAAATAGCCCTCAAAAGAGAAAAAACAGAAATTATTAACCATGTTCACCCAGAAGCTTTTATTAAACCTTTAGCCATCTGCTCACTCTTCATTTAAACAATGGTAAGTTCTACAAAGGCCTGGCCTTGCAAAATGTTTTAAGAATGACAACATACCCAGCAAGAAAAATATGACAAAACCAGCAGCAAAATGACCCCACAGCAACAAAGATTTCCATTAATTTGACGAAACTTTACCTAGAGTTTGGCAGAGCTTATTTGGAAAGTTCTCAAGTGAGAGTATTTTGATATATCTAATTTACCTTATTTTCTTTGCTAATATAGTCCAGCTGCAAACACCAAGGGTGAGTCCAGATTCTGCTCAACATCTGGAAATCCTGGAATAGTTTAGCTCCAGCTTTGCCTCTTCCACCTTCATTGCCACCACCTACACCTGACAATAAAGTTCAGGTGTTAGAGTGAGCCCTGAAGTGAGTTTGCCACACTCTGCTCCCCTTTGAAGAGCCCAGCAGAGCACATCTGAGTGTTCTCTCCAGCTGCACATCATACTGCAACATCTCTTGTAAAAAGGCTCAAATTACTCACTCACAGCCATTTTTTCTCCTAGTTAAAGTTGTCAAAATTAGATTTTCTCCTTTTTCTTGATAATGAGAAACATGATTATATTTTTTACATAAAAGCACACTGCTCCCCAGTACAGGAATGCACACAAACCCTCTTAAAAAGACAGATTTGTCTATTTAGGTTTTGTAAAAGCAGCCCAAGGTGGAAAACACAAAATAACATTCACATTTAGGTCTCAATGAATCTAACTAATCTGAGCTACCTTTAATGACCTGTAATGCTGCAGTATTTTACTACAAAAAACCTTTTTTTTTTGTTGTCCAAGCACTTTAGTGCGTGGGACAATGTTCAGAAAGTTATTTTCACTCAGCAACTGTGCTGGGTGAAATTATTAAATTACTATTAAATGCCATTAGAGCTGCAGGCACATACCTGTCAGATGATCCAGGTAATACTGGTAGAGCTTGCACTGGATGGGGGTCATCCTCACCTCCAGCACGTACTCGTACTTGGGCGGCAGGAACTTGGTTAAGGCTGTGTAATCCTTCCTCTGCAATTTCACAGACACTGCTTCAGTCACAGAAACATGGCAGTGACTCCTGAGAGCTTCAGGAGCACTTGGGGCATCCCAAAGGACAAAGCCCTGTGGGATCAGGGGTGCTGATCCTGGTGCTTTCAGCTCCAGAGGGGGAAAATCAGCCCAGAAATACAATTTATTAAGGCCCTGCAGCAGGAAGCCACCTGCCCCACTCAGGAGCTTCTTAGGCCAAAGCCCAAGCCCAGTCCCAAGTCCTTGCAAAGTTCTCTGCAACTCCAGGAGCTGCTCTGGAAACGACTTTTGGGGTTTTTTTTAAGAATACTAAAACCAGATTTTACTTCTGTTTTGGGTTTTTTTGACTCTGACATTACTCTGTCTCCCAATGAGCACAAGAGAGAGCTGCTCTCTATGGACAGTATCTGCTCTGCACAGGGCTGGAGAAATCCATGTGGGCTCCATCCAAAGCTTTTTTTATCTAAGGTCTAAAAAGTAACAAATTCTTCACCCTTTTGAACCTGAATAATTTTCCTTCTCTCTTGTTTTCAGTTGTTCTGATTCTTGTAGATCAGAAAAAATACACGTTCAGAAATAACTGACACAACTGACAAACTATTTCTGAATAATTTTCCTTCTCTCTTGTTTTCCATTGTTCTGATTCTTGCAGATGAGAAAAAATACATGTTCAGCAATAACTGACAAATTAGGACTAGCAACTTTCTGTGCAGACCTTAGGGCAGTTCTTAAATGTGCATATGGAATTAAAATGAAATATTTCAGAGCAAAAATATGTTCTTGTCTCCCAGCAGTAAATAGCTGTACCCTTTAATACTTGTATTTTAGAATACATTGACATTTGGAGAAAAATTATGAAGTTTTCAAGTCATAAATAATGCAGGGATCTAACAATCCTGCAAAATATTGTGAAATATTTTTTCCTGCAAATATCCTGCAAAATAGTGAAAATATTTAGGTTAAAAGATTTATGGAGCTCTCAAATCAGAAGTTTACAGGACTTGGGTGATTTCAGAGCGAGACAAAAGAACTCCTCTCCCTCTTTGGAGTGAAATGATGAGTTAGGGACAAAGTGTTGTCACCTGAACACAGCCAGCCAACATCTCATAGAGGATGTGAGCACGTTTCTTCATCACCCTGACATCCACGGGGGTGGAGTCTGCACACTGCCCGTTCTGGATGGGATTGATGAACCGGTTCCGGAACTCCTTAATGGAGCCAAGCAAGTTCTCCTTGATGAAGTTAACCATGCAGTGATCTAGGAGAAACAGGGCACACTTGAGTGGTTCCAAATGGAAAACACAGTGTTGGGATTCATGCAAACAGAAAAGAAATGTGCCACAGCTAAATACAGGTCTCAATGAATTTTAGAAACATAGCAGGCAGCAGCACTGCTTCAAATCCTTTTCTTCCAATCAAACTAAATATATCTGCCACAGACATATTTTATGAAAAATCCTTTCCTTAGGATTTTTTCTCCTGAGATGCTGAGAGCCCTCAGGAACAAAATGTAACCAATGGTTATCTGCTGCTGTGGAATGCAACAGGTGCATCTGGGATTGGTCTTGTGTGATTGTTTCCAATTAATGGCCAATCACAGTCTGGCTGTCTCTGACTCTCTGGTCAGTCACAAGATTTTATTATCATTCCATTTCCTTTCTATTCCTTGCTAGTCTTCTGATGAAATCCTTTCTTCTATTCTTTTAGTATAGTTTTAATGTATCATTTTCTTTTAATATAATATATATCATAAAATAATAAATCAGCCTTCTGGAACATGGAGTCAAGATCTCCATGTTCCAGAGTTCTCATCTCTTCCCACATCCTGGGACCCCTGCAAACACCACCACATATATCTTCTATGGCTGATAGGCAGAAGTGCACTGAAGGAAATAAAAGACAACTACTCACATTCTATAAGATTATTCTGCAGTGGTGTTCCTGTCAGAATTATTCTTCTCCTAGATTTAATAGAATTCATTGCCTTGGAGACAGCAGATGCTTCATTTTTCAGTATGTGTCCCTCATCACACACCACAAAGTCAGGACCTGGAAAGAAACAATATTAAATCTCTCCACAATATTTCATGGCCACAAAGAACCTGACAGCCTAAAGTATCCAAAATTTGTTCTACACTAGTGTTACTTTGGGATTTTTTTAAACTTTTTTTGTGTGTTTTATGGTGAGATTTTTTAGCACTGATTGGGTTCTCACTCAGCCTTTACACAAGCACTCAGAGGAGCCACTCTGGTAAAATCAAGGCTGCTGCTTGCAAAATCTTCATGGCAAGGATTAAACTCAGCTTTGCAGCATATTCCTGATTAAATGGTCTATTCCTGCTGCTGGTTGTGCATGGCTGCACCTCCATCCATCCTGTCAAAACTCAGTGAAACTTCCTTCTCTCCAGCTTTAGGCTGCCATCTACTGACACTTGGGCAATCCCAAAACACCCAAAAATCAGGTAACCTGAAATCTTTCATTAAGGCAAGAGTAACACCAGGGGGACAGAGTGCAATCAGAAGTCTTAGATAATTTAAAACACAACCAGATTTGATCTGAATTACAGACAAGTGAATTGCCACCTTGCAGCTTAAAGTCACCTCAGGAATGTCCTCAGCTTTCTTCCAGGAGATAAAATATCAGTCTGGTTTAAGTGAGCTGCACAAGGAATGTCAAAACCACAACACATTCCCACAGCATGCGAAGCAACTCTAATAATAAGATAAATAATACCCAACTTGGCAGAACAGACTTACTCTTAATTGTTTTCAGACTTAGCACAATTTCTGGAATTTCTTTCCTTGAAAATGAAGTAAAAGATATTCTAGGATCCAAGTAGTAACTCAGAATAAATGTTTTACCAGTTCTAAACCTGACCTCAGTTCCAGCATTCTCAACTCTGAAAGCAGCTCATGACAATTTGCTGCACCTTGGAGAAAAGCCACCAGTTGGGTTCAGCAATTCAGCACTAAAAAGGCCAATATTTGAGGAGCAAAGGAGGATTTGTCAGCAAGGACAGTTTAATCTTTTATAATTTACTGAGAATATTTTGTCTCAGACTAAATTCAAACTGCCTTCTAAAGAATAAAATTAATTTCAGGGCAGTGATGAACAGCAGAGAATTGATTACACCTCTGACTACACACTCACACACCAGTGCCAGGCACCTTAACCATGCCATTTTAAGGTGATTTTAAATGATTTGAATCTTACATGTGAAGAGAAAGGAATCAAGAAGATATTTCTTTCCAAGCAAAAAACCCAAACAAAACAAACCCCAAACTTTTGAAACAATTCTAGAAGACAATTATGAAAATCCACATATGAATTCCAAATGCACTCAGGCTTGTCCAAGCCAATGTATTTCTGAATTTCCCACCTGCCACAGAAACATTTCCCCATTTTATTTCATGACTTTTGTACCTTCCCAGTTTTGACAGAATGAAAAATACTGAATGACTACACACAAAGCCTTTTTTTAAAATTTTAAGTAACCATCTCTAGCAGTGACAGATCCTTTCTCTAGTCCTCATTTCATTAAAAACTGTGATTCACTCACACGAAGGTAAAGAAATTAAATTTAAAAACCACCTCAAAACCTGCTGTTTAGAGTAAGTGAATGACAGCAAAAATATGAAAAGCTCCTATCTCAGTACAATTATTCATGGTTTGTTTGGCAGCAATGCAGCACTGATATCTTGAACTAACATCTTGGCTACAGTTCAGCAGCAGAGATTTTCATCCATTTGTGGGGTTTTTCCCTTGTTCTTCCAAAACACAAATGCAAATCATTATGGACAGAACATTCCTCAAAATATGATAAAGGAATGTAAAGCTTAAAGGGACCTCAGGGATCATTTAAATCATTTTCTCCATCTGAGATTAGGGTTATGAGAAAGGGGCAGACCTGACAGAAGTGGGAAACTCCACAGCCTCTCTCTTGCTAAAACACTGTGCACTAACACCCAATCTGCCACAAATCTGAGTAAGCTCTGCCCTTTCCTTTCTACTGACCATGTCAAAACCAACTGACAACACTCCTTTCATTAACCAGCTCTTAAATGTAGAAAATTTGTCCACATTTGTCCAGAAAATTGCAGTTGTTTTCTTCCTAGGCTAAAAAGCCCTACTCGTGCAATCCTTCCTCAAAGTCTTCATCTTCTCACCCTTCTTACTGTACTTGCACAGGTTAATATATTGCAATGCACAAAAGATAGATAGATATGTCTATATACACACAGTTCTGTTCCTCTGAAGTCTACAAGAACTTTATACAACTGCCAATTAAAGAGAAGTCTCTGAGTTTAACAGTACCAGAATTTTTGTTAGTAGCAACAAGTTAAAAAAAAAAAATAAAGTGACTGAAGTTCTTCAAGCAGAGCACAGCAATGATCAATAACAACAGCCCTTCAGCAGTGGCACAAGGCAGCCTGGAAACCCTGTGTGTGTATAAAATCCTGCCATTCTTCCACATAGCTGAGCTGGTTAATTAATGAAATCACTTCTCCACCCATAAACTTTGGCTAAACCTTCCCCCTCTGCTCCCCTTAACAGTGCAACACAAGCTTCTCCTATACAGGGTCCTACCCCAGCAGTATTCACCAGACACATTTCATTAAATTAGCACTCAAATCCCAAATTTGCAGCTTTTTGAATGGGAAGTGCTCCCATGCAGAGGCCAAGGTTTCCCTATTTCCAGTCCCAGAAGGAGCCAGCACATGGTTTTCTCCTTCAACGTCCATGCTGACCCACCAGGAGAGCAAGAAACAAATGAGAATCTTGCAATGCACACTCAGCCAATCCAAATGGCTCCAAAAATCAATGGGTAACAACACACTGACACTTCTGCCTTCCTGCAATTAAAACAGAGAAAGCGATGAGGCAACATGAAATGCCCTCAAGTTGTGCCAGGAGAGGTTCAGGCTGGATATCAGGAAATTTTCTTCACTGAAAGGGTGGTTAAGCATAGAAAGAACTGCCCAGGGAGGTGGTGGAGTCAAAAATGAGCAGACACAGAAGATGATGGCAGAGTTTAGTGGGCATGGTGAGTCTGCACTCCACCTTGGAGGTCTTTACCAATCTTGAAGTTTCCATAACTCTACAAAAATAATTAAGGAGCTATTTCAAGGCTGGTTTTCCCAATGGTCTGATTGCACTCCATCAACCAGTCCTAGAAGAGAAGGCTCCATGTTCATCTGGAATTATCCAAAATCTCTGAGGGTCAATGTGCTGCAGCTTCCAAGCTCAAAGTACACAAAGCCATGAGCTAAGCCCAAACACTGCTCTGTCCCAGTGCCTGAAGAGCTCTGGAGGGAGAACAGGAACATAGCAGGGTGTAAAACCCATGGGATGGGACACCCAGACACTGTCTCCTCCTAACATCCCACAGTCCAGTATTTTTTGGCTTACACAAACACAAATCCATGAAGGGACAATGGTGCTGCAAAGACACATGGTAACAGCCCTCACGTTTGTCCTTCCTTACAACTTCCACCAGGAAAAAACCCCACAAAAATCAATCATTGCATAATATTTTATTTCATTTGTTCTGTACCAGAACAAGACCAGAACATCTCGTTCTGTACCAGAACAAGACCCACTAAATACAGAACTCCTGTCCTGTCATCACCACTTCGAGACAGCAATTCACCCCTTTTCTCCTTTAGCTTTCACTTCCTTGACTATATTCCCAATAAATGCAATATCCTGAGAAAATCAGACACACAATAGCACTGACAGAACAGGGTTCCCCTCTCTTCTTTGGTTTGTTGTTGGAGTTTTTTTTTGTTCTTAATAACTACAGCTTAGGTAGGAGGAGTCAAAAATCCCATTGGCAAGAACAGCATTTCCTTCACGGCTTAAATAATGTGTGTGGAATCAACACATTATGTATCAACAAAAACAGTTAGAATAGTTCATGAGCTGCTGTACTGGAGCTTCCCTGACTCCACAGCCATTGTATGACTTAGTCAAGCTGGCAGAAAATTAGTTAACGTTGTAGCTGCTCCAACAGCATTTCTGCAGAGTTGGAGATGCCAATTCCACTTGGCCAATGCCAAAAATCATGAAGGTATTTTCCCCTTAGAATAAACTCTTTTGTCTGTTAGAACAGAATTCACAGCCCTACTTTAGTAGGAAACTTCACAAAATCAAGCTCAACAATTACCAATGAGAAAGAGGGGAAAAAACCAAAATCAACCACACACTGTCAATGTGAAGTCCATCAGAGAATTAAAATCCAGGAAAACTCAGCACCAGTTACTCTGCCTTCCATACCTGCATTCTTAAGGAGAATTACCAACAGTACAGCAAAGTTGTAAAAACTTTTAAAACCAGTTTTTAAGACATTCTGCATAACCCTAAATTTTTTTAGGTATCGGTTGCCAGTTTAGACTTTGTAGGGAAATTTTGCTATTTGGTGAACCATCCTAATGCTAAAATTTTTAGTCCTTTTTGGGGACCACCTGAGAAATCAGTCAGATCAACCTGGAATACTTTCAAGTGCTTCCAAACATGTTGACATAAGTTTGCTAAGTTCAGCTCAGCTCAAACCAGACATCTGTTTCCTAAGACTGAAAAAATAATTAACTGCTTTATCTGCATTCCCTTAATTAGCATTTAATTAACACTTGTTTTTTCACACTTCTAAGGGACATTGTCTGCTATTTTCATGTGCAGTTGCCCCCTTAGTGGTAGATTTCCATCAAGGACAAAACAGCTTGTGGTTGTAACAAATTAACAGATTAAAACAGGCTTGGGTCCCCAACAAAAACCTCAAGTTACTTTGCAAAGGAAGCAAAGTCAGCAAATAAAAACACTTAGGAGAAGTTTCTAGACAATATTCCTTGCATTTGATTTAATAGAAAAGACTGTTACAGAAATCAGTTTACAAAAGCAGATGGGGGAGATTGTGAACAAATTTCTCTAACTCAACAAAGAAAATCTGATCAATCTTACCAACACTATTTATTTTTTTTGCTCATATACATAAACCTGGAAGTCCAAACTATACAAGCTGTATAAATTTTCACTTACCTGGGTCGACTAAAGCTTTATTAAATATTTCTTTAAGTTTTCTACTCTTCACATTCCTGCCTTGTGCCAGGTTTCGATACATCTCGTAGCCAATGATCATCACACCCCCCTCATCCTGCCAGTGCTGCAGCATGTAGCTCCTCTCCTGAGGCCTTTTCACAGTTGCCAGCTCATAGACCTTCCAAAGAGGAAAAAAACCCTTTAATTTCTCTTAAAATATTCAATAGTGGTCTAATTTTTAATACTTCTGATGTATTAATGTAAGGAGATTTTTCACATAGTTAAAGCACATTTTTTAGCCTTTATTTTAAGTGGTGGAGCTTCCCAATTTTGCAAATCATCCAGTTATTTCATGAAGAACTCTTTTGAAGCCTCTTACCTCTAGTTTCTCCTCATCTTCTAAACCTTCTTGCCATTTTTCAAACTCATTCAGCCAGTTCAAGGCAGTGTTGAGTGGACACACGACCAGACCTGTCCGAAAATCCAGTTTGTCACATAGCAAGACTGTGTGGAGAAAACTTACTACCTGCAAGAGAAAAAACAGGCAGAACACCAAATAAATACCAGTAAAAAAAGATAAATGTTATCTATTCAATTATGTAATTAAATTACCAACAACAGCCTTGTTTAAATATATTTTTTGGTCAAACAAATTGATTTTTGGTTAAATTTTCATGCAGGTGTATTTGGAGTTCATACACTCCTTACTCTGTGTTCCAAGGTTGCACACATCTTCCACATACTGAGATACTTTTGAACTGCTGAATGATTTCATAGAAAACCCCCCTTCACATTTCACAAATAATTTTCATAAATTAACCACTTCCATCAGGTCATTTTTAAGCTTTCTCCCAACATTCATCCCAAACACAAAATAAATTCACAGTTAAGTTTCTTAAAAGTGAACTTCAGTCTTAAAGCAGTTTCTCACACTTTTTTCAAGGCAAATTCTCTCAGCAGAGCTCTGCAGCAGGCTGTGGCAGTGTTTGCCAAGGATTCACCCTGCAGCCTGGCTGTGTGTTGAGGATTACAACACCTCCTTGAGGCTGGGAAAAGCCCAAACCCTTGTGATGTCACTCTGGGCTGCTTGTTTTGAGCAGCAGCAAACAAAACAGGACTAGAGGAGAGTCAGTGATCCCATGGCAGCTCCAGCTCTCCCACTGGACTTTGGATGTACAACAGCACAAGTTCTCCCTGCATCAAATCTTGGCAACTCTGATTTAATCCAGGGATTCTGAACTGCATGACTGTGCTTGGAACACTGGGCAGCAAAGTGCTTTTAAAACAAAAGGATTTACTGGTGGTTCTGTGCAAGATAAAACTATCCAGGAAGTGTCATGACCACAGTCATGGGCAGCAAGTCCCCAGGCCCTGATTTCCCTATCTCTGCTGACACCCTGCCCTGCAGCTGGCAAAGTCTGCCAGAATTCATGGCTGGTTCAGCTCTTTTAAGAGCTAAAAACAAATGGCAACAATCACAGAGCACAGCAGTGACTGGCAAATGGACACATATGGAAAAAACAACCAGCTCAGCTTCATACACCAGCCTTCAAAACCATTTATACTGATGTATGTTTCTAACTATGGCCTTCTTTGATTTATCAAGAAGTTACAGCCAAAATTACTGTCATTAACACATCTGGATCACTATAAAAACACCTTCTGCTCTAAGTATTTCATCAGACTACATGGTGTGTAAAGTGTAGGTGGAGAAAGTCCCCTACACAACAGTTCTGCAAAGCATTGCAAGTCTCCACTAAAAGGTGTGATTAACTCCTCAAGAACCACACCAGCTAAGCTAGGATCAAGCCTGCAAAAATACACCTTTCAAAGGTGATTTTTGAAATGTTCTGTAGAATTGCAGACTGTCAAAATACTGTGTCTGTCACCCCCATTTCCCTAAACAAAGCACATTTTCAGTTATGCTGGAGCTGGAGATAAAATCCTGCTGTGCACCACCCCAACCACAGCTTAGCCTGGGTTTGCCTGAACTGTCATACCATGAGTGACCTCAGTTCTCTGATGACCCTCAGCTCTGTGCCACTCAAAAAATCCCCACAAACCCACCAGCACCTGACTTTACACAAGGTCTAGCATTAAAAATAAAACCCAACCAAATCTGATAAACCTGTACTTCATCAGCAACAAATTAATTCTAAAACAGTCAACAAAATAAATCATTTAAGGGGAAAAAATTGAATGAGGACAAAAAAATACAACCTGCTTAAGATTATTTCACACTTTTAGAAACAGGTTCCTGGAGCCTCTCCCCTGCCAGCTGTATTTATTTTCTTATTCTGAGTTGCAAGAGAACTAAACAGCACTTGGAAATAAATTGTGTTTCTCACCTGTAATGTTTTCCCCAGGCCCATACAGTGAGCAAGAATGCAGCCAGAGCCAGGAGATGTCTTGGTTTTTTTTACAGATTCACAACAGCAATCCCACATGAACTGAACACCTGAAGAAAATTATTGAAAGTTTTCTGATTAAACATTCATTTTATTAAAGTTCACCCAGTAAGAGACAGCTGTTATCACTGAAATCATGGTAACACTTAGGAAAGCAGCTGTCAGGATAATTATTGATTAATTTCTGTCCAGTGGGCTGTATGTGGGATGCTCTTTGTCTTGAACTTGATTATATTCACAGCTTCATTGAAGATGTGGCAACTGGGTTGGAAAATATTCCTGTGAGGATGCAGATTGCCTGATCCTGGGGACAGGGAGATGAGAAGACACATTCTGGTTTTGACACTCAAGGAGATTTCGTTATTCTAATTCAGTCTGCATAAAGTGCTGTGCCCCTGGAGAGAAAAAAATTCTTTTTTCCCTTTAAACTCTTTCCTTACCATCTACTTGGTGTGGTTTCAGTCTGGTCACTATACTCCTGTGAACCTGCACTAATGGTTCTTTGGTTTCTTCATCTTCATCTAAAACCAGCTTGGTTGTGATGGGACATTTCAGAGGTGAGGCATCTTCAATCTCTATCACCTGAAACAGAAAAGGCCATCAGAGGAATACTCTCACAGGAGTAACACCCAGCATCTGGGACACTTCAGATTTACCAGAACTGGAAGTCATCATTTATTTACTGAAGAGAAACCTTCAATTCTTTACTGCATCACAACTTTGGCACTGAAGTGAAGCAGCAGGGAGCTGAGACAACTTTCTAAAGTCACGGCAGTCAAATAAAACTTACCAAGGTCAAACTGCAGACAAATCTTGGGGCTTATAAAGCTGCATGTAAGGGATTCTCAAAAATTACTCATCAAATTACACTGAGGTTGAAGTTAAACATCATCAGGAATTTAAGTTCACAGAAATTTACACAGAAACCAGACCATACCTCTCTCAATTTCTCTCTCTCCCGTTCTCTCTCTGCAATACGTTTTCTTCTTTCTTCTTCTTCTTTAAGCGCATTTTGTGTTTCTGTTCTAAGCTTATCATCTTTAATAATTTTCCTGATCTTCTTCCTGCCTTTTCCAGGAGATTTTGAGTCATCATTGTCCTCGTTCTCAGAGTTACTCTAATAGAAATTAAGTGAAATACACATTAGCATGAAAATTATGGCAAGACCATCAAACCCTTCTTTCTTAGACAAGCTTCCAGAAATTCTTACACACACAGAGGTGAAGTTCAGCTAATGAGAAAAAAATGCCTTTTTTAGAAGTCTGACAAAAGAAGTGCCACCTCAACTGTAATGTATTCTGAGGTATCAGAGATGAGCCCAGCTGTGCAAAGGCAGTACTGAGGGCACTGTTATCATTTGATAGTAGCGAATAATGATTATTAATAAAGCACTTTTTTTGCTGTTATACTGGTCCTAAATCAGATCAGCCCCTACTTACACCACACAGGAAAAGAAACCCCAACGCTACCAAAGCCCTGATCTACATTTAGATTAAAAATTCCATTTGCTTCAATATCATGAATTTTTATCAAGATCTAGACAGGAAAAGTTTTAGTTCAAACACAACATTTTACCTCCACAATGGTGGCATTTTACAAATTTTAGCCTGAACTGGTATTGAGAAAAGCTTTAATTTTTTACTGTACTTTGTGCAGAGGTGTTTGAGATACCCTGAGCAGAAGAGACAGGAACTCCCTATTTATTACTTCAAAACATGATAGAGCACCTTATTCTCATTTTCACTCGATGAATCCTCTTGAACCTTTATCCTCCTTCGTTTCTTTTTCTGTTTGTAGCTGCGCTGGTTTTCCTCTGCCTCAGCTTTTTTGGCAGATCTAAAAAAAAGCGAAAAGGCAATATTACTGATTAACCATAGAAATCCTCTGCCTCACTGAAAAACAATGGCAAAGGAGGAGTAGTAATTAATTAACCATTAATAAGAGATGCACTCCTTTTGTGCAGTTAGGGCTGACTTCTAAATTCCTTCCTGCTCAGCCCACTTAACACACAGAGCAATGAGAAAACCCTACAGAACCTCAGAACTATAAAGCATTAATTTTATACTGCAATCCACCAGTTGATAGTGTTGTATTTGGCATTAAAATGTCCATTTTTTGTTGATACTCTTTTTTGTACTGGCTCATCAAATTGTTGTGTATTCCCTACTGTGGTACAAATTCAAAATTCCCAAATTTGCTGCAAAATAAATTAATATTCTATAATTCCCACAGACAAATATTATCAAGGGTTTTAAGAACTGCTCCAAAGTGTTTTAGCTTTTACCATCTCCCTGCACAAACTGCACTATTACAACCCAGAATAAACACAGGGTTTTTACCATCTCCCTGCACTATTAAACCCAAAATAAACACAGGGTAAGCACAGCTCAGCTTTGTTCCTACCTTGTCCTTGGCCTTTGGTCATCCTCAGACTCACTGACCTCCTCACTCACTGCAGACTCGTGGAACTCTGAGTCATTGGAGTCATCACTGCTCACTTGGAAAAGAAAGCAGCATTTATTTCATGGTGAGCATCACTGCAAAGCCAGCAGCTCCTCACTGCACAACAAACTGCTCCAGAGCAACAAGCACTGCCAGGGTTCATTTCACACAATATGGGACCCATATTTATAAGATAAAAAGGGCACAGAGAAGAAAAGGTTAAAATTTAAGCACTAGGTGAGTTCACATGGGTGGCTTATTGTGCCACAAGCCTTGAGGTCCTTATGCATGAACATCTACATTTATTTTAGGAGCAAATGGAAGAGAGCATTAAATGATGGAGAACTGTGGGGAACAGTATGGAACTTTAGAAAACCAAAGGTGATTTTTAGTTAAACAGAAGTTTTTGTTTCAAATGCTTTACATGTCATTTTATAACCATACTTCAAGAAAAGGGCTCTTATTTACACACAAAACACAAAATTGCATCACTACATTTATGGCTTGGTATTTCTTCAGGTAATGCAAGCTCAAAACTGCCTCAAAAAGCAATTAAAATACACCTAAAAGAGCAGCATTAGCAAGACTCTCCCAGCCACTTTGAGGAGCTATTCCTGGCATTTTTAGGTAATGAAGACACCAGCATGGTATTTAACACCTTGAATTTCAGCCTGACCTTGAACACAGTCAAGAGTTTAATTGGTTTATGAATGACAAGGCTTAAAACATGAGTTGTTCCACATAAATGGGGAATGGTAACATTAATAACACAGGGCTAAAAAGGGCAAACTGAAATAAAATATATTGTTGTGTTTGAGGGCAGTCAACTTCAAAGGCCTGCACTGAAGAACCCTAAGATGAATTTACAGTTACTCCTCCTGCATGAAATGCTGTAGGTAGAGCTTTAATCCTATAAGGGAGAAAAAACATGAAATGCAAGCAGATAAAAATGAGAGTTTTCACAGAGGAAAATGCTAAACTAATCACATTGCATCTTTTATTCTGTGGAAGACCACAAAAGCTGGCTGGCATTAGTGCAACCCAGATCAGGGAAGGCCAGTGCACCTTTCCTGGCCAGGAAACATCCACAGGTTCTTTGTTCCTGCCTGCAACAATGCAGGGCCAGGCCAGGCTCATTTCACAGTGCCATCTGCTGCTCAGCTCCAGCCTGCTCCACTGCAATTCCAGCATGGACACATTCCTCAGGCACTACTGCCTCTCCAAGAGAGAAATTACATAAAGGACAAGACTGATTTTCCCAAATTCAGACATGCTGGCCTTGCCTCTGCTGTTTAGGATGGATATTCTAAGATTCCACAGGATTAATCCAATTCAGAGGATACAGCAAGTGGAGAGAGCTGCTCTTGGATTTGACATTTCAAATAAAACTATTTATCAAACAAAGACAAGGGAAGGCTAGATTTCATATACAATGAAGTTCAGACAGGGAATTTAAAATCACAAAGGTTGAGATCTCCATTCTGACAAGCTCTGGATTTTACAGAACCAAGTACTTTTTATGACCAAAAAAAAATAGATGTGGATTATGTACCTTGCCTTCTATTTCTGCGCTTCCCCCCTTCTTTTTTGTCTTTTGGTTTCACCACCTTCTTTTCTTCTCCAGACTCGCCATCACTCACAGTGAGCTTCTGCCTCAGCAGCCTGTGTCTGTATCTGGGCTTCTTGGATGTTTCTTCCTCCTCTGAATCTGAATCCTCAGAATTAGCTTCTTCCTTCTCTGACTTCTTGTCTTCCTTTTCCTTCTCTCCTGTCACACAGAAGAGTCAGTACCACATGCATACCAGTCACTTTCTTATCTTACAAGAACTAAAATCTGAATTAATTTAGGCTAAAGCCTGTGCTTTTCCAGGGAATTACAAGCACAACATACCATTTTCCTCCAATGTTTAGTATTTCCCACTGCCTGAATGCTTGGAATGCCTGTTCCAATGGCTGTGTTAGTCAAATCTCTCCTGTGCACTTACAGGACTTACAGTTCTGTATGGATAATAACCCCTCACAAACCCCTAGGACTTCTTAATTGCTTACAAAACCCAGATTATAACAAAAAAATAAACATAGAGAAGACTAAAAGAGATGATAATCCTCATGACCACATACACTGGCCTCTATGTGGTAGCTACATATCAAAATCAGCAATATTTTTTTGCTGAAAACTTTAACAATCATTTTCCCAAGGGACCCTTGAAATCATGACAGGTGCCACAGCACCACTTTTTCCCAGATGCTTTTTGGTGCTTACCATCATCTCCTGTGTTCTCAGTTTGCTTTGCAGGTTTCTTCTTTCCTTCCTCCGGCTGCTCCTCTGAAGACGTATCCTCATCAGAGGAAAGATTGGCTTTGATTTCTTCTAAAAGCATTTTCTTGGCAATTCTTTGAAGTAAAACAGAAAACACTATTTATTCCATTGTTCAGATAAATCTATGAATGACAAGTGTAACCCTACACCATTCAGAACTTCAAAAAAAGAGGCTGAAAGCTGAACAAAAAAAAAAAGACAGGTGATGAAAAGTCATTGTGGCAAGACAGGATCTATCAGCAAAAATCTCACATTCATGTAATGTGTTGACTTGCTTTCAGAAAGCAGGTTTGTAATAAAGCTTCTTAAAAAGAGAAGTTTCCTGCTTTACAGCAGACCTGAAATGGTTATAAAATGCACAGACTTAGAGATTTCATTTTATTCATGGTCTATCTGGGTAACTAACCACAAGCACTCGCCTTACAGCAGCTCTGGCAAAAACCCTTCTGTGTTTATACCCAAAAAGTCTGACCAACGCTACAGGACCTGAATTTCAGATAAAAATCATCATCTTATTTCCTGCTCCACAAACTGTCCACTCAGTTTCCCATGGTTTCACTGCAGAGTAAGTTTCCAGCTAATTGCACAAGTGACTATGGAAAAATTATTTCTTTACATGCACTTGCAACATAAAAATCTTCTGAGTCTATCCAAGGCAGGTATGCAAAAAGCACAGGAAAACAGTGGACTTAAGAGTATTTGTACTTCCAGGGGAAAAAAATAAACCAGGTCTTCCTCATATAAATATCAGGAATACTACAGTTTTCATTCTCCATTTTCAATGAAATATGTGTTTTCTAGGTGAAACCTCATCTGTCTTGCCTTTTGGGAGATTAATGCATGCTATGTGTACATAGTTGAGGATGGGAAAGCTCTCACACCAGTCACAACAGCAGCTCAAAGCCATGGAACTGAACCACAATCCAGCCTTCACTTGGGAATGGCAAAGGAACAGGGATCTCTCAAGCAAAACTTCCTGTACAACAGAAAACTGAGCTGTTGCTTCTATGGAGCACCACGAAATGGGCTTTTAACAATCAGTATTTCATTTTCCAGCCTGTAATATGTCCCTAAAACACAATCATTTTTCAAAGGGACTCTTCCCAACCTATCTTTCCTGACACTCCATACAGTATTTCCTAATTTTTGAGCAACAGTGCAGTTTTTAAAAACACTCTCACACTAATTTATATTCAGTTGTTATTAAAAGATGGAAGCAAAATAGTTTAATAAACATTTCAGATTGTTCAGTGAGTCAGACCATCCATCAGCATCCAAAACACTCCCTCCCCCTCTCTCTTGAGAAGAAAAAGCTGATTAAAACTTTACCAAGCAGTACCCTTGGAGAACTTTAATTCCACATCAATCAAGAAATCACAGCATGAACCCAAAGAAAACTTACTAAAGTCCACAGATAAGTAACATCCTCTTCCAAATGCTTTTTGCATTAGGTCCTCCCAGAGGATATTTGGAAAAGGGATTTAGGGTTTGGTTAAATGTTGATTTTTTTAAAAAACCCAGCAGACCATGTGTAACACCAGCAGAAATAAACAGCTCCTCATATAAGAAACTCAGACTATATTTCTTCCATCTCTTAATGGTCAGAATTTTTTCTTCAAAATGAAACTGCTTGGAATGTCACAGGCTGGCTTCCCTTTAACAGCTTTTAAGGTAAATTATTAACCTGGACTCCTACTCCAGAAAATGCAGAGAGCAGTGGTCTGGCTACTCTTCTTGTTTAATAAAAACCCAGAGTTTTGGAAGAGAAAAAACAAAAAGATCTGATAAAAACATTGAAATTGGATCCTGAAAGTCCTGCCTTTGACTTATTTTGGCAAGCGCGTTAGCAAAGTGAACACAGCTTGTGGATGGCAATACTTACCTCTACACAAGTCACCTTTAAAAGGCTGACTTTGGTTCTTAGCAAAACAAGACCTTCATTTTAATTTGTTCTTTAATGAAGTATCTGGTTTTTTAAGAGCTATAGGAAACAGCAATGTATCTGACACCTAAAAAGACCATGCACAAAATCTACCATCCATAAAGAGACAATGCTCTCATTTTCCTATTAATCACCAGGATAACCAACAACCAGATTGGGTAAACTGATTAGTTTCTAATTATTTATAATAATACTGATTAAGAAGTTATTGCTATGATAGAAAATAAGTCCTGTTTTTTATCTAGGATAAAGACTTAACCACTTGCAACCAAATTGAACTGGGACTGTTTGTTAGTGAGAAAAGCTGCATTTTCTTCAATGCCTTTACTGGTGTGAATTTAGGCCAGAAAAGTGAGACATTATTAAGATGTTCAGGATTAAAAGAAGCCCATTTTTAAGTAACTACACATCTGATAGGAATAATAAGTGTAAACAACATGAGACCCAAGGAAATTAGGCCTTGTAAGTGCACGCTGACAAATGACTAATGTAACAAATGGTTTACATGAATTATTATAAACTGAGTACAAGACTCTGGAAGCTGGGTTTAAATTAAACCATAATAGATGTTGACCAGAATAACACATCATATTTCTATTTTATGATAAAACCCATTTAAAGTCACCAGGTTTCTCAGCTAAGAAACTTCACATGGTAGCTTTAACATTTTAGTATTTGCATTAATAGCAGCAAGAAAAACAAGCTATGATAGTGTGAAAATTCCCTCACTCATATTCTTCCAGAGAAAACCATGGAAATCAAAAGGGACTGTAATATTTACTCAGGTCAAGGACATAAAAGATTCTTGGCCATTCAGATGTAACAGTTGAGCACCAGCAATAGATTCAATTACGAGGCACAGAGAGCCATATGACCTCCAGCACAGGGTTTCAGGCAGTAAAAAATAAAGTAAAAAAATAAAATAATGTTTAAAAATCCCTGCTTTTTACTCTTTCCTGCACTGATCTGCTGAGACCTTGAGCATGTCATGTTGCCCCATTCATCTTATCTAAATTTATGGTGACATTTGTATGAAGGGACTCTCCAGCACACATTTAACCAGTGCCTCACAGAATGGAGCTGCAGCCTCAACCAGGACACACAAAACCAACTCTAGAATAAAATAACAGCACATATGCACAGTTTTGTATCAACAGGGATTTAAAGATATTTCCCATCTGTAAGAACAGCCCCAGCAGAACACATTTCTAAACAATGAATTGATTACTATGGATTTTTAAGTTTTGCTAAAAGAAAAGAGTTTTCACAAGCGACAGACTGGAAATTACCCAGGGGTTGCTTGGTTACACTGCAGGACTACTTTAAAAGCTCCTTCAGACTTTGCAGCAGAACTGGAACAGCAGGTGCAGCCTCTCATGGTGTGGAGTTAAGCCCCCATGGTAATTTGCACCATTCTTGTTCAAGAATTTTACAGTACCAATACAATGACATTGTTCAAAATCTTGGTGAGACAATGTAAAAATCTTTTTTCTTAAAAAGTCATTATTTTAAATTTTAGTTCACGATTGTGATGTTTTATTATCAATCAGATTACATCAACTCACACTCAGTGTTCATAAATACCTACTAATGATATGCAGAAATAAGGTTGCCTGAAACAAGCCCTTGGGTGGGGAAGCATGGTGGGATGTGGCTAATAAAAGCCACCAGAATTCCAGCTAGAGCACTACTGGCTTAAATGGGCCTTCAGGATATTACCAGAAAACTCAGAACCCTTTAAAATATATTTTAAGATATTAATATTTGGATGAAATGTCATACATGTCTAAAAAAAATGAGTGAAAACTGCCAAACACCTTTTTCTAAATACTGTGCTGTCTTTGTTGGAAGAGGCTGATTTTCAAGCTGTCAGAGTTGGATTAAATTAAATGCTTGGACAAGAAAAACGTTTTACAAAAATTTATTGTAACCATCAAATACTTAAAGGCATTCTGCATTTAATACACTATTAACTTCTTAATAAACAGAACTACTGCAAACATATCAAACAGTACCATTTAAAAGATCAGAAGGACCAATAATAGTTACACAACAGAAGATGAAAGCATACAGCACTGTATAGCATAGTATGACCCACTTGGATATTGCATTTTGGCAAAAAGATGATTTCAAGGCTATTAATATTCATGTCATGCACATCCTCAGGTATGCAAATAACAGAACATCTAAACTAAAGACTTGCAAACAGGAGAGTTCCCACACTACAAACACCCAGCAGGTACTAGGTACCCTCTTTGGCCTGGAAGAAAATAGGCAACTTCTCTGAATCAGTAGGTAAACTATTTAAACACTTTGTGTTGAGTAAACAGAAGAACAAGTTTTTAACTTCTCAAAATTTGTTCCATCTTTTTACAGTTTATAGCTCTGATTGTGGTGCCAAGTACAACACATGATGAAGGTAAAGTCAGACTGCATTACCAGTTAACATGTCTGAAGGTTGACAACACTGTTTATTGACAAAATACCTCCCCATCTCATATATAGATGTTCAAAAGGTCCCCTAAATAAAAACTTAACAAAGAGGCAGCTTTAAAACAAAGTACAGAAACTGATTTTTAAAGCCTGAATTTATATTTCTGTTTGTTATTAATTAGGTTCATTTATTTCCCAATATAGCTCTTAAACTAAATAATTTAGTTCTGTCAGAAACGTTTGTGCAGGAAATACTGAACTTCTGACAAAAGTGTATCAGTTTAGTTATCAACCAGAAACTCACAACAAAAAAAGAAAAAAGAAAAAAAATGAATTAAAACAGGACTGAAATTAAAGCATGATTTAAAAAAAAACTTGTTATACCAAAGTTTACATGTTCTGCTTATGACCCTGTGCTGTCAAATCCCTAAAAAGCATCTTTCTTTAAAGAGCTGAATTACTGGGTTAAATTTGATGACTGAAAACACACAAGAACTAATTCAGCAGCAGCATTGTGATGCCAAACTGAGGTCCGTAAAGGATAGAAAACAGTGTTTTTAAAATTTACTACAGCCACATCTCAAAACATACAACTCTGTGAAACAAGGATTCCATATTCTAAACTAGTAAGGCTCAGAAGCAGAAAAAGACTCCACCAGCAACTGGTCCCACACATGCTACATGGCCAAAACAACAAAAAAAATCAGTTTCTGAAACACTGTATAAAAATTTGTTGAGCAGCTCTTCAGTCTAACTACAGTAACTTCCAAAAAGAACCTGTGGCTCGAGTTGAGTGACACTTCATGGTGTGCATTTAGGAAATGAAGCTTTTACATTTCTAGCCAGGCTGATTTTGATAGCTACAATGGTACTGGTAAAATATGACATGTCTTAGCTAACTGTTTCTTACAGTGATTCTTTTTTATTAAATTCCAAACTGAAGCAATACATATAAGCCACAATTCTGAAAATATCTATGCAAAGACTTAAAATATATAATTAATCTCTTTGATACCAATTGAGCCTATGCACAGTGCTTGTAGAATCATGGCCTTAACTCACATTAGTCACTTCAGGTACTTTTTAGTGGATTAAAACTCAGTTAAATTAACAGCTGAAAATATCTAATATGGTTTTCCCCACATTTGTGCTTTCTCTTTATTGAGAAAAGGCGTTTCAATTAGAAAAGCATATTAAGCAACAGTAATAACCAAATTAATTCTGAAAATATTGCAGCACTGCATACTGCACAGATGCAAACTGTCCCCTTCTACTCCCCACAACTAACTGAAATTCACATTTAGCAGCAGCAGCAGCTTTTGCCCTGCCTGCCAGACCCCTGTCCCCACCGGGACTGCAGCGGGACAGCGCTGCGGCGCTTTTGGAACGCCCCCAGCCAGGTGTGTCAGCTACCACCTCTAGACATTGGCTTTGCATACCTGGCTCTACCACTTCTAAACGTTTGCTTTGCATTCCTGGCTCTGGGCCTCTGTTTTCTGGCCCCGTGTTCATACTTGCAGGAGGCCTGTGAGCGAGTCTTTACCGGGCAGGCAGCCGTGCTTTTTACCACCTGCTTGCTCCTCCGTTGCGCCGGCTCGCGCCCACGCCTAGGCTGTGCTCTAATCGTTTTTATGTCCTTATGGAGGGTATCATACCTATTCTCAGGGTCGTCATCATCATCATCTTCCTCCTCCTCCATTGGGATAGTCCTTGATAGAGCATCTCCTTCATCTCCTGAAAAAGAAGTCCAACAGAAAACATTTAATAAGTGTAAATACAACGATAAACAAGACACGACAGCACAATAAACAATACAGCATATGAACTGCATTTCTATCAACAATCCCCATTTGAAAACAGCTTGGTGATACCACTTTTCTACCTGTCTTGACAAATAAATCTTTGTGGTGGTGTTCACAGGGGTCTCAGGATGAGGGAAGAGATGAGAATCTTGACTCTATGTCTCAGAAGGCTGATTTATTATTTTATCATATATATTATATTAAAAGAAAGTGATATATTAAAGCTATACTAAAAGAATAGAAGAAAGGATTTCAGCAGAAGGCTAGCAAGGAACAGAAGTGGAATGATAACAAAAGCTCGTGACTCTCAGAGAGTCCAAGCCAGCTGACTGTGATTGGCCATTAATTAGAAACAGCCAACATGGACCAATCAAGGATGCACTTGTTGCATTCCATAGCAGCAGATAATTATTGTTTTTCTTTTCCTCTGAGGCTTCTCAGGAGAAAAATCCTGGCAAAGGGATTTTTCAGAAAATATCATGGCAAATAAATCTTGTTTTTCCAGTTTTGCTTACTACTACCTGCAACTTGTTACATACAGTGAATTTGGGATTTTACACCAGAGACTAAATACTCTACTCAGGAATCAGAAATAAGTTCCCTAAGGAGTTCTTTGCTCTGTGAGAAGCTCCACGAGTGAGTTTGTGCAAACTGAAAAGAAGGCACAAACAAACACAGGACAGAACTACATCCCAAGCCCGTGGGCTGCCCTGCTGCCAGGAGGGAAGTTCTGGAGAACACCAACCCTTCCTATTTTTGCTTTCACACTATGAGTGAGTGTAAAGAGTTGTATTTTGAGAATTCCATGTGCTATCCTCACTGCAAATATCCAAACTCAGCTGCACTACCTGGCACTGTCTCATGTACAAAGGACATCAAGACCAACAGCGTGGGACATGAGACAGAGAAGGAACAACACAGTGGGAATCCTGCCCTGGACCTCCTCTGCACTCTCCTGGCTGGACTGAGAAATCTGGATTGTTTCTAGCACATTCCCAGGCCTCTCCCCTTGCTTTCCTCTCTTTTTCATCTTGCATGCAAGTCAGACAAATCTGCTAGGTAGTGAAATTAAGGGAAAGAAACTTCACAATCCCAATGAGCTGAGATCCCCTCATTCATAATTTCTGTTCATTTTCTACCTGTGGGGACTGGAGGACTGGACTAAAACTAGGCTGAAAGGGGTACACTCCAAGGTGATCACAGAAAGTCCCTCATGTAGATAAATAAAAGTATCCTGTTGGTTAAACCAGAGCCTAAGTCTTACTCAATGATCAATCTACAATACACAGCTTATTCAGACAAGAGCAGGCTCCTTTATTTTACTAATTCACCTATTAAACCAAAAGCAAACTGCAGACAAAGGCCCCATTCTTCTCCTCTGAAAATACACTACCATAGGCAGAATTTCACAGAATCAAAATGATAACTGAAGCTGAAAGAGACATCTGGACATGCTCTACTCCAACTCCATCCTCAAAGCAAAGCTAACTCCAAAGTCAGGTCAGCTACCTCAGGGATTTGGCCACACAAGTTTTGAGCATTTCCAAGGACAAAGATTCTGAAGTTCAAGAGGGCAACCAGTTCCAAGCTTTGACCCTGCTCAGTGTAAGAATACTCCAGTATCTCTATCAGTTTTCCTTGATAAATGCTGCAGCCACTGCCTCTCATCCTTTGGGCACACATCCAGCTCAGGCCCCCCTAAAACTGCCCATGAGGTGATTTGCAGACAGAAATTCAGACACCTCATTTTTAGCATTCTGTCTGCAGTCTAAACCAAGCATCTTCTCTCTCAGTCTAACTCTCCTGTCAATCATGCCACACCACAACCTTGTTCAGTTTGTACCCTGCTATCCACCTCTCCAATAATGACCCAATCTTCCCATTGTGACCTGCAAATGGAACAGCTCCCAGTCCCTCAGACACCTTCTGATAAATTAAAACCACCTTTCTCTTCTTGGGCCATTTCAATGCCAAGTTCATGAACTGTACATGAACAACTCCATTTTTAAGGCATTTTTCACTGATGGTCCAGTGGTGCTAAAACTGTCACTGAGTGCCATCAATTATCTGTCTGTAGGAGAGTTTTAATGGCTGTGGCAGTGACCATATGCAAAAAGCCTATTTGTTACTATGCAAACCATGAATTATCTGCAATCTCCCCCAGCTGTGACATCACTGGGGAAAACATTGATAAGGCAGCACTCAGAGGAAAGCCCTACAAGCTCCAGTATTATCTGCACAGAGACACAACATATGAAAACAATGGCAGATTTCTAAGTAGCTGGTCTAAGCCTACATGGCTCTTGTGAGGCATAAAAAGAATTTACTTGATCTTTTAACTGTATATCACAATGCCACAGGTCTCCAGCATCACCTCCAGTGCACAGACAGGAGGTGATAAATGTGAGTTCACATTATCTACTCCTTCCAATCAGCTTCTGCTACGTAGTCCCTGGGCAGGCGAGGCAAGGGCCAGGCTTTGGAAAGCTGGACTGCAAGGCACTACCTGCTGTAAATACTGCCTGGAGCTTCCAAAGCACCTCCATTTACAGTGACATCATTTTTTTCCTCAAGGCACAAGCTGCACAAAGTGAAATTGTGCAATCTCACAGCCACAGGGTAGTTTGGCTGGAAGGGAACTTTACAACAGGTGCTTCCAAATCCGTATCAGAAAACCAGCCAGGCTGCAAACACTTAAATATATAACTACCAAATGGTGAGGGTTTTTTGTTTTTAGATTATTAAATGTCACCCAAATGAACAACTTTGGCACACCTGATGACTGACAAAATCCTGCATCAGCAGACAGCATCAAGCTTTCGGTCACGGGCCTGATCTTCTGCTCGTCGCTGCTCCCGTCGCCTGTGGAATTCTGATCATCATTCTCCTCCTTATCAGACGGGGAAGAGGAAGTGACAACCACCTTCTTTTTTGCCACTTTCTTTTTTAAGTTGCTCTTTTTACTTTCTTTTACTGATCCTCTTTTAACCTTTTTCTTAGTGTCTTCATAAGACTCCTCATCAGAAGAGGATGAGTCATTCTGTTCTTTCTTGGAAATCTTCTTTTTGTGGCTTATTTTCCTCTTTTCTTTCGTGTCAGTTCGTTTTTTACGCCGCATGGCATCATCATCTGAACTCTCCTCTTTTTGAGGAGATTTCTCAGTATCAGAGGACAAATCAATGTGTACTCTTTTAGCTACTCTCTCTCTCAATTTTCTCTTTTCTGTAAACACGGGTTCCTTTTTAATTTTGTCATTTTCAGAAGAATTGCTACTCCCTTTCTCTGGAGAGGACTTATCAAGATCAGAAGAGGAATCATCTTGTTCTTTCTTGAAACCTTTCTTTTTTAATTTTTCAGATTTCTTTGCTTTGCTTTCTGATCCTTTTTTGTTCTTGAGTTTGTCTTTTGAAGACTCCAACTTGTGCTCTTTCTTTGCCGATTTCTCAGTACTCTCAGAAGAAGAATCATCCTGTGCCTTTTTCTTTTTCAAATCCTTCTTCTTCTTAACTTCAGGACTCTCCTCTTTTTCCAGTGAAGATTTCTCAGCATCAGATGACTCATCACGTTTTCCCTTTGCAGATTTTTCTTTTGAGTCTCTGCTTAGCTTGTCCTTAGCAGCTGACCTCTTACCTGTTTTTTTATCTTTAGGAGAGTGATAAATTTCCTTCTCTGGAGAAGACTTGTCACCATCATCCTCTTCTTCAGAAGATTTACCTCTCTTCTTCTTCAGATTTACCTTCCTCTTACTGCTTACTTTTTTCCTCTGCTCTTCTTCAGAAGAATCATAGCTATCATCTTTTCTTGAGAATTTTTTTGATTTCTTTGCAGCCTCAATTTTACTCAACATTTGTATCTCTTTTTCCAACTCAGAATCATAGTTTGAAGAATCAGAGCAGTTTTGTCGTTTCTTTTTAGCAGCAGCAGCATTTTTACCTGATTTGCCTCTTTTAGCATCTAAATCTGAACCAGAACTGGAACTCTTCCTTTTTCGTTTCCCATTTTCATCCTTTACTGGTTGACTCTTCTGTAAATCCGAAGTTTTCTGATTCTTTGCTGGCACTTCACTGTTGCTCTCACTGTCTGAGGAGCTGCGACTCATCATCCCTGCTTCTTTAAGGACAGCTGGCACCTCATCAGAGTCTGAGCTGTGATCTAAGTCATATGGCTTTTTGGATTTGGAAAGTTTGTTAGGACTGGGACCATCAGCAGCGCTGTCAGAAGTATTTCTTTTATCGCTTTTCCTCCTGGGTTGCTTGGATGCTTTCCTCTTCTGTTTCTCATTGCTCGTGTCATTGCTGTCCTCTTCTGAGTTGGATGTCAGAGGGCTGATGTCCGTGGGGCGCCTCAGGGGGGTGGTTTTGACACGTGGTGACCTCCGGAGATCTGAGTCCTCCACGGGCATGGTGTCGGTCTCCGTGGAGGGCTCGCTGCCAGCACTGTGGTTCTGTTTTCCAGAGTCAGAGTTTGCAGCCCCAGGTTGAGATGCATCAACCTCTTTAGATTCATCAACGTCTTTAGATGCATCAGCATCTTTAGATGCATCAGCATCTTTACTGTCCTTTTCTAGGCTGTTGTCTTGATCTTCAGGTTTAACTGTGGATTCTGAAAGGGAAACAGGAGTCAATTTTACAATCAGTTCTTTTGTTCCTTTAGCAGACGATTTTAGCTTGGTACCACCTTTGGTATCTTTCACAGGAGCGTTCACTTTTGTATTTGAATTTGGAGCCTCATGATCTGCTGCTGTGTTTCCACTGTCCTGCTCATCTGATGGCATCTGAATCTCCATAGCAGATTCCAGAGTCTCAAAAATATCTTCAGGAACGGATGAGGGGATGGACACGATATCCATGTCTAAAGCCTCTGTACTGTTGGGCTCATACTGTGGTTCTTCATTTCTGCCAGACTTTTTCTCTTCCCCAGGAGCTGCCTTGTTATCTGTCTGCTCCACTGAGGGAACACTTTGATCCATGGGCTCATTGTCAGGCCGCTCCGACACGACTTTCTTCTGTGTCTGTGTGGCGTCATCCTCTTTCGGTGCCACATGTTCCTTTCCTTCATCTTTTTTCACCTCATTTTTTTCTGATCTAACCTCAGTTTTTTTCTCTTTGGTATTTTTATCTTTGATTTTAACATTCAATGCTTGAATCTCTAGGTTCAAGCCTTCTTCAAGTGACAGATGAGCTTTTTTCATGTCACTCAGCACAGATTTAAAAGCTTTCAGCTGGCACAGTTGCACAGTTGGGCTTATTTCTACATTTTCTGCAGCATTTTTCAAAAAGCTTACAAAGCTAGAATTCAGATTTGTTGTAGTTTCAATCAGTTTTTTTGTTTTCTTAAGCAAGTCTTTTGGCACCATTAGTGCTTTATAAGAATATGTTAGTGAACCTGAATATGAATTATCTAATTTTTTTTCTTCCCCATTGCAATTTGCATTATTTTTCTTTGGAGAAAACTTGACTGTGTGGTCATATATTTTACTTTTTTCATTTTCAACTTTCATCTTTTTTTTGTTTTGTTGAAGTAACTGTTCTAAATTTTCAAAGACACTGTCACATGCAGTGACCAAGTCCAACAAAGGCTCTGGATGGCAAATATAGCAGTGCCACTGGTTGTTTTCATCCAGGATAGTCGAGAGCTCCTTTCGGCCCAGGTTGCGCAAAATGCACTTTTTACAGAAGGCGTTATGGCAAAAGTCACAGCAAATCAAATTTCCACCTTCAGCACACCACCTGCAATGAGATTGAGAAAGGTAAGAGTTTTGTCTCCACACCAACAAGGTGATACATTATTAAGTTCACATATTTAAAAATTCAGGTGATGAACAGATATCCGTTACTCTAAACTGATACTGAAAAGCTCGCTGGAGAATTGCAAAGTCTGAAAATTAATGTTTTAGATTAACAGCTCATAAAGCTGAAATGGTCAGTAATTTTTACACAGAATTTCAGCACTGATTTCTTTAAAGAAGAAAAAAAATTAATTAACACTTATTTTCCCTGTTTCTTCAGAAAATCTGTGATTTATTTTACAGCAAAATTAATAACCTTCAGTCTTTCTAGCCTTAACTCATATATTACTACTGCAGTACACAAAGACTCTGAAAAGTGGTGGACAATAAGCTCATAGAAAGCACAGAATGCACAATTTTTACTGATTTGCACATTTAGATATTTCACATAAGGAGAGAGAAGTTCTTTGATCTTTCAAAAGTAGGAGATGCATCTGGAGAACTGAATTTCTTTGGCTCATAAAGTTTAGAATGTCAGATTCTAGCCTCATCATTAAGGTGCTAGGAAGGTGGCATGTTATTTAACTACAAATGTGATATCTTACAAGAGTTTGTTATTATATTTCTTTAAAAATGTTTTCCTGTTCATTACTAAAACAAACAGTTAAAGAAATCCTGAGGTTCAGTACTTCTTGTTGACAAATAATTGCTGATTCAGCTCTTATGTACTTGTCTTTACTTGTCAGTAATGTCACAACAGCAAGAAAAAAGACCCCCAAATCAGTAGAGCTGTGGGTGTTACTTCAGTTTTTGTACACTTTACCATTCTGCACACATTGTAGCATTTGTACATTTTCCCATTTTCCACACACTGCAGTTTTTGCACACACTGCAGTTTTTGCACACTTTCCCATTTTCCACACACTGCAGTTTTTGTACACACTGCAGTTTTTGTACACTTCCCCATTATCCACACACTGCAGTTTTTGCACACTTCCCCATTTTGCACACACTGCAG
>VZSJ01002063.1:7928-18746 GCA_013398405.1 Pheucticus melanocephalus | reverse complement strand
ACACTTCCCCATTTTGCACACACTGCAGTTTTTTGCACACTTACCTACACTGTTCATCCATCCCATCTGAATCACGACTGATGTCATCACTCATGTAATATTTGTAGCAAGTCTGTAAAGAAAGAGAGAGGACAAAGAATTCTTTATTAAATCTCAACTGGGCTTCAGCAGTTCATTAGATTTCAGCATGCATTAGAAGCAAGCCAGCAAAAGCAGCAGCTGCAAGGTCTTCAGCATTCTAAGCCTTTTACATTTGTTTTAATCTAAAAAACATCTTCCATGGTCCCAAACCATGACTTATTTAGATGTTCAAGGTTTCCTTGAAAATTTAACAGGCTTTTGTTAATGGATGCATATTTGTGTATTTTAGAACAACAGCTGAATACTTCTCTCTGGTCTGAATGTTTTTTCCATCTATTTCCTAGGTAAATCAGCACCACATCCTCCCTGACACAATTAATCCCACATAAATTACAGTTTTCATCTGGATGCTCCTTATGTTATCACATGCTGCCATAAGGCTTTAGATTTAAAAGTCTTCAGCATTTATCATGATGTTAACATCCAATAATTCCATTTCCAGGTGCAAACCAAGCATCTTCGTTTGAAAATTTGGTAATGGTAATAAAAAAAATACAAATGACTCAGCTAGGAGTACTGATGGCATCAGCTGCTGAATTGCTGACAGCAAATTTTGAAGGTTTGGTGTCATTTTTTCCCAGCTGTTACTGAAGAATGCTCTCCCAGACTTGTAGCTCTACTTTGAACAGGTATTAATACAATTCAGAATGCAGAAGAGGCTTCATCACCTGAATTGACAATGATGAGGCCCCATTATCTGGCACAGACCTGCACATCTGTTCAACTAAAGCATCCAAACAACCAAAATCCACATAAAACCCCAGTAAAATCTGATGTTTGGACACTTGATGGAACATTCATAGTCAAAGGAAAACAGTTTCTCAGGTCTGGGACTTTTACCTAAGTAGGAGAAAAATAAGGGCAGAACTAGGCACAGAAATAATGGAAGAGCTGGAGATGAGGGGCTTCCATTCCTCCCTCTCACATTCACATAAGGCCATGTTCAATTCAGTAAAACCAGAGAAAATCAAGGGGAACAACCCTTGATGTAATTCAGGTAGCAGAGCTCCCAATCAAGAGCTGCTGTTGAGCCCAACAGCCTGACCAGGTTATAAAAATTACCCAGGTCACTGGTCACACTGCAAGAGGCCAGGAACATGAGCTGGGACTCCAATGCAAGTGGGAAAATGTCACCTTGTGAGCTGACTTTTGTAAAGCACATTTTGTAAAAGAAACAAGGCAGAATGCAGAGAAGAACCAGCCTAGATGGGCATGGCTGAGTCTGTAACACTTATGAGGAACTGGGGAAGAGGAGGAGGAGAAGGAAGAGCAGGGAAATACTCCATGTACCTTATAACACAGAACTGTTTCTCTATCTTTATCAATATCTTAAAAACACAAAATCTCCATCACTAGAGAAATATGCAAAGAGAGCTCTGTGGAGCTCTTTGAAAGTTAGCAGAGGTCTCCACAGCAGGAGGCAGGGACATTTCCTTCCTGCCCTGTCCCACCTCTTCCCTCTGCTGCCAGCTCAGGCCTGTGTGGAGCCACCAGGAAGCCACACAGCTGAAGACTCAGATTATGGACTAAACCAGCATTGCAAAGCTGCCATAACTTAAACCAGTCCAGAAGCTGGGAGAAATAGAAATGGCTTTGAAGCTGCTTTTCTGCTCCTTATTCCAGTGCTGTTTTACATGGAATGCTTTAGCAGGAGATGCAGACTTGAATCTGTTCTTAAAATACATTATGAGTAGGCAGAAATTTCAGACAGATCGTTTTACATTAAAAATTCACTAAGATCATACCCTTAAAGCTATAGAAGTAAATAACAAGGAAACCACCACCAGTTTAACTGGGATATAAGAAAAAAGGAATATGAACTCATAAGTATATTTGCTTTTTTCCCCTCCTTTTAGTTTCCTTAATTGGAACAGCTAATGACTGAAAACTTTGTCAACTAATGAACAAGAATTACTCCCACAAAAATCCCACCCAAACCAACTAATATGACATTATGAAACAAAAATAAACAGAACTGTTTACCACATACCTTACAAATAAGCACTTTGAGTGTAGGGTGTCTATAGATTGAATCCTTTTGAAAATGGTTCACCTGCTGCCCACAAGCTGTACAGCTCACAATTCCATGGAGTCCTTCTTCTATGGAGAGGGTTACAAACAACACATTAATTGTTTTCATTCTCATTTAAGAAATCTGTATATACCTATTGCATTTTCTTGTAATATTCTGGCCTGTCAGGTTTTTCATAGGCCTTTGTTTCTGCACCACCCAGCACCAGAGAAGTCTTTCTGTAACCATTTGCCATTTTAAGACTGAATTTTCCCCTGATTTCTATGCTGCACTTGGTCTAAGGCACAATTCTTTCCCTTTGAGAGGTTTAAGTTGGGTTAACTGGTCACCTCATGAAAACACACCTAAATTAGACTCATCACTAAAGTTCTTCAAGAGCAGCTCTGATATTCTGGACAACCTTCCCCATTTAATCTTAGTTCAACAAATACCACTGCAATTCATATTTGTATTATGACATTTCTTTCACAGTTTTAGCTTCTCAAAGAAAAACACAAAAAACTCTCATAGAAAATGCAAGTAATTCCTGTAATAGTGACTGAAAAACCTTTTCTCACATTTTGTTCCTTCCTGCACAGTGGTTTTTGGGTTTTTCTGAAACTACAATTTTGCTGTAATCCACATGTTCTCCCCATGTTGCTGATTGCTCCCATGATGTGTGCACCACCCTGCTGCTGCATCTGCATTTGGTCAAAAAAGCTTTTTTTTTAATACCAACCCTCCATTTCACCTCAGAAGGGGTGAACTTGGGCCTGGCAGGCTCACTCCATGCCAGACTCTTAATTAATATTTGGAGAACTTTTTGTTTTCAACAGCAGAAAAAGGAAAATCATTGGTGAAAGTTCTGCACTTCCAAAAGGCCAATTTGGATCAAGCAGATACAGGTTTGATAAGAGATCACTGAACTGTGACTTGTCCTTTGCTGTCATGCTCAGTGATTAAATTAATAAGGAAATTAACTCAAACAGCTGATTTTAATGATTACAATCTGAATACAGACTCTCTATTTTTTCTTTTTTTTTTTTTTACTAAATAATCACTATCCCAGAATCAGAACCAAGCTCCACTACCAGCATGTTAATGAACTGCAGGAACATTCTCAAGACACAATACAAGCTCCCAGCAATCTGCTGCTGAAGCACAACCTCAGATGGCTCAGGGGGCAGTGAAACAGCTGATCATGCTCCTAACTCAGTGAAATTCTGGATACAGGATGTGTTTGCACCCTCCAGCCATTCCTGACTGCACATCCTGCAGACCCTGTGGACCTGCAAGCCCCTCTCAGGAGTTCCAAACCAGCTCAAACCTCACTTTTAAACACTGCTGTGACCATGGATGAACCCATCCATGGGAAAGAATCCCACACTCTGCAGCACAGAACCAAGGCTGACACACAGCACAGTCCTTAAACTGCTGCAGGAATTACTGAGGGACCCAGCCAATCCAGGGAGAACCTGATATTCCCTGCCAAGCCCTGAAGCTCTTCCCTCTTTTCCACAACCAAGGGGATGCACTACAGCCTCCTCCTTCAAACCTGCAAGCTGGCACCAGGAAAAGAGAGAATTTATGAGGTAAACCTTTGTAAACCATGTTATTACTACAAATGATGATGGTCCAAAGAAATTAAACTACCACTAATCCATTAATACTGATAAACTACTTGGTTAAGAATATTCCTAACAGAATTTATTAGCAAAAATACAACCACACTGCAGACAAAAAACTTGAAAATAATGACACAATGTCTCTTACAGTCTTAGGTAAGAGCATTTGCATGCTAGAAAGGCCACAGTTCTGCTTCTACCTCGATTTCTAATACACACAGGACATATAATTCCTACTAGAAATGCAAATATTTATAAAATATATATGTCAGGTATAGTACATGAGTAACCAGTCCAGATACACAAAGGAAGGCCTGCAGATTCCTAGGGATGGAGATTAAAACAGCTGGAAGGGCAGGTGAGACAAACTGTCCTGGGGATACAGACACAGGCCACAAAGCTCAAGCACAAGTGTCTCATCTTTTTAACACTGTACCCTGAAGAGTTCTGCTGGACCATATGTAGAATTGTTTGAAGCACAAATGGAAAAAGCATTCTTATATGAACAGGACATCTTGCATGAATAAAACAGAACTGACTTCTGAAGTTGGAATTTAGAGAAAACATCAATGCTCCAAACGTCACTGACACCACACAAGGCCAGGTGGAAGCACAAGCACATTTCCACAGTCACATTTCCCTCCCCTTCACCCACAGAAACAGCACTCCATAAATTACTTTAAAGGAGAGCAAGGACCTCAAATGATACAATGGGAAGGATGAAGAATGTGTGCAAGAGCTGTTTGTATGAATACCCTGGCTACTGCTGGAGGTATGTGAGCTAAGGTATTGCAGTAGGGTTAACAGAAATATCCACCTTCTTATTGGCTATGTTATACATAATCCTCCCTCCTCCCCTTTGCTTTTGGGGGAAAAAAAGAGAGAAATGAATTTCTGTTAGTATTGTAATCTACCTAACTTCTCAGTTTTAGCAGCAGCTATGGAAAACCAGCTGACCCAGCAGCTTTTCAAAGGTAATCCTTAGAAGGGCCCACTGGTAGGGAATTTCCCACAATTTCAAAGCAAAAGAAAGAAGTCTTTATATTGTTTGAGGGTTTAGGATTTTTCTTAGCTCACTGATGGATAATCTGCCCATACATGTCCCTGCCCAAACATGGCTGCTTTCCTGGTCAGTCAGCAAACATTCCTGTCTCAATGGTGTTCCAATTCCTTTGAAAAAGGAATACCTGTAACACCTGATTGGAACCAAGCAACTGCACCTAATGAAGCATCTTATACCTATTGAAAATAAGGAGTTTAATGGGAACTAATCTTAGCTTTCACTGCTGCATTGCAGGGGCAGCAATGGAGGCTAATTTCTACCAGCTAAAATCCTTAATGAACAAAAAGCCAGAAGAGTGGAGGTATTTTTAGGATAATTTATCAGAAATAGGGACAATTTTTAGATGTACCAAATGTGGTCATAAGCAACAATTTAAACCCGTTTCAACAGATGTTTTAAATGTATTTACCTCCACGCTTTTTGGGAGCTTCAGGTTTCATTTTAACGGTATTTCTGCTTCTAAATTCAGGCCCTTTAAAATCATCTTTGTCTTCATTCAGCACTGGCTCAGGCTGTACAACCACTGTACCTAGAATAATTTTATTTAGAAATTGGAAACCATTACACATCCAAGTGAAGTGCAAAAGTTCTGATTAATAAAGCCAACAAAAAAAAAGAAAAAGTGCAATCTGTTGACTAAAACTCAACATAGTTTCGAATGCACAGATGTTCACAGAAAGAAAAAAAACTAAACCAAAAACCCAAAACCAACACCACACATTTCAAACTACATCTGTGTTGTAGCTGTAGGACAGAAGCCAAGGACTGAATGGGCTGAGGAGTAAATTCTGCTCTTTGTGCTCTGCTGTGGCACGTGCATGACAGGACTGTCACACTGCTGGGGGGTGCAGGACAGGAACTTGCTACCAATAAAGGACATCATTTAAATCCCTCAAAACCCTATGTTCTTCTCTCTTTGCCCCCTTCTATTCAGTTTCCCTCATCTTCATTTATTTCAGTATGAAATACACAAAAAAGCAATAGAATAAAACCTGCTTTGTCTTTAACGATATTCAGAATCTGATATTTTCATTTAAACAAAGTACTAATCAAAATTACGTGAAGAAAAAAAAACTTTCCTAATTAAGAGCCCAGTTTTGTGATGAGGACACTGAAAATAATCTAATATTTTGAAAAAATAATTTTAGAGTGACTGCTCTCAATACTGCTACTCAACAGTGAACAGTAGCAATTTTTCCTGTAACTTTTATAGATAAGAAATGGAGGAGATTAATCCAATTCACACTGCAGCTAAGAGCAGAGGGATGCTGGCCTACAGTATTAATTGTTTCAAAAAATGTGCTTAAGAATAGATCCAATAATGGCATTTTCCCCCCAGAATTAGTTTTGCTTTTGTTGATCTAATTGCTAATAACCCCCAAGACAGAACAGTAAAGTAAGACCTCGAAGTGACAGAGCTTGAGACTCCTGCAAAACAACAGAATAAATAATTTCCCCTGTTTTGTGATGGTTTTATACAGATATCAGCAGGCACTTGAAATTAAGCCACCAGCACATCCTTGTGCACCCACAGATTAAAATCTGCTGGGTTCCAAACTGAAAGTGCTCAGGTTCCCCATTTTGTGGGCAGAAAACCAACAGGACCTTCAAGAGGCATTTTACTGATACATGTGCATTCTAGTGAATTATTTATGCTGCATCATAATCTTGGCTAATTTGCTGAATTCAGAAGCAAAAAAAAAAAAAGAAAGATGTGACCTACCTTTAGGCAAGCTTTGCATATCTACATCATTCTCTGAGTTCTCATTTGAAATATCTTCATTTACAGTTTCATCTGCAATTTGTTCATCATCTGACCCAATATATTTTGTTACAACTGTAGGTTTCCTGCATAGACAGAAAAAAACCCCATGCTCTGACAAACAGTACAAACTGCAATTCAGGTAAGCTTTGCAGGCAAAACACCATATGAGCTGTGAAAAACTAAGCTATTTTTAAATTAATTAAGGACATTATGAGCTGGGATGCTCCAAGTTATTACCATACAATTGTAGGATAATTTTCTGGTTTGGAATAGGATTTCTCCCCTCCTACATGAAACAGAAGTATATACTAATAAAATCTTTTTGTCGTACAATCTAGGTGTGATGTATTTTTAAGAAAGTCACAATTCCAGGAAAGTCTAAATGAAGCAGAGGTGAATGTCTGCTCATTAATTTTATCCATCATTCCAGGTTTAACAGGCAGCACAAAGAGAACACACAGATATTAGCAAATTACAAAAAGCATCTTGGCAGAAAAGATGCTTGCAAGATAATGAAGGAAATGCAGAAAGAAATGAAAAAGCTGACTACTGAACAAAAGGATCAGCTGACAGAATTCCACACAAACAATTTAAACTGATGAATTTACTATGTCAGGATGGGGAGAAAATACTACAAAACGTGGAGCAAATTTCTCAGTAGTCTGAAGGCAGTGCATGAACTACTGCAGGATACTGGTTTTGTCAATATAAGGTACAGTATGGTAAATGGATCAGTGAAAATCCCTTTAGTGGTAAGACAGGAAGCAAAAAACAGGACTAAAGAAGTATATAAATTAAAAGAGTTCAGCAGGACACTGAATTCAAAAGATGAGGGAGAAACTAAAGCCAAATATAAAATCACACTTGCAAATACGGCATCAAGACAAATTTAAAAAGGAGATTGAAGAATATTAATTCCAGCAGACATGGTAAAATAAAGCAACTTTGATAAAAAGGAGAGAGAAAAGAGATACAGACTTCTGAAGAGCAGTACCAAGGCAGCTGTTGAAAGCTCAACTCCCTGCACTGCTCACTGGGATTTAATAAAAATCAGAGAACAGAATTTGAGTGAGCACCAGCTGAGAGCAGATGAGGAGGAGTTTGACTGGACTAAGTCTGCTCTTACTTGGGACACAAATAATTTGTTTCCTTAGGTTCAAGCAGTTGGTAAACCATTCACTCCATACTTTTTAGATCAAAGAAGGAAAAAGAAAAAGTAGGGACACAGCAAAGGAGAGTTTCTGCACAGGAAATTCAACAGCACAGTCTGAAGCTGCATTCTCCCAATAGTGAAGCACATAAAACCTTTTTTTCTGTATGACCCAAATTACATTTTGGGAAAAATCCTACATGTACAAATAGCAAGACTTAAGGAACTCTTGTATAAACTCCTTTGTCCTGAAGATATGGAATAATCTTGTCTTTGTAAATAATAATCAAGCTTTAGCACCTTAACCTTTCATCCTGAGAAATGGTTTGAATTTTAAGTGTACTATGAGGCATTTATTTTACCAGCATTCCATAACTTCATGGATTTTTACCAAAAATATTTCACACAGTTCACTCACTTTTCTATAGCTTCCCACACCCAAAAACTAATTTATTTGTTTTTATTTTCCAAACCAACCTTTTGGAACAGGATGATCCTAAGGATTTGGTTCTTTCTGAAGAACTACTTCCCTAGAAAAAAGAAAAAAATGTAAAAGTCAATACATTATATCCAAGGGAACTGTCAAAAACCAGTTTCTTGCATTAACTAGAAACAACTCAGGAATCACTGGTGCCCTTATAAAAAATAATTTTAAAAATTATTAAAAGCAGTAAGTACAAGTGACAATTTCAACAGTCATGCCAGTTCAGTTCAACTGAATCTCTGGAGTTTCAGGTCAGAAGTCAGCAGCTCACACAGGTATGGGAATGCTCTTCTTGCTGAGTGAAGAAACCATCCCTTGTCCAACACACCTTGCAGAGGGCTCAGGAGGGGCAGCAGCCTGCAGCCACAAACTGCCAGCAGAACAGACTCCTGGTGTGTGGCTCGTGTGCCAGAAAGCACTGGCTGCCTTCAGAGCACAACTGATTTTTTTCAATTTTTGCACTCAGATCACAACTAGGGCTGGGCAGTTGAAAATACCTGAATTTTCAGCAGTAAAAGGCAAACTAAGGCCTGACACTGGCATTTGTGTTTTCTCTACAATGTTAAGATCTTGTCCACCAGAATGTCTCCAACAGGAGAACAGACAGAAGTAAAACACCACATGAAGAATTTCTGCTCAGTTTAGCACAGATCCAGTGTGTCCATTTTTATTTTTTTCAAAATGGAAGCATAGTTGCCTAAAGAACAACTGTTACCTGAGTAACAGGGTGAAGGGGGATGACACTAATGGGTGCTTCTGACAGTATTATTGAAGTATTTATTGCAAAAGCAACAGACTGAACTCAGCCACTGTGCACTAGACATGCAACTAGAATTCAAATGCATTTTTATTCCTACCTCGTCCCTGTTGTTCTCCATTGAAGCTGGACTTCCTTTAGGTTCTCTACTTTTACCTATGGAGAGAAATTCAAGGAGTCTATTGAAATGCAAGGAACATCAGAAGTTCTTCACATTGCACATCACAGCACTGTTTATGTTTCACCTGGACAGAGATAAATGTGACTTCCAGAGACAAACTGGTGCACAACAGAAAAGACATTCCATGGTATAGCATAAATTTTACAGAAATAATTCAGAAATCCCTTTCAGTTCAGTCCCTGGGAGCCTTGCTGTTGGTGAAGAAATACTGAAGCACTGCAAGTGCAACTGCATGCAGAAACAATATCATTAGTGCATTTCTGCTGATCTCTAAGAATTTACTACACGTATTTTCTCTCACACATCTTGACATATAAAATCAAGTATTAAATCTGGGATCATGGAACCACAGACAAAAATCCCATTTGATCCACGTTCTGATGAGAATTCCTATTTCTCAAGCTTGGGAACTGTGGAATATAAAGCCTAAAGACCTGCAACCTATTGGCACCTGCTCCAATCCACCAGTCTTGAAAATGGAAGGGAAAGTTTGGAGTTTAGTGATTGAATGATTCTTGTATGAAGTTCCTCCAAAAGTTTAGGAACAGTAGAATTTTAACAGATGCTACTGAGTAGGAAATATAATTACAGGATATTTATCAGGATTATTTGTGATTTTTAACAGAAGACTACAAGCATTGCAACTTCTCTATCCTTAAACTTCAGTTTTGGGGAACACCAAACAATTTACTTCTATACTTTGAAAAAACTGAATCACTTAGAGGATTCAATGCTGGATATTTGACCTCTGCAGAACTGAGTGAATTGCAGGGAAAATCATCCAGCCATTTCATACGTGAAGGAGGAAATACAAAATGGAAGCAAACAATGTTTTTGGCCTTTTTAAGTACCTGAAACAACTTCTCTGGAATGTTACAGGCATTCCCTGTTGTGAGGGAGGAGCCTGAGATGTGGAAGGAGGGTGACATTTCTGCTGGAGCTTGGATACTACCCCCTTTCTACTCTTGACCAGCTTTGCCCAAGTGATAAACCCATGGAAAATACCAGCTTGGAGAGCTTGGCAGAGCTTCCCCTGCTCTGGCAGCCCCAGTGAGTGCAGACTCTGCACTCAGACTGGCAGCCTGATGCTCATGTGCTATTCCACCAGCAGCTGAACGTGCTGCAGTGCCAGTTTCTCCCTGTGCCCACTGCAGAGCTCCATGGCTGCAGCCACCCCCTCCCAGCTCAGTGCTGACCTGGCTGCTCCTGCCCAGCCCCTCCAAGGCTGTCAGGGAGCAGAGATTCCCCTGGGATTGCTGCTCCACTCTTGGAACAAGAGCAGGCAGGCTGGCTCTGCTGAGCTCTCTGCTGCTGGCAGCCATGCAGTAGAAAGGAGGGAGACATCCAGTTCCAGTGCAGAGGGGATAAAGAACATTATTAAGGCTATAAAGCAAGTATTGCTTCCTGTTTTAACTGACCTCTGTGTGTGGCAGGGACAAAAGTTTAGGGTATGAAGTAATATCAGCTAATAACCAAATTATTTCTAACATCTAGCCTTCCTGGGCAACACAACCACCTTTGTCATCATCTCCCTCTGTAGCCATGATATTTTCCGAAAAATCCTTTCCTTAGGATTTTTCCTCCTGAGAAGCTGAGAGGCCTCAGGAACAAAATGTAACCAATGGTTATCTGCTGCTGTGG